>CM022947.1:130844660-131152118 GCA_012931725.1 Litsea cubeba
GTCGAAAAGCGGGCTCCAATCATCTCTCTGCTTACCTCTGGGCCTATTAAGAGAAGTATTGGCAAGTGAGACATGGATACAACACATCAGATAATGTTTAAGATTATGGCCAAAGCAGATTTGACTTACTTTTTCTCTTTGATGACGGTCCTGAAGAAGAGCCCGGAGAAGGTCCACTGGCCTTACTACTTTCTTTGGGAATAAGAGCTCCCAAGTCTTTCTCTGGATGATCCCTCACCGCTTGCAGCTTCGCCTCCTGATCCTTGGAGAGTATGGGAGGATCTGCGGAGAGACGGTGAGCATAGAAGAACAATGTGTATATACATATGTATAAGTAAGGAGAAGTGAGCAGGGAGACGTACCCAGTCTCTTGGCGCTAATCCATCGTGTGGGCACCAAAGCCTGATCTGCTTGTGAAGCCCACTCGCCACCTATGAAGAAGAAACGAGTTTTCCAGCGGTGACAGTTGGAACGCATCCCTGTAAGAAGCTTACATCCCCTGGAGGTGAGATAATACGATCCCCTATTTGGGGCAGGAGATTCAGTCAAGTGGTAAGCGGCGTGAAACTCAACTGGAGTGGCATCCTGGCCATTCACCTTTCTCCACAACGCCAGAAAACCCAGCAAGGCCCTCCAGCCGTTGGGCACGAGACGCCCCGGGGTTAGGGAAAAATAGTGAAGAATCCGGCAGATGGAAGAAGACATTGGGAATCTCAACCCGGCCTCGAGCATCTCCTCATAAATGAGGATTTCACCTGAGGAGCTGTCGCAAGCGGGCTCATCTTTTTCAGCAAGACGACACATCACCAGGGGCGGAATACAGTACGAAGTAATGATTCGGGAAATGTCACCCCCTGTCCTAAAGGTGCTGAAAATGGTACTTACCTTGGACCCGTCGTCCTCAACGATGACCTTCCCTTGGTATTTCTTGGGACGAGGACGTAATTTTTCTCTCGCTGCGGAGACCGATGCGAGGTCTCGTGACCCCTTGCCTGCTGCGACACCTGAACGTGAGGTGCTGTGACCCGCTTCCGGTTCGGTCCTGATCGCTTGTGGAAGAGTACACTCCCCTTGAACCTCCTCACCCTCGATCAGTAGACCCCCGGTCATGCCTCGGCGCAATGGGCTGCTCGCCCAAGGGGGCATCACCTCTCCTCCCTCGCCCTTGCTCCTCGCCCAAGGGGGGATCTCGCCTGTGGGGGCCACTCCTCCCTCGCCCTTGCTCCTCGCCCAAGGGGGGATCTCGCCCGTGGGGGCCACTCCTCCCTCGCCCTTGCTCCTCGCCCAAGGGGGGATCTCGCCTGCGCCCATGGCAGCCACCTCGCCAGCGCCCGGGGCAGCCACCTCGCCAGCGCCCATGGCAGCCACCTCGCCCGCGACGCCTCCCTCGCCCAGCGCGGCCAGAGGCTCGCCCGTGGGGGCCATTCCTCCCTCGCCCAGCGCAACCAGAGGCTCGCCCGTGGGGGCCATTCCTCCCTCGCCCAGCGCAGCCAGGGGCTCGCCCGTGGGGAAAACTCCTCCCTCGCCCAGCGCTGCCAGCAGCACGCTGCCCGTGGGGCCCACTCCTCCCTCGCCCAGCGCTGCCAGCAGCATGCTGTCCGTGCTGCCCTGCTCTCCCTCGCCGTGACTGCTCGCCCAAGGGGGGCCCACAACGCTGCCTGCGCCTCCCTCGCCCAAGGGAGCCAGCGCAACGCCCGCGGTGCCCATCACATCCTCCTCACCTATGGAGGGATCGCCGGAAACGCCAGTGCCTATTCTGCCGCTTGTCACCATCTTCTTCTCTTCCAATGGTTTTTTTTTTTGCAGAACCAAGTTTCTTTCTTTTGATATGTTCATGCTCTAGGGCTTATTTTATAGCCAAAGTTTTCAAAGAAGGGTAACCCAAGCCGGGAGGACTCTCCGAAATGCAAATCTACAGGAACAAGCAAGGTTAAGATCGGGAAGAAGAAAATTTGTCAAGAGAGACGAGATTGGAATTTATCAATGCCCCCTTTCAAAAAAAAAAATAAAATATTATTATTTGAGCACGGGGCATTGAGGGGGCAAATGATGAGTCAAACCCAATCCGGATCGCGGTAATGAGTCAGGTCCAAGTGACCCGGTCCGTCTAGGATCATGGGTCAGGCCAGAATAGCCCCGTTGAGATCCGGGTTTCGTTAAACGAGGCCTCGTCACCTCAGGCTCCAAGCCATCGCGACGAAGTCCCCCCTAACCTGCATTACCAAGTCTCACGGAGAGGATCTCACCTGCCTTCCACCTGGCTCGATCCTCAAGGACACGACTGACGCTCCAAAGAGACGTTGAACTGATCGCATCCCCACCTGGTGGGGAAGAGTTATAAATAGAGCCCTCTCATCCCTTGAGAAGGGAGAGTTTTTTCCCTACTTTCTCATATCTGTAACCCTCTACAGTAATTAAAGATCACCATTTTAGAAGTGGACGTAGGTCACGCTTGACCGAACCACTATAAATCTCTCATCTCTCTTCAATCATTGCACAGCATTAATTATCTGACCGGTGGTGTCCGAATTCCTCCTTTTTGGCATCATCAATAGGTATTGTCATTCCTTCTACATTTAAAAAAAAAAAACACTACTTCATTGATGATGATGATATGAGACCAAGATAAGAAGATGAGATGAGTAAATTGGGAGAAAGATTTCATGATTCAATTTTGTTAAGAATAAATGAATGAATTGAATTATATCATTTGGCAATCAATTGGATTTTTTTTTTTTTTTTTTGTGAAATTCATTTTATGGTTGGACTTACTTTTGAGACGCATGGAACCTGGGTTCGGTCGGTCTGAGGCATATCCAGGTCCGGTGGTGCGTCGTGTCTTTAGGCACGGAGAATTTCTAATAACTAAATAAGGATGCTACACCTCTACCACGCACTTGAAATGTCAAATTAATAATGAATGGAATAATGGGGCTGGTTGGGGTGGCCAAATTCTAAAATCACCTTCAAATTGACCATGAGTCAAAATATCTATATCCATTCTCGCCTTATTTCTACGGATCACCATCCAACCTGTCTAGTGGGGTTCAATCGCTCATTTAACATGACCCACTGGTCATTGCCATCCACATTGAATTGAGATGTCATGATAGATTTAAAACTACAACAAAACTCTCTTTTTTCGGGTAATTCACTTGCACATGAATTGAAGTGAATTGTCACTTTAAAGATAATGAAAAAAAGATGGGTTATATAAAAAAGGTATTATATTAAAAAAAACACCTATTATTTAAAAATGTTAAAAAAAGTTATCCTCTCAATTCACTTAATGACAACAAATAACCCTCAATGATTAAAAAAAAGTCAAAAAGTTGTCTTCCCATGCCACATATATGGACCCGATTATTTGAACATTCCCTTCAATTCACTTCACAAGTGAATTACCCAAACAAGTTAAGGTCTAACAAACATGTTTAGCACTGGGAGTAAACAAATAACTTTGTTTAATGGGATCGATTTCATGTGAATATAAGATATATATATATATATAAATTGGTAAAACGTGAAGAAATAAATGCAAAGATGTATAGATAGCCATCAAACAATCTCCTTTACGTTGTAAAGTAAATTAAGGTTAGATGGAAGATTAATCCCAACCATCACCCTCGTAAATCAAAACATTTGAAAACAAGGGATTGTCAACCTACCATCTCTTGATAATTCTACGTTGAAAATCATTTTAACACGAGTTCTCGGGACATATGATTTCTTATTTTTTTAAACACCAACCGTACTCCAGCCCGAATAATGTTTTTGTTCTTTACATACACAAGGCAAATTTTCTAGTTTTGGAACTAGCAAGAGACATTAAAAAAAAAAAAGTAGTGTTACGTGGATAAACTTTTTTGCCAGAATCTTGGACAACCCCTATGATATTCCCTGAATATCTATCCTGATAGATATTCAGGGAATATCATAGGGGTTGTCCAAGATTCTGGCCAAAAAGACTTCTTGTTAAAAAAAACGCAACCCAAAATGTAAAGGTTCAGGATAGATATTCAGGGAATATCATAGGGGCTGTCCCAGATTCTGGCCAAAAAGTTTATCCATGTAGACTTCTTGTTAAAAAAAATGCAACCCAAAATGCAAAGGAATTGAAACAATTATAAATAAATAAATAATCCAGCAGTTTGAAGTTCGACAATGAGATTAGTGGAAAAATATATATAATATTTTAAAAGATTTTGAGCACATAAATAGCCAGGAGTTCTCATGGGCTAGGCCAATCCAAGTCCAACATACTTTAGGTCAATTTTGGATATATAACTCGATCCATTTAATACATGGGTGGGCTTGAATTAAGGGACAGAAAAGCTAACGTTTGGCCCCATCCGAATAAGGAGTGGATCTAAGCAGCGATATGAAATAGATTCCCTGTTTGGACCAAAGAGCAGGCGACACATAAGGGGGCGGATGAAAGAGAAACTGTTTCTCTTTCAGCCGTCCCTGCGTGTTACACCCTGTTTGGTTCCAATTCAACAGCGATAACATGTCCAAACCATGGCCAAAGAGCCCGTACAACAGATATAAAGCCAGGTTCAGCCTGCCCCACTTGACTAAATTGTTGTGCTTTGGCCTGATATTTAAGGCTCGCGTTAGGTGGATATTGAATTTGTGTTTTTAAAATTGGGCCGGGCCTAAATATGCCATATCCCGACCAGACCCTGCCCGCAAACACACCTAGACATGGGGGCCAAAAAAAGGCTGAGCATGCAGACTACAGTGTCGCATGTATTGGTGTTTTTAATTTTTAAGAACTCATTGTATCATCATCTCACACAAAACCAGCACAACATTTTCCATCACATTGGTTCCTTATACAACATTTATGTCAATCCAAAGCTAAAGGCGTGGTTTGCAAATTAAGGACCCAGACTAGACTGGCGAACCACACATCTATAAGCTAAAGGCGTGGTTTGCAAATTAAGGACCCAGACTAGACTGGCGAACCACACATCTATATATATATATATGGGGCCAGCTCTCCTAAGCTGAAGCTTACGATAAGGTAAGCTGAAGTAAGCTCAATTACGTAGTGGGGCCCACTTGGGGACCCATATGGGGGTGGGGGGGATTTCAAGGACTCACTGGGACCCTCCTTCCTACAAAAAATCAGCCCAAATTGTGGTTTCTATCATCTCCATCTGGGCACCAAAAGTTTAATGGTCAACGGTCTATTCGGATTGGTATATAGTCGATCCAACGGTCTAGTAAATTCGGATTTGACCAAAAGTTGGTGGGCTTGTGCAATTTAAGGGGGTCGTGTGTTTGGTCCATTTGGATGGATCAAGGATGGGCCCTGGAAGCGTTAGCTTACGGAATCATATCATAAGCTTAAGCTTAGGAGAGCCTTGCTCTATATATATATATATATATATATCACTGGGGGTCCTTTTTTGAGCAAAAGAAAAGCGAAACACAACAAAATTATGTTGGAATCAATTCCATCTTTACAATATGCTTACACAAACGTGACTGCAAGATATGGTTTGGTTTGGTTTGGTAGAACTTATAACCAAGAAGATGGTTTGGTGGAACTTATCGGGCTGTCCTGCCCATTTGACAGGTCACGTTTGATCATTTATTCTTAAAAAGTTCCTTGCCAATTTTTTTAGGCAAAATTAGTGAAAGTTCCCTATAAGTGAATGTATCCAGCCTCCCGTCCAAAAAAAAACTTTTTAAGGCCTATGGTCCATGCAGCTGGACATATTGCGGCGAGAGGTCCCTGGATACATTTTTGATGACTGATTTACCCTTTCAACTGTTTTAGGCATAAATTTTGAAATTTCAAATTTCAAATCTTATATTATCCCTCTTCTTCTGGACCTCAATTGGCATCATTAGCGGTTAGGATCAGCTCCTCTTTCGTTCTGTGTGGCCCACCTTCTGCAAGGAAGTTGCGTGGCAGCAGCTCCGTTTCCGAGTTCGTAGAGGAGGAGATCATTGATCTCTACTGGGTTTAATCCGGTGAAGAGACCATCGTGATCTCTTGATTTTGCGACGCGGTAGATCAGGATTCTGATCAGGGCTGGAAGAAGTCGCACACTGAAACAGATTCATCGCAGATGGGCCACGATTGAACACAAACAGGATTTTCGAATCCTGGTATGGTCTGAAGCGCAATCGAATTTCTGATCTCATCGGAGCCGACAGGGATGACCGGATTCATCGCCTGCGTCTGAGAATGGGAGAGTTTTGTTGCTTCCGTCTTCCGCCGCCCGTCGCCTCTGCTAATCCCTGTAGCCGTTGAAACCGCTGCAGCCGTTACGCCCATCATCGCCGCCGCAGCATTCGCCGGAGACTGCTGTCTCCGCCACCGTCGTCTCGCCAGTCCGGTCACCCGCCTAGCATCGTCGGAGAAGATAACTGCAAGAAGGAGACCGCGCTGCAATATCTGTTCTGTTCCAGAAACAGAGAAAACGAAGAAGATGACTCCTTGGGCCACTCCCAGGTCTTGGGTTAGTTCCAGGTCAGGTCCATTTCGCCTGCTCCAGAAGCCCAGCACAGTTGCAAGTCAGAGTAGGTTTGATCGTTTGAACGACAAGAATTGATTCTAGATTTCCGGAGCCATCCGGACTCAGAATCGCACTGCGTTTTTTTTTGTTAGATTCGTATCAACAAGATCTACAAGGTAGATGGAACGTATATATAAGTTTATATGAAATTCATCTGAGTTTTATGTAAATTTATCTGAGTTCTGAGTTTTTTTATAAAATTTATCTGAGTTTTGTCAAATTTATTTGAGTTTTGCGTAAATTTATCTGAGTTTTGAGTTTCGTCAAATTTATTTGAGTTTTGCGTAAATTTATTTGAGTTCTGAGTTTTTTTATAACATTTATCTGAGTTTTGCGTAAATTTATCTGAGTTTTTTCATATTTCTTTGTATTTTTGGTAAATTTATCTGAATTTTATTTAAATTTATCTGAGTTTTTGTCAAATTTATCTGAGTGTTGTTCAAATTTATATATTTTCGTTCATATTTCTTTGTGTTTTTTGTAAATTTATTTGAGTTTTTTAGCAAATTTATTTTTATTTTTTAAAATATATGTGCGTTTTGTACATTTATTTGCGTCTTTTGAAATTTATTTGTATCTTTTCAAATTTATTACTTTTATTGAAATTATTTCATTTTTTAAAAATTATTTTTCATTATTTTAAATTTATTTGCATTTTTTGAAATTTTCTTTAGATCTTTTGAGATTTATTTGAGTCTTTTGCAATTTATTTATACTTTCTGAAATTTATATGGATAATTTGAGACTTATTTGCATATTTTTAAATTTATTTACGTTATTTGATTATATATTGTTTTTTTAACTTATTGTATTTTTTAAATTTATTTAATTTTTTTAAATTTATTTTCGGTATTTTGAAATTTATATGTGTGGTTTTAGAATTTATTTGAACATATGAGAATTCCATTAATTGTGAGCAATTAAATGTTAGTTGGCCATTATTAATGGGATATCCCACTAATCGTGGGATATGATTTTGAATAAAGGGTAAATTAGATATTTTAGGTCTTCAAATTTGAAAAAGGGACCTATCACACAATGAAAAAAGATTGTGGATCTAAGGCAATAAAGTGAAATGTTCAGGGACCCGTCGCCGAATGCCCCATTTTTTTATAAGAAAGTCTTTGACAACTCACATTTGATAATTATAAATTTCAATTGATTTAGATAAGTGGCAATCCTCATTTTTGAAAGTTTTGACTCTCTTAGAATTTGAAACTATTCATAAGATAAGTGGCAATCCTCATTTTTGAAAGTTTGACTCTCTTAGAATTTGAAAATATTCATTTTTTTTTGTCAATTTACACATCAAATAACAAAACTTTATCCACTATATTCACCTACATGGATCATACATTCCCACCTCTTTGTAATGAAATTGAATTTTTATCTATTGAAAAAAATCAATTATTTTAAAAAATTAAATTTCATCTCTATCTAGTATCAAAGACAAACTCCAACGGGTAGTTCAGTTAGCCTAAGGTCGCGGTTTGCTATTCAAGATTGAATGTTCGAAACTGCGCTATCACATTGAGGCCAATAGGAGATTTACGCACCCCCGCTCCTTTCCCAGGTCCCCTGGGCCCGTTTGGTAATTTATTAAATTAGTAAAAATAATGTAAAGCCTCTATTTTTTAGACAATGAGTAACATTAAAAGTATACATCTTTAAATTTTCATCTTTATTTTAAAAATAAATAAAAAAATAATCTATTTTCTCCACTAAATGATAAAAATATACCCACTTTTATGCAAAAAATAAAAAATTTTTACTATCAATCTACTAAAGATAAAATACCGTCATAATTTTATTATATTTTATTATCTCTTAATTTGATACTTTATATTACTTTTATTTTAATAATAAATTGTTAAACAGGTACTATAGGAATTGGTCTGGCCCTTTGGGCTTATAGGGAAAAACAAGAAGATATACACCTAAGAGCAACTCCAACAAATATGTTATTTTGCCACATAAGCATCCAACGGCTATAAATAACATTCTGCACATGCTCCAACAGAGGAGCCATATCCTTGCTGGATTTTGGCATAGCATCAGGTATGCCAAAAATGGCATGGGTTTTACTTTTTTTGAATTAAATAATGATTGGAAGAATGGAATGAAACATCCGTTGGACTTGTTAGAGATAATGGAATGAAGTATCTGTTGGAGATGAAAAAAATAAAGTACCAGTTGAATTAAATAATAATTTTTTTACCACAGAGACTTTTACTTTTGAAAAAGACAAATGGAAAAATGAAGTACCCGTTCGAGATGCTCTAATACCAATTTTTTGTTTTTTTTTTTTTTTCGATTTTGGTTGATGATAAAAATTGTTCTTTTGAGCTGAATGTATTTCAGCGCGCGTGCCTGCACTGCCTGCACGACAAATGGCAGCAGTGAGCAGCACCAGGCCTACTTCATGCAACCAATCGCACCTAATTTTTCCATCTACGCCAGTCACTTCACTGATTCAGAGTAGGCCCCACCGAGAGTTTTTAATCCAAATTGCAGGGCTAGCCTTTAGCCTCGGGCCTGGGGCCTGGGGCCTCAGGCTCAGCTCTTCCGTTCGAACAAGGCGCACATTATTTCCCACATGTTTTGTGCATCGCTGAGATGTGAAGAGACGATGGAAGCAAAAAGGCGAATGGAACAAAAACCCTGGTACGCACAAATCCAATCCTCTTCTCTACTCAAAATATCTCCCAGCTCAAATCCTCCTCTCCTCTTTTCGACCATTCTCTTAAAAGACAAGTTTTAGGGTTTCGTTTCAGTTCGATCATTCACTTGGCCCATTTCACGATTTTCAATGTCTCTCGCATCAAGTGATCTTCCTCTTCCTCTCCTGTTGACTTCTTTCTGTCTCGTTCATCCTCACCGTAAGTAAGCTCATGAGTAGGGATCTTAGTCTTTCTGCTTTTGCTAGAAGATCAAAACTGCTTAAATCTAGATTTTCAGTTCCCTACTGGCCTACCGTGGTGAAATTAGGGTTTTTCGGTTTGTGTTTGGGAGATGAAAATTGTTACTTTCATCATGTGTTCTTGATAACCATACCTACGTTCTGTGATCTTTATATGATTCAATATACTCGTCGTTTGATGGAAGGATTGCCTTTAATAGATCACCGTGCATTGCTATTTGCTAGTTCCATACAGTTTTGTTGTTGTTGTTGTTGTGTTTGCGGATCAGTTCATTTGTTTGGATCTGTGCAGGGTTGACAATGTAGCTGGGAATTGTTGATGGTGTTTACGGTTCTTTATTGTTTGTTCGCGGTGCTAGAGAGTATGGATTAATTAAGAGAAAGATCCATTCTCTATCTGATGGCAGAGTGGGCTGCTGTGCCATCTTGTGCTTACCTGCAGCTGCAGCGAAGCTGCTTTAGACCGAGAAATTTTAAGCCCCAGAATGTATATGTTAGGATAGAGAGAAGGTATATCTTGTTTTGCTTATCATCTCTTTTTTTCGTTTTGATAGTCCAGTTGTTGAATATGGGTCTGTAGTCTGTACTTTAAAAAGGCGTTAACTATTTGCCTATAATCCATATTAACACAAGCCGTCGAATCTCATGAATAACAATTCTTATTCTTTTAGGAGAATGAGGTCATTTATAACTGAGTAGAGGATTTTAACCTGCTCAAATCCAAAAGGTTGGGAGCCATTCAAATCAAAATGAAAAATGGATGGTGGGGTCAGGGGTGAATGTAGAACACTCATAGTGTTTTTTTCCCTTCACCAAGCATATTGATTTTTAAGATCAACTGCTTGTGGCATGCATATGCTATGTTACTGATGCAAAAAAAAAGTACATTTGCTACATAATTCATTGGTTAAGTCAACATAATTAGTTGGACTATCATACTATGGGAATTGATGATTCAGTCTTATCTGTGATTTACACCTTTTTAGTGACCTTTCATATATTTATTTAATTCTGTGATTGTAGGAAGTATTTTGGTGGAAAATATAGAGCTGTGTTATCTCTATCACATGATTTATGCGAGCTCAGTCTTCCGGTATCAGCTACACGGGAAGGTCGAAACCTCACAAAATTCTCCTCTAGGTGCCGGTGTCTTGGTACTTTGGTGAACCCTGAAAATGCAAAACCTTTAAATTGGGTGCCTGTTGTTGATCAAGTGCTTTTGATGGCCACTGTAGCTTTTGCATACATGGCCGGAGTAATCCCATCCGAGAAAGTTCATTTTAATGCAAGAAAGAACTTGCTGGACCAAGTAGCTCACACTGAAAACTCCACCTCTTCTGGTAGGTAAGGGTAAGCAGCTCATGGTGAAACCAAGTAATATATATATATATATATTATCGTAAAACTTAGCATCTAAGATATGATGGCAATGGTATGATTTAAACCTGACTCATTAATATTAGTTGATTTTGGGAGAACTTTCTTATTGGCAGTGCAATGAAGAGTGAAAACCAGACTAACTTATATGCTTGGGATGAGGTGAAAAGGAAACTTCTGGATGCTTTGGATGTTATTGAACATGATGGTAGTTTGGCTAGCCAAGCTGTTGAATGTGAAAATAGCAGCTCCAAGAATCCTTTAAGTTTGTATGCTATTTCTGAAGGTCCCAGGTTGCGACTGCTTTGGGCTACTCTACAACAACTCCAAAACGAGGCAGGCACTGTCTCTAATGCATCTTTATTTATAATATTATATAAAATTTTTATATTCTTCTTTTCTTTATTGTGGTGGGTTTGAACCCACTGGTGCCATTATGGGTTACCACTTCATGCAAACACTGTGATCTCGCTTCACACATTATGTTCCCTTACATGTATTCTCCTTTTTCCGATTCCACACTAGTGGAGACTTGAACCAACTCTGCCCCCGCTAATGGTTGGTTGCTACCCAATTAAATTTTTTTTTTATTCTTTCAGATGAAAGATCTGTATCTGAAGGGTTATGTTGCAATATCTCTTTATTATTTGATGAGAGAGTATCTGCTGTCGATATAATACCCAGATAAAAGTTTCTCAAGAAGATCTGTATCAGATTTTCTTTTCTTTTTTTTTATGAATGCAGTAAGCTGGAGGAATTTGGCATTGTCAAATAACTATAAAAAATAAGTTGAGTTAATGTTGTAAATTGAAATTGAAATATCTTTTTTCTTAAAGATAATTTAGGTAAATTATTTCCATGTGATCAATTACTGCACATCTATGGAATGTTCCGGCCATAGTGCAAACTGCAAACCCATCTAGAAATGAAAAGAGTAAAAAGCATATGAGACCCTTGAAGGTGCTAATCTTAATGGTACTTGAATATATGAAGTTTATGAATGGAAGTGAAACATTAGGAATGGCAAAACACTTGACAGTTGATTGCGATGGGACCTGTCACCTGTGGTAAAATGTGGTTGCCGCCCACTTGAAGAATCCAAAACATATTGGTGATACAAATTGTAAGTTGGTTAAAGTGGCTCATATCAATGTGAAGTTGTGAACTTTTTTTAAGCCTAAATATAGAAAAATTCCCAAAAAATCATGATGTTGTAAAATAGCATTTTTTTTTTTTTTTTTATTGAAAGGGTATCACTCCACATTACACATCCATATTCTTTTATCTACACCAATAAGCGGGATATACACTTGGAGCACAAGCTTGAGTATGAACTGAAATTGCTTAACCTCCTTGTCCAGGAGGTCCTTTGTAAGGCTGGACTCAATACTCTTTATCCGAAGCTCTTCCAAATACTTAGCGATCTAGCTCCATGGCACATTTGGAAAGACTAGGGAAGCTAACTTCTTATGTTCTATCATCAACCCAAGTCTCCAGCCGAAAGAGTATACTGGCGCATTTGCTACTTTGAGGCGAACATGATCATTGGACTGGGCATGAGAAGACGTCATACCTCTCCTAATACCAGTATGACAAGCAGCAAACTCCCCTATGTACCGATTATTCTTTCTGATGCTGGACTTAGTACATAAAACATCTTTCCGTAGACCTTCCGAGCCATCACTTAACCTTCATAGCCATCTTTCCATGAGCCATTGTTGTTTTTTGTTTGTGAAATAAAGTTTAAAGTTTTCGGAAAAAAAAAACTTTTTGATCCATGGGTGGAAGAAACTTGCACTCCTGCACTTAGGATGTCTTCACAGCTTTGAAACTTATTATTATTATTATTTTAAATATTTGCTATGAAACATATGTGCTTGTATACACATAGAACTGTTCTATTTATCTTTCTTGTTGATGTTAATTTGATTTGCAAAACAGACTGAGAAATTTCTAGTGCTTTCCATCTCTTTTCTTGAAATCTTGAAATTAAAAAAAATTAAGACATGGTAAATTATAGTAATAGCAATATTTTGAGTTGTTTGGGTTAGAGTGGTTTGCGACACTTTCAAACCATAAAATCTATGCACTAGTATTCCTGTGAAATTATCTACTTACTAGTTTTTAATAAACAGAAATTTATTTGAAAAGAATTAGGTTTATAGAGTTCTCTAAATGCTTCCCATCTCCTTTTTTAAGAAACTGAAAATTTCAGGACATGATTGAGTGGGACATAGGATTAACATTTAGCTGATATTCATCTTAGATGTTCGACACTTTCTGCTTCTCTTTAGCCAAACCCAGATTGGATAGGGCTTTATTTTATCCTTTGGTTCTTTATAAGAATGCTTTATTTTATCCTTTGGTTCTTTATAACGAATGTTTAGTCTTGTAATTACCATCACTTTTGGTATTGCCATGCATCTGGAAATGACACTTTTGACTGTTACTTGAGGTGTACACCTTGTCCTTTTAAGTATTTCAATTGACTTTTTTTTTCTTTGTATTTTACTATGAGTGTTTACTACAATTGAACCTTGGGTCATTCTCATTGATACTAGATTGTTTGCATATACATTCTTTCACCTTGAGGAAACACATCATGTTGTTGTTTGAACTCTAATTATCTTTAGCTTTGCAAGTTTTGTGGATAAATGTGTAGTAATGTCTTGGCAGGTTAGTAATATCTCAGGTGCAGATGAAGCACTAAATGGGGATATTTGGATGGTACTTTCATCAGAAACTATCAGAGGATCAGTTCAGCCTATATGCTTGAGATGGCTGGAAGAGGAACTTTCTTTGGAAAACAAAAAACAAGATAAGGTATCTTAGGGGAAGAACTGCATTTACTGTTTTGTGTTTAGTGCAACCTCATGTTGAAATCAATATTTCCATGTTTATTCAGGCTGTTCTTACTAAAATGTTTGAGCGGCTGAAAGGAGATGATACTATTTTAAAGAGCATTAAAAAGTTGGGGAAGGAGGACCTCTATGCAGATCTGCTTTTCTTTCTTAGATTTGGTTCTCTCAGGTAATTGGTTATGTTGTGGAAGTTTTCACTTTTCATGGATGAAACAATTCTTTTTATAAAAACTTAATTGGTCATTGATATTTTCTGTTTATCAACTTCGCCATATTGTGTTTGCTTAGCATGGTTATAGATGTCCTCATGATGGAACAGTATAGTTGCTGTGGTAGTTTGTCAAAGCTATGCTGGCTCTTTCGCTTGATGTTTTGTGTTTGTTGCGTGTTGGATAGTTTTTGTAACTTTGTTTAAAAACTTTACTATTTCTTTCACTTGGTTTTTTGAGTTTGTTGCATCTTGGAACATTGTGCCTCTGCAGATTTGGCCAAACATTAGTTTTGGGCCAGTCTATAATATATATTTCAATCTTATCAAGCCTTGTTCTTTGCGTTTTTAACTTGTCATCTTTTGTGACTGGGTGAAATATTTGCTTTCTAGTTACAGAAATAGTGCTGACTGTAGAAATTTAACTCTTGTAAGGCTCACTTTCATGTACATCCAAACATTACAGTTATTGTGGTGCATTGTTATAGGCTTGTAGCTAACAATGGAGTTAAGTATCGTTAGAAATTTTCATCTGTGATACTATTCTTTATTCATGCATATTCCTTGCACAGTTATCTTTCGCAAACTGATAAAAAACAATAATCTTACACGTGTTAGAAAATGCCTAGTGCTTGTCTACCAATCTGTTCTTATGGTTTTGTGATTTGCCCTACACGTTAATTTTACTTATTTGGAGAGTCAGGCATCACTGTTACTCTTTTATGATGACAACTCAGCACCTTTTCCTTTATCTCGTCGTAGGCCTGATTGCCAATATGACAGTAAGTTGCTTACTCGTCATGGTGTTGAAATTTTAGAAGACCTGGTGATCAATTTGGCGGAAGGAATCACAAGCATGTATTTAGAACTTATATCTGTTGACAGTAACATGTCCAGTGAAATGAGTCGCTTGGATTTAGTTTTGTGTTCTTTGTCCACTAGAGCCCTTCAAAGATTACGAAATGAGGTATGCTGCAATCAACTTCCCTCACTTTTGCTGATGAAACATTCTTTGTGCACATATCTTTATTAAATTGTTTAGATACACGGGCCATACATTTCAGCATTGTGGTTTATTTCCCTCTACATGTAAACAGGGTGTATGTACAGATTCATGAATGTATTAGTGTATATTATTTGCATTCATGTTGTGGTATGTTATCACATCCATTTGGATAAACCATCATTTACTAAAATAGCACGTGTCTAATCTTGAAGCTCTTGGTCATAGGTGGCACTGAACCAATGGCTGCATCAGAACATGGAGTCAGTTGTGTCAATGTATGAGGATCGGTTTGACATGTTTGCCCTTCAAACGAAACTCCTAGAGTGCTTTAATGAGAAAGAAACAGATAGGCTTAGTTGGTGGAAGAAGATTGCTTTTCACAAGCCTGCTGCAACAGCATCCCCTTTGCACTACATTTTCATTAGACAGATGTCCTTGCCTGTGAAGCGGACCAAGGAACTAAGAGCCCTGTCTGGGTGGTATCTTTCTTCCTTTGCACCATACATTTCTTTATATGCAGGCACAAGTTCTAATAACTGGCACTCCTAAACATACTTGGATATAACTTTAACCGCACATCTAAACATTGCCTGACCTTTTGGCATTGCATCTTTTAAGAAATGAGCATACACTAGTAACTGCGTTGCATGGTACTATATAATTAGCATAACATCATCCTGTTATTCATGAAATCTTATCTTGATTTTAGCTACAATGTGACACCCCTTTCTGAGGGTGTATTTGGTCACCAGTCTTTTCATGGAAATATGCTACATTTTCAGAAAATAGAAAAAGTTAAAGCGTTTGGATGCTTCTGTTAATGTATATGGTACATTTCCTGCATCTTACCTTGTCTCCTCATCTCATGACCATTTCAATATTTCTGTTTCTCTACTCCAAGTGAGAGAAATAGGAGGAATAGCCATGTACTTTTTTTGTTTAAAATGTACCTTATTCTCGTATATTAAAATTTAAAACAGTTAATTTTTGTGGAAATCCTTATGTATGAACACAACCTAAATATTCCTCTGTTTTAGAGGTAATAGATATTCTTGTGGAACCATCAGAGTGAAAAACTTTAACCCCTTTTCTTTTCCTATCATGTTTATTAACTTCTGAATCCTGATGCATCCAGAACTTTACAGTATCATGGTTAAACAATCCTTGTATTGGTTTTATTTATTTATGTTGATCAGTGGGATAGAAAGTAATCTGATTCTTCCTCGATGTGTCCAAGTGCTGTTGTGGGTATCTTGTGGTCACAACCCAATCAGATAAATGAAACCATTAAACCATTCTCAACACCCTGTACTGAAGATATCCATCTGGATACTAAAGATATACTTTTGCATCAGATTGAATATGCACTTAGTGGAATGGTGCAATATACTCTCAAATACTTTATAGAGGAATGAGCACTTACAACCGGTTGTATGATGCATCACACTTTTTCCACCATATAGTGGAGTATTTCTGGAAGTTGTATTCCATTTGGCAACTTAAAACTGTATAATCCATGTGAAAGTTGCGGTGAAAAAGGCAGGTTGCACAATATCATTCTTCTAGCTATCTGTGTGAAATATCATATTTAGCAAAAAACTAGCGTGATGAGTGTCTTTTGGAGACGAAAGGGACAAATCTGTATGAAGTTGGATCCATCGCACAAGAGCCTATAGCACAATTAGAAGGTGCTCATTGCCTCAACCATGTGGCAGAGGTACGAGTCATGCTACCAATAGAAAAGAAGAAGAAGACCCCCATCATGAAACAGGATTTTAATATGAGAAGCAGTAATCATCTCCTCATCCCCCACTCCTTTTTGACTTACGAGGCGCTATGCGATTAGATGCATCATGATCATAAACCTTAAGTGCCTTTGTTGCTTCTTGACCAGCACCTAGACCTACTCCCAGAAGTCCTTTGTGTGGTCTGCTCCTTCAACCTTTTATTTTAATAGATTTGTAGACCTCTTTGATTCGAGAAGTTTATCTCCTTCTTCCTTAAAAATTCTTTATGCTTATTTCCAACCATCTTCTTTATTTGATTAGAGAATATATCTGCCCAATATCATTCATAATTCCCCATTTATTCCGGCTGGTACTGCTCTAATCACACCATCAATCAATCCATTCATTGATGAAATGAGTTAGCATACCCACTTAATTGACTTTTATGCATTTTTTAAAATCATGAAACAGAGTTGTTCGGTTTCTCACCTAGAGTTTAACATGCTACTTAAGCATCTCAGATCCAGTCATTTAAAACTCAAACTCAGCCCCTGACCTGGCAGGCGTTGGGTTGGGTCAAGTCGACTCCTTTTTTTTTTTTTTTTGTGTGGGGGGGGGGGGGGGGGGGGATACATGTTTTTCTACAAGTAGTATATGAGACAACATTGGGACAGTATTCTCCTGTGCACGATTCACATCAGAACCATGCATAAACAGCTGTTGGAGGTGACTTTCATGAGTGGGGCCCACTCTGCCAGTTCTCATGCAAACCTTGTGCTGGAGATGGTTTTCCCACAACATTGTCCGACTTAGAAATGGAACCTGACACTATTTTGATATAAATTGATTCATGGATTTGACTCTCTCTCTCTCTCTCTCTCTCTCTCTCTCTCTCTCCACAGAAGTTTTCTCTTACAAAATTCCAGTAAATGTAAATTTATGTCTAGAGAAATTGCACGAACAATTCTGACTGTTGTTTATAGAGTCTGAGCATTAAACAATAAACACAATACATCACCCATTTGGAGGAGTTTTTCTGACAGGCTCATGGGTGTGAGTGTAAATGATGATCCCTGAAGTTGGGCTGACTGGATTTGCTTGTGGTTGGACTGTTGCAGGAGGTACTACTTCAGCTTATTTCTGGAGTTTTCTGATATCACAATGCCTTTGGTTAGAGCTGTTGTTGCTAAGGTCAGCAGTGCTGTCTCTTTCTTTCTGGTCTGCTTGATTGGGAGGTCTTTAGGACTTATCTACACTGGCATAAGACAAGCGTTGGGGTGGAGGAAATGAGAAACTATTTTTATTTTTATTTTTATTTTTTTGTCTCATTCATTGGCCATAGATAATGTGAAATGGCAGCTGACGAACATCTTAGAGGTCTTGTCTTTTGCCTTCAATTTTGAACTTTGAAAAAAGGATGCATATCATCTCCGTGATGTGTGCCAAGATTTTGGGGGCACACAATCATTCTAGTTAATAATATTACTTGTCCTAGTGTTAGGGCGTAATGACTGGCTAAAAGACAAGATTACTCCTATCATTCCCATGACCTGCTTATCACATATATGATTCTTGTTTCTGATATTCAGCTTTTAGTTTAAAGTTGGATTAAGTTGCGCTTAGCTGGAGATTGGAAGGATCCACTCAAAGTTGGCATGCAATATGCATGCGTGAGAGTTAGTTATCCTTCATTTGTATGGTATGGGGTTGAAACCCATACCTCTGGTGGTGCACCCCTTTGAAAACTACGCATGACTGAGTGAGTGTTGAATGTCAAATGGCACTTCATTAGTGGTATTTTTTCTCAATATATATACGTCTCTATGTGTGTGAAATTTCCACAGGATGCATTCTTCTAAGCCTAATCATTTTTGAAGGTTACGAAGAATGTTTATGAACAACATATCTCGAAGTTGGGTTGGCTATAAGATTTTATAACCTTGTTGTAGTGATAACCTTACGGATAAATTAGCAATCCTGCTTTCTAGTGAAGAAACCAAGTACTGTAGATTGACTTGTAATTTGGTGTTGAATGTTAGTGAGTTCATGTGCGGATTGGATTCCCCTGCCTAAACCATATTTTTCTGTACGAGTATGTATCTTGCTTGTGGGTCCGTTTGGAGGAGAAAAGGTGAGGAAATTTATCCTCAGTTCAAATTTGTAGAATGGATAGAAAATGTTTGCAGTTTTCACTTGTTTCCTCCGCATGCAAATGATTTGTCATTGAAGTTGTTGAAGAAAAAAAAAAGTTTGAACTATTGGCCCTATCGCCCACCTCCATTTTCTCACATCCAAATAGGTCCATTCTCATGTGTTAGTGTGCTTGTCCAATGTGTTTCAAGAACTGGGTTGAATTGGTGAGATATACTAAAGCTATAGCAGAACTTCTGTCATACATTTCTCTCTTCATTCGTGGGCTTTTCTGATGGAGATGGGAAAACATTGATTGGGAAAATGACAGCCACACGGTTTGATACTTATAAATGACCAACAGCAGAATCTCATTCTACAAGATGATCCCATCATCTGTCCTTGTACCCTATCAGCTTTACATCGATAATCTACTTTACTGGGAAACTGCCCTATCAGCTATTAGACACTAGCCATTCATGGTGCCCTCACCTTTCCAAAAAGTTTGTTTTCCAGTTTGAAACCACATCTTTTCCTCACCATAACTAAGTATTAGCAATGGCAATTCTAAGGCATCTGGATCTTTGGGTTATTAATCAAATAGCCGAAGTGACAGCATGGGTGGAGAAAATTAAAGGATACGATCAGGTTCACTATGTCAATTAATAGATAGCTCTTTTAAACAAAAGCCGAAAACCCTTTTCTTTGCTATTCTAGAACATGGAATTTGATTTTTATTGCTATTTTGTTTGATGTTTTATCCATGATAAGGTATTAGGCATGCATAAAGAGTTTTAAATAGTATTATATATCTAAAGTTGCATGTTATCTATTTGTTTCATGTAATTGAACTCATTAGAATTCTAAGACTTGTATTTCCATAAATAGTTAAAAATGATGAATCCAAGGTGAATATTCCAAAATGACCATTAAATAACCTCTCTTTTAATTAAAATTAAATCAAAAGGAAGAAGAAGAATGAATATGGAGCCATCACTCTAGCACTTCAATATCTAGAAAAGTCAGGGTCCCATTGATGTCATTACCTCATATCCTTCACCCCACCTCTTTAGTAACTGGGGAGTTGAATTGGCTAAGAAATCTTGCTTTTTATTTATTTTTATTTTTTATGCATTGGGGATTAGACTCACTCACCCCAACTCACGTACCTTTGACCCTTACCAACTGAGTTACAACTTACTGAAGTAATGGCTGGTTTTTTTCCCCCCTATTAAAGGAGATATTATTTGATGGCAATTTATGGATTTCAACTTTTATTTCTTCAATTTTAAGCACTTTTAGGCATACATTTCTTATGATTTTTAGTAATTAAATTTCATGAAACAAATAGGCCTTAGGATTTAAAATTTACAAATCTAGTATTTTAAAATAAATTGCAGCAAATATGCAGTGTTAAAAGAGGAATATTGTTTCCGCTCCAGGACTGCTTTGTGCAACGAGAGGACTCCGTACTCCGCACTAAATGGTTTTTGATTCCCATGGAAAAGAAAAATCTTGCATTCCTACCATTCATATAGGAAACCATAATCTTCTCATAAATGAAAATCAATTCATTCTTTTTTATACTTTTCCAAAAGGAAAATGTGCTCCACCAAACAACGTAACAGTAGGTTGCACAGAAAATAATAATAAAAAAAATCCTCTCTGTTACAAAATCCTCTCGTTGCACAAATGTATCCTAAAACTATAATTCTATCTCAAATGAAATTTAGTTATATAAAATGCATGTTATTTTATTTGTAATAAATCACCAAAGGAACTTTGGAGAGGTCGAAGTTGGAACTGGCAATGTTGTGCGGCGGAAATGATGATTTCTAGGGGGAAAAAATACTAAAATAGTTGACGATAAATCACCAAAATTTTTTAACTCACTGATGGTCAAAGATATTCCTTAATTTTAGGAGTAGAAGCTTACTTAACTCTGTAATGAGCTTAAGTGGTAAAAGAAGAGTCAACCTGTGCTAGTTTTTGTCTTCCCTCTCTGGGGGTGATGTTTCCCAATTTCTAGCGATGATTACGGTGCTGGAACAGGAACATGTCTTTATCAGCTATTAAGGTTTTGCATACATCCTTATCTGTTCAATAATGAATTCAATTCTCTTGTAGTATTTTATTAAGGCCAGATTGTATGAAACAAGATTGTTTCTTTTGAGTAGGATAGGATTCAAAATGATTTTCAACATAAGCTTTCTGTTGATGGCACCAAGTAATATGTTAATTGTTTGAACCAATTTCTACTCAGATGAAATGCTGTGGATGCTTTTTCAAAATTTTCTGCATGTGTTAGACAAAGATCCCAGTTGAGTAGACAAAAGAGTCTGCCAAAAGGAAAAGATCACTATTTTAATTATTGCAAAAGCAGGTAGGCAAATAGGCTTTTCATGTGCTTGATGTCTTCTCAAAACTGAAGAAGATACCACCCTATGGTAGCTTTGCTTTCTAGCACTGAATAAGCATAAAATAACCCTTTGATGTCATTTCCATTTGTCAATAATAACATTTTCTTTTCTTTTTTTTGCCAGCCCTTCTGCCTTTTTCTTGAACATTTGACTAATCATTTAACTTTTAGGTACAAGAATTTTACTTATTTGACTGTATATCAAACAATGGAGGCTCTTATAATCTTTCCCATGTGAGTAAATAGTGTTATTGTCAGCTGATAATCATTTGTCCTTGTTGAATAATGAAAGTACTTATCAGTTTTGGATACAAACTAACAACAATTGCAGATTTCTAATTATTTTAGACGTAACCATGATTAAATGGCTTACAGCTATATAATCATGTTTAATTTGCTCATTACAGCACCCTGTGTTGCTTAATCTCAGCTGCATCTGGCTGGAGGGATTTTGTCAAAATTAGACAATTTCAGCATGTTTCTTTTGACAGTTTGATTTGATGTATGATTAAGGGTAGCTTTAGAATTCTATTAGTCTAGGATTGTGTTCGGTTCTTCCTCTGTTTTGGAGTGGAGAAAAGTTATTTTTCTAGTTTTCATGCCTTGTGTTCGTAGGAATACTGAAATCTGAAAAGAACTTTCTCTGATTCTAGAATGGCAAGAAGTCATTGAAGGCATGATTTTTCCTTTCTTAGTGGAACAAGTATAAAAGAACAAAAAGACTTTCCATGGCATTACAAGAAATAGCTAACTAAAGCACATATTCTTGTGCATTGTCCACACATTTAGGTGGGTTTTCTTGACTTTCCACGGAAAGTTCCATGAAGTGGGGTGAGAATAAGAAAAGAACAGAAATGCTTAACTAACGGCCTCCACTTCCTGGGAACCTTGCAGTGGGAGTATGATTTTCCTTGAAGAAAGGGCAAAGTACAGAACTTCTATTCAATGGTAGATAAAATAGTGCTTAACTTTAATTTAATGGAAGATCAGATAAAGACCTGAAATGTATTCGGATAAACCCTAACTCAAACCCTGACTTGAATGAAACCTGAATATACTCAGCCCGAATTATAAATAATTTACCGCAGTGCAATATAGTCAGGTTGGCAAGGAAATCAGAGATTTTTGTTTTCTCTTAATTTTGCTATTTTAAAGGCCTAAAGGGTATACAAATTTTAAAATGTATAACTTTGTATATAGTAGTTTATGTATTATGTACTATATGCGACATGCATATACATATGTTTATATCCAGAGAGGGTAACTTCGTAACTGGGTTGAATTTGGGTACCAGAAACCTAAATCCGAATCCAACCCGAATTTTAAGCCCAAGCTGAACCTGAATAAAACCAACTTAAATTTCAGTTTTGGTCGGTATAGCCCAAGAAAAACTGCTCATTAACCCCCAACAATCAAGGCATTAGATCAGATGAGTAGAAATGGAAGGGTAATATATAGTCACCTTTTGTGGGATAGTGAGTTCTACTAAGTCTCAATGATGCAACTTGTCTAGTTTTTATAAAGAAGCAATTCAAGATATACTGCTACATCAAGTGGATAGTGCTAAGTAATCACACCTCTCCTGTTCATAAGACCCTGGCCATCCAACCCATTTTGATATGGCATTTGCTGTTGCAATTAAATCAGTTGGCATTGCCATGGTAGAAAATTATAAGAGAAGTAAAGAGTTATATTTCCTTGTGGCAAATTGTATGTAATATGACATGTTATGGAGGTTGTATACATGGAAAATTGTGAACTTTCCTCTGCTTGAGATCATGTCAAGGGTCCAGCAAAAAAGAGAAATCTTCTAATCTGTAAAGGGTATTGTGATGGATTGAAACCAGATTAGATGCATTCTGATTGGCAGTGGGTCCTGTCCTTTTCGTCTGTGGTATAACTGGCCATTTGCCCAGCTGTTTGGTGCCCATAACCACTACTTTTTCTCTCACACAGGAATCATCTTGTCATGGTCCTTGACAAAATGCACCAGTTTGTTGAGCTGTCCAATATTTGTTCATGTGGGCCTCTCCTATATCAATGATCCAGACCACTGACATGATGGGCCTGTGGAAGTGTGGATAGAGGTAGCAAAGACCTACAGAGTAGAATATCTTAACCATGCGGTTCACGAGAGTAGAATGGGTGCAGACTGCAGTGAAAAGACTACAAGAAGGTTACGGGGGGAAAGGCTGAGAAAACAACAGATGATGATATTATGACAGGAGAGATCTTTATCCCATCCCTCATCCACTATGCAGAGGCTTTAAATGTATGGTGTGATTTTCAAAATTTGGATTTTTCTTAAAATCTATTTATTTGCAATGGAATTGAAATTCTAAAAACTCATAATAAAATGGGTTGTAACAAAGGATATTAAATAGGCAAGGGGTGAATAATATATGGTGGAGATTTAAATGGAACTATGACTTTCCTAGGATTTGATTTGCTAGGATGATTCATTTTTCATCTCCCCTTAATTACTTTTTCATAAAAACAAAAATATTTGATGGGTTGTTAGTTGTTACTCTAATCTTAACCACATTTAGGTAAAAACTCAATTTCATGCAAACAAGCATACTCCAAGGATAGATGGATGACATCCACATTTTTAGATACATGCAACACAGTGTGCTAAAGAAACACTACTTTTTAGCTCATACTTTTATGAGCAGTTCTATAATCTTTAGCTTAGTTGGAGTTTACAAGTGTTCATCACCTGAGTAAAACTCTTCCAACTGATGCCCAATTATTGAAATAAAGCTCATTGTATAAGTGGGGGCAGAGTGAAAATGCATTTCCTAATAACCACCCAGCCAAACATCTTGATTGAAGTATGAGTAACCAAAAGGGGTAAAAGCCTAAAGCCCCCCAAAATAAATACAATATAAGTGAAGCAAGGAGGGAGGGAGGAAGGGGAGTGGGATCCATGTCTTTCCATCTAGGGGACAACGGCAGTGATGAGAACAAGGTACTTTGATTTCCGAGTTTTTCCAAAGGCCATTATTTCCTACTCAGGGCCTTCCAAGTCAAACTGAGAGGTTTCTTTTCGAACCAGCCAAGAAAGAAAAAGTCACCACATTCCACATGCCCCCATGCCATTCCCATTCTCCTTTTCTGCTCCTACAAACATTTACCCGGCTCTCTCGCATGTTTGACTATGTTAAATGGGGATACTATTGTCGGTTGCCTCATTTCTCCTCTTTTCAATGCAAATTAACCAAACTGCCTATGGCTCCTTCAATTGTTTGGCACTTTTCACTAAAAATGGGGAGTTCTCTTGGATCTTAAACTAAGTGGGATAGTGGTGTAAGAGGTTCCTACCCATTTTATTTGTAGGGCCCATCTGTTTAATGGAATTTAAGTCTTAGGAATTCTTTGAAATGTACTTTTGAAAGTATGATCAATATATAACGGTAATGTGAGATGAAAAATGAATACTCAGTGATCACTTGTTAAATCAAGATCTTAGGAAAGTCGTGGACATCTATCGTCTAAATCTATATGTTCAACTTATATGGTTCACCTTTCACCACCTTATTCATCCTATTGAAACCCATTTATCATGAATACATAGAAATTCAATTTTGTGCGATCAAACGTGCCCTTAGCAAATTGCTAGGTTGGTTTGTATTGAACTTGCCTGCAATCTGCACACAGCAGTAGCAGTCAAGGGCTCACCCACATGTTTTTGATCTTGGTAAAACACCCACAGGTTTAAAAAAGGTCGTATCCTTCACTTAGTACTAATCTATATAGTATTCGCAAACATGATTGTCAAAAATGTCCTTTTTCCAGAATAGTTTTGGTTGTGACTCTTAAATTTGTTTATTTTAATTTTTGCAGTAAACCCATCGAAAGCACATTTAAACTGTGTTTGATTAAATTCTAAGATTTTATTTACATCTAAAACACTTGTAAGATTTTATTAACATCTAAAACACTTAAAAACCATCAATAAAAAATTGTTTTCATTTTAAAACATTTTTCTCTAACAGACAGATAAAATGGACAACATTACACTGACTATCACGTAGGGGTTTGAGCTCTTACTATTGTGAACCTAGAAACATGGACCATGTTTTAGGCCCTGTTTCTTTTCCGGAATTCCTGACAGGAATTCCGGTTGTCTGGGAATTCCGGAATTCCTGTCAGGAATCCAGTGTTCTTTGGCAAGAATTCCTAGCATTCCAAAATTCTGGTATTTACAGATGCCAAAAAGTAAGCATTTTCAAAATCCACCTCAACACCTGGATTTCCAAAAACCCACTATTGCAGGAATTCCGGCTGAGCTTTCCGGTACTCAACGGTCATCCTTGATTTTGGTTTTCCGGCCTAGGCAAGGAGAAAGAAGGCCAGTTTCTTCTTCTTCTGAGCTTTGAGATGATTGGTGTAATTTTTTTTCCCTCTTTTCTCTTCTGTTTTGGTTTTTTTTTTTTTAGAGGGTTTGATGGAGGGGTCTCAGTGGTCCATCAACAAGAAGAAGGAAGAAAACAGAATGGAAGAAAGAAAGGAAAAATAGAGAAAGGGACAAATCCAACGTCTGCAAGCTCTTGAGTCCTCCCGGTGAGATTGTTGTGGGAGAGATGGATGTATACAATATCTGTGTATTTAGGGATGAAGCCATCGGGGAAGGTGCCCACCATCTGGGATGGGGAAAGTGAAATGGGTGGGGGAGTTCTACACGTGGATTAAAGGGGTGGGGTATGTGGGAATGAGATGGGGAGGTGGGGTTCACATGGGATAAAAGGTGGGGACTTTGAATGTGAAAATGGAGAATGATTACAATGATGAAACCATATCTGGTTATGGTTTGCATAGATTATGTTTTTTTTTTGTTAGCTTCTTGAATTGTGAAAGTGGGCCCAACATTGATTCCTACATCTTACAATTAGTATTAAACACATTTGCGTATTGAGTTGTAAAAATACATTGATGGGTTAAATTGGTATATAAAAAATGCATATAAGAGTAAAATTCTAGTCAAAAATCATTTTTGTTATGAAACAGAGAATTCATTAAATTCAGAAATTCAGAAATTCTCAGGCAGGAATTCAGGCATAAATGAAACAGGGAATTCAGAAATGACAGGATTCAGTAGCATTTCAGAATTCCAGCATTTCAAAATCCCAGACAGCTACCAGACATGAATTCCAGAAATTCTAGGAAAGAAACGGGCACTTAGTCTTTCTTTGGCAACTTCAGACTCAATAACTGAAAAAGAAAGGTTCCTGAGTCAAAGCATTAATTAGGCAAAGAACTTCAGACTTTAAATAGTCACTGAATTACAACATCCATGTCCCACCAAAAAAAAAAGAAAAAAAATTTACAACTTCCATGTCTTCTTTTTTACATTTTAGCTTTACTTATTAAAAAAATAATTCTAAGGTGGAGGAATAAAAATGAAGGCCTCAAAAAGATAGAATCCTTGATGCCATTTAGTTACTTGTTTATGATATAATTATATATGGTTTGTATTGAAAGTCTCAGCCAGATGGTTACTTATAGATGTAGACCAATGGCGATTTCTGATCCAGAGGAAGAAGACCTAGGTTAAGGACTGTGTATTCTTTTGTAACTTAATTATAGGGGAAAACCTTTTTGTATAGGTTCTACCATTGGATTTTCCACATGGTGGCAGTAAAGGATTTTTAATCCTACTCACATGAACTTAAATATAATAACTAGAGAACTCATTGCTAACAATTATAAGACTTGAGTATAAAGGGATAGCCTAGTGATTGGGAGTCTCATTCTTACTGAACTGCCCAGTGTTTGACCATCATGAGTTTACATATTTAGGAAGTCCCCTTCCCTTTATGTGTAGATAGTCTTTTCTCAATTAAGCTTCTTGTGTTGGTATTCAATATTCAGTCGTTTATAGGGTATCTCAAAGGTCCAGCCACCTTGGTTGGTTGAGGGGAAAAAAAAACCTCTAAAACTTGAAGTGTTTAACATGAAGTAGGAGATTTATGGTATTATTAAGCCCCCTATAACAAATATAAAAACAAGGCTCTTCAAATATACCCTATAACAAATATAAAAACCAGGCTCTTCAAGTGGATGTTGCTCATCTCTTGTGAACTGTTCAAAGTCAAACCACTTCAGTACTCTTCCTTATTAAAAGCGGGTGCCACTGAAATTTCTATTGATGTAGCAGGGGTACCTTGGTAACTATAAATACCCAAAACCCCATGCCCTTTTTGCAATTCACCTACTATATACGCCACCATGCTTTTATGTCTAGTTTTTTTTCTCTCTAAACAGATGTAGTTAAAACCCAAAGCTCTCTTTGCCTTGTTGATTGAAGCTTCCCACATAGGTCTGGTGCAGTTGGTTCATGGATACTGATCCCTTGTGGGTTCATTGGGGGTGGTTTCTAGGTCTTGAGTTCGAACCCTGCATGGCTCCTGTCCAAGAGAGAACTGCGAAAACTCGGGTCTTATGCTTGTGGATCCTCTTGTTGCTTCTCATGGCCAATCCAACTGATCAACTGAAGATCACCATGGGCACTTTTTCTACTAGAAGGCTTCTTTCTCCTTCATCTCAAACCATGAAATTGCATCCAAATACAAATACCACTAGCCAATTTGAAGCAAGCGCGCATGAAGTCCCCAGTGGACCAAACCCCACCTCAAACTAGCATCACTCTTCTTCATCACCTTCTCTTTATCATTGGTAATGTCCTGTCATCATCCCATAGTATTTGAAGTTATTATCATATTCATCAAAGCTACCTTGATATACTTCTTCTTCTTCTTTGTCCTTTTTAATAGATGTATAGCAAAAGAAACCTTATAATTTCAAGCTCGGATGGATTTGTGATATTTGTAAGAGTTGTGGTTGCACTATGAAGAGGCACATGAGAAGAAAAATATAATGTAGAAAGAACCCTTTGTTGTTATATGTTTAATTTCTTAGTAGGTTTTGTTTTTGTTGATTATGATTCTCTTTTATTTATGAGGTGATATTGTTGAGAAAGATTATATGAGCTGTTGTTAAGATTGTTTGGTTTATTTTTTTCTACCATGAGTTAGGCTTGTATTAATTCATTGGCTTCAAATTTTCAAGTAGTGTGGGTATATGTTAGACATTTGAACCAGAGTTGGTAGTGCCAGATCTATCATGACCATGACCTTTTTTTTTTTGGCTTTCAGATTATTTGACTTTTGCCACAAGCAGTTACATATGCCAGGATGGAAACGTGTGACACATCCAAGCCGTGTAACTGCTGGGCTCACCTTCTTGATGAGTTTGGTCATGTTGAATTGGAATCATTATGGTTTTTTTTTTTTTTTTATTTGTTTAGTCTGACTTGTCCATCTCAAGATTGGATGCACCCATTTCCAATCCTGAGACTCTGAAACCATGGATATTTTTTTTTTATATATCTTTCCTTCTTCTTCTTGGAAGTTGGAGCACTTCTATTTGGCACCTGAGATTAACAAAGAATATGATAAGTGTAATGATATCATAAGATTTGCTGATGATGTTGGCTAACCAAACAGAAAAATAAAAATTCGAAACTACTTTGAGACGGGTTGCATGATTATAAATGTTTGTTAAGTGGTGTCCACAGTGCAGTTTTGTAGGCTTAATGAAGTTTCATTTTTCATTTTTTTTCTTCTTAATGCTAGGTGTAGTTGTTATCTTAATCATTTGTCATTACAGGCAAGATATTAGGTTAATATGGCCGGTCAGAAAGGAAGACAAAGAGGCCCGCATTTAATATCGAGCCATTTTGGTAGGAGAGCCCATGGATCCGGCCAGTCGAAACCCGGTCCATATTGGGCAGGATTTGGTGTCTAGTTTTAAGGCTTGTGGGCTGGATATTAGCCAAACAGGCCAACCCCACACCAATGTATAATTGAAGACCCAGCTCTGCCTGATAATGAGTATTTGAGTGTAAAGGGCTCTTACTTTCAGGCCATTAGGTATTAGGCTAGCCAAATGGGCTCGGCTTGAATGAACTTTGCAATGGACCCGGCCATAAACACCCCAACTAATTGATGACTTATGCCCAAGCTCGGGCATAAAAGGCCTGACCTGGACTTCTTTAGGCCAAAATGGGAGGAGAGTACTAAAAAAAAAAAGTTTCATTAATTAACTTTTATATAATAGTAATGAAAAGTCTTAGACCAAGATTCCAAGCACTTGCATTTTAGAAATTTGAATTTACTTCCCACCACATTTCATTTGGGGTAAGGAAAAAGAAACAGCTTCCTGTAAAGTGACTCCTATCAATGACAATGGACTGACTACAATATCTGTTGAAATGAAAGGAAAAGGATTTCAAAGCAGATGCTGGATTCCACTGGCTTCTTATAAGAGAATAGCCAAGTGGAAGAAAATCGAAATGTGCCCTCCTAGAAATAAATCTGAGATGATTTTGCCAAATTGCAGCCACCCGAGTTCCATTGCTATTTTCCTTTCGTCTTTTAGCACATTTGTGTAATGTACAGGATTCTTTAGTAGTATATAAAAGTATCCGATTTCTCATGTTTTATTTTTTGTTATTTGGTGAAGTGACTCTCCATGCAAAAAGAAAGAGGAAGAGAAATAAACTAATTTCCTCACTTTGTAGAAAATCATTATCCCGGGTTTTTCTTTTTCTTTTTCTTCTTCCTTTTCTTTTTTTCTTCTTCTACTACTTTTTTTTAGTTCATACATTCTTTATATAGATTTTATTTAGGATTAATCTTATATCTTTATTTCTTTTCCCCTAATCTTTTTGTTTGCATTTTACTGTCGTTATCTCTTTATATACTTTTATATATTTGTGTTTTTGTATTTCACACCCCAGGTTCACTCATTTCTTACATTTAATAAAATAATTATGTAAACAAAAAACTTTTTCTTTTTCGTTTTTTGTTCATTCAAAACTAAATATATAAGTATTCTATTTTCTATTATTTTGAATCCTAGAATTTGTTTTTTTGTTTTTCTGTCTGCGAATTGCAAACGTCGCAGTAAGAATAGTGGTAAATTAATTAATTGCGAAGATAAAAACAACTTCCTCTTGCAGCCAATTGATGTGATTCAATCAAATCAAATACTTTACTTATAAAACAACTCCACCCTTAACCTAGGAAATGACGGTGGCTAAGTTAGCAATTTGCAAGATCAATGGAGAGAGCTTTTCCAACCAAACATCTAATGCACACTAATTATGGAAGGATTATCCAATAGCTGAACTGGTCGAGCCACATGGTAAATGGGGCAACCAACAAGTGATAGATCAGTTGGCGAAGGACTCTTGTGTTTGTCACTTACCCTCCCGAGCCACCTTCAATAGTTTTATCCGGCGCATGTGGATAGGAGAGTTTGCATATGGCCCGAGGGCTTCTAAGCTAGGCGGGAGATACCATGGGTCACTAAAAAAAATGTGGATGGAGCAGTGGAAAAGACCAAATACAAAAGAGATGCTAACCCTATGACCAAGAACTACTTAGCCAATGTCAAGATTCATCATGGTTAGCTAAATTCCTTCAGTCTCTATTTTATTTAAGACGTTCTTTTATCCTAATTGGCGATGCTTGGGTCAATGGCTTAGATTAGCAAATAGGCCTCACATGCCCGCATAAGCACAAGGTTATGGGACTGATTGAAAGTGAGTCAGTCCCTCGAGATTAACAGTCTAGATCTTGTTAGATAGCTGCCTGACATATAATATGGGCCCCTTAGAAGTTTGAACTATGGTTGCTTTTGCTGGGTTCAGTTGGAATCCATTAAGCTTGTTTATTCTTCATCAATTTTCTACCTTTACTTAGGCCTGCTTGACTAATGGTATTGATTACCAAATATAGGGCCCCACCTTAACATTTATCGACGAGATTAACACAATAAAATCATGATCTTAACTGTATGTTTGAGGGCCTACAAGGAGATGGCTAAAATCACCATTTCCTGATGGCTTCTTAAACAGACGAAATTGATATACAAAGGGCAGCATACTTTTCTCAAGTTGGGCTCATCATCCATGGACCTTGCCTTAACATGAGTCAATGGTTTAACATGGCTACGGCGGGTGTTCAGGTCTGGGCCCTGCCCATTTACAAAGATGGATATACCTCCTTGTGAAAGTATATTGGTGTCAGGTTGGGCGTTTAAACATATATTTACCACATAAAGTTGCGGCTGGTTTAATTATTGGGAAAAAAAATTGAACCCCAGTCCATCAAACGGCCCAAATCTGCTCTAATGCCCACCAGATTTGGGTCATGCCCAGGCTGACTGGCCCATGTATATCTGGCTTCACTGCAGATGTGTCAAACCATAAAAGTGATTGTTTCATGAGACAAGCTCAAGCTAGGCCCTGCTCAGCTTGCTTGACTCAAGCAGTGATCATTCAGGGGCTTAAACTGTGGCATGTAATTGAATATCTAGGATTGCATTTTTAAAAGTAGTTGGAAATGAAGAACAAATGTGAATGTCCATCAAATATGAAAAGTAAATAAAGAAAGCAAATAGGTTCCACCTAATATTCAATTAGGCATCTCTTATATCCTTCACCATTATGGATGAATATCTCTTCTTCTTTTTTTCCTCATCAATTTTGTCTTTGTAGAGCTTACATGAAAGAGGTTATCACAATTAAAGCACAATCTTCTCAAATTCATCAGCTGTGGTGAATCATTAAAAGTCAGCTGTGATGGTTCATTCAGGCCCCCTCTTCTCAAATTTATAGAAGAAGCATGTGTCATTGCAACTCTCCGGAGATGCATCAAAAGGGCAATAGCATAAAGTCCTAAACTCCTAATTAATGCACACGAAACCAACTAAAACAATAGATAGATGTTAACTATAATGCCTGTGATTATACTCTTCTACCATTGGAACCCGCACAGTCTAGAATGTGTCATCAAAGCTTAAAAGGACAACTGGTGCAAGTACCATTCACTTCTGAAAGACGATGAAGAGCTCTTAGCAGACTGCAGGTTCTTCCTAGCACGATTAGGACTGAGATGGTTGCAATATCTAACTTGGTGGTGTGAAGCTTCAGGTGCGGCCCGCAGAAAGAAATGCAAAGGCCTAATGGCTAGCCCATGTATCTGGTTCACTGCAAATGTGTTCAACCATAAAATATGCTATTCATCTGGTGAGTCATTTCTAGACAGATAAAATCGAAAGAACTCAGGCTCGATGATCATAATTATGCGAATTGTTGTGCAAATTCCTGAAAATTGAAAGATGGCCCATTTAAAGGATGGGTCATTTGTTTGATCACTCTTTTTTTTTTTTTTTTTTTTGTTTTGTTTTGTTTTGGGAGCTGTGGTAAAAAGACTTGTTTGCTTTTCTGTTCAAAAGTGGATTGACATAGTGCCGTGATGTCCACTTCCTATGTCCTTTCCCTTCTCCAGATGATATTTGGCCTGATATGATTGGCTAATGATCTTCCAATCCCCTATTAAATACTAAAATAAGAGCACCTCATATATATTTATATGCCGCAACTCGGTGGGGGTCAAAATATTACTAAGGATATGCACTGAGAGCTATACCAAGGGACAGAGTAAAAGGACGTTTCTTAGCAAGAAACAATGAATGCAAGGACATGGAAATTTGACATTTTCTTCTTATTATATTACAACGTCTGCGTTCAAACAGAGCAGAAGAAATCTAGTCATGGAACACTAACAGCAATAAACAACAAAACAGAGATCAAGTGACCCAAAAGCCACGCACACTACACCTGCCTCCACAAGCATCAGCACAAGTGATCACCATCACAAAGGGTCATACCTCTCACTATAAGATTAAGATGGATCCTCAGCCTCCATTCTCGAGCAGAGACATCCTTTGTAAAACTTTTTAGGCAGAGACATCCTGTGGTTCTAAGGCTAGCATTTAGCCTAGAAGCACACGTAGCTCACCATGGCCAAAAAGCAGCTGACACCACCATTGCTACTTTGCTTAGTTATGATGCTTGCGATAGCCTTGAAGGTTCATGCAGGAGGAATTGCCATCTACTGGGGCCAGAACGGAAACGAAGGCACCTTAGCAGCAACATGTTCGAGTGGAAACTACGCCTTCGTAAACTTGCCTTCCTCCCCACATTCGGCAATGGCCAGACCCCAATGATCAACCTGGCCGGCCATTGTGACCCCTATTCCAATGGCTGCACCAGCCTCAGCGCCGACATAAAATCCTGCCAAAGACAAGGGATCAAGGTCATGCTCTCTCCATAGGAGGTGGTGCCGGGATTTCCTACCTGACCTCCACTGAGGATGCCAGGCAAGTAACAACCTACCTCTGGAACAATTTCTTGGGAGGACACTCCTCTTCGAGGCCCCTCGACGATGCTGTTCTCGACGGGATCGATTTCGACATTGAAGGGGGCACAGCCCAGCACTGGGATGATCTTGCCAGATTCCTCTCTAGATATAGCAAACAGGGGAAGAAGGTGTACTTGACTGCTGCCCAGGGCCGGTCCTGACTTTTCAAAGGCCCGGTGCGAATCACTAAAATGGGCCCTTTATTCATTTTTATAATTTTTTAATATATGCACATATATATAACATGTTTTCATAAATTTAGCCCAAAAATAATAATTTCATTAAAAACCAAATAATATCATATGATAAATACATTTAATACATAAATAAAATACATTTAATACATAAATAAATGAATCTCTCATACCAACATCTCGATAAGAGTACCAGATCATCGGCCAAATAATTTCTCATACCAGCATCACCATCTAGAAGATAAGTTGAAAAACAAAATCACAATTAAAAAAGTATTATTGAAATGATTTTCTTCTTGCATTTTGAGAAGCAAAATCCTCAATTATGCTTTCAAATTCAAGATTTTCTAATCATGAAATTACCTTCAATTGATTTCTACAACGACCAATTTTGCAATGAAAAAAGCCACACTTTGGATTTTGGAATCTCCCCAATCTACCAAGACAACGATGATATGGATGTTATGAAGATTGAAGGAGATCTATAAGCTATGGGCCCATGTGTTGATGTCTACAAATCTGATGCAAGTGGCTTTTTTTGTAAGTTGCTGTTGACTGTTGTTTTGGATTTGGGCATAACTCAAACTCAGGCGAGTGAATGGGTCCACCTGACCTGTATTGATTTGTTACCAAATGAAATGGCTTGTCAGCGGAATGGATCATTGGATCAGGTCCAACCCGACCCGAACTCTACCTAAACTAAGAAGACTGGGCTGCCTCGGTCTTCGTGTTGGAGGAAAAACAAAAGGAAGCACTGAAGTGTACATAACAAAGAGATGTGGCGTGGCGGGTGGGTGGACGGTGGAGGCGTGGAGCAGCACTAACAATCAACCCGTGGTGCTGGCCTGCTGGGTGCTTCTTCTTCTTCTTCGTCTTGTTTTTATTTTTTTATTTTTGGGCTTGCTGTTTGGTTGAGATGGGGTATTGGGGTTCAAAGGAATTCGATTGATGAAGGGTTGATGGGTTTGACAGTTTGACTGCTGGGTAGCCTGGGTGCTTCGTCCGAAGTGGTGATGGACTGATGGTGCTTGATTGCTATTGTAGCAATCAACCAGTGGTGCTGGCCTACTGGGTGCTTCTTCTTCTTTTTTTCTTTTTTTCTTTTTTTTTTTTTGGGCTTGCTATTTGGTTGAGATGGGGTTCAAAGGAGTTCGATTGATGAATGGTTGAGGGATTTGACTGCTGGGTAGCCTGGGTGCTTCGTCCGAAGTGGTGATGGACTGATGATGCTTGACTGCTAGACGCTAGCACGAAGATGATGGGCCAGCCGGTTCTGGCGATGGCGGTGATTTGGGCCTAACCGGTTATGGCGGTCCAGTTCTCTGCTGCTTCTTCTTCTTCTTCTCCTTGTTTTTTTTTTTTTTGGCTTGCTGTTTGGTTGAGATGGGGTTCAAAGGAGTTCGATTGATGAAAGGTTAAGGGGTTTGAGAAGGAGGTCGGTGGATTTGGAGGAGTGAAAACATTTTCTTCTTGAGGAGAGGAAGTGTTTTTGGGCCCCCTGAAAAATGGCGGCCCGGGGGCCCGGGGCAGGCGCACTTACTGCCCTGCCTCAGGGCCGGGCCTGCTGCTGCCCCCCAGTGCCCCTTCCCTGATGCTTGGGTTGGAGGTGCCCTCAAAACGGGCCTATTCGACTATGTCTGGGTCCAATTCTACAACAACCCTCCCTGCCAGTACACTTCCGGCAATACGGGCAACCTTGTGGATGCCTGGAAGCAGTGGACCTCATCCATCCCTGCCACTAAGATTTTCTTGGGGCTCCCCGCAGCACCACAGGCGGCCGGCAGCGATCTCACTTCTAAGGTGCTCCCTGCCATTAAAGGTTCCAGCAAATATGGAGGTGTCAGTGGCGGCAGCCCTTAGACCATTTGGGGCCTAAGGCGAAAACCGTAAATGAGGCTAATTTGTTATAAATTTTTTTTTTTTTTGTATTATATTTTTCTTTTATGTAAAATTTATTTTTCGTGCTTTGTGTGATGCAAAATCATTAATTAAGTTTTCGAGTTGAAGATTTGCTAACATATCCTTCTCAATTGATAGTATACCTAATCCACTCAATCTTTCTTGCGACATAGTCGATCTTAGGTATGTTTTTATCAATTTTAATTTTGAAAAACTTCTTTCCGCGGAAGCAACAGTTACAGATATTATCAATAATATTCTATAAGCAATACATACATTTGGAAAAGAATCTAGTTTTTTAATATGATTTAGTACCTCAATTGGAGTATTTTCTTTAGTTTGCAAAATTTCTTTTAAAACTTTTAATTCTGAAAACAAACCTAATCCATCAATATCATAAGAATTATCATCTTTCAAAAAAGATTCAAGATTAGTACAACACTTTTCTAAATCAAGGTCATCTAGTGATTTTAATTTTTTGAAATTAAGTAGAAAACCAAAAATCTTTTCGTATGTTTCAAATTGTTCAAACCTACTCTTAAGTGAAGAAATAGCTTGATCTACTATGTATATAAAATAATCAAATCTAAAAGATTCTTCAGCAAATTATATTGTCTCATCGTTGATATTCTCATAAAAGTGTTTCTTTTTACATATTACACGTTTTTCACGAAATTTAGGTTCTATTTCCATTTCACTTGCAATCTTTTTAGATGAAATCATAGCAGATAAAAATCCATTTTCTCTATATTTTTCAAAAAAATATACAAGACCTTTTAATTGTTCTATAGCAACATCAATACACATGTCTTTTGATTGTAAGTTTTTACTAACATGGTTTATGGCAGAAAAAATATCATACCAAATTTTCATGCCCAATAAGAATTCAAAGTTCTCAAGCTCATATGTTGCTAAACAATTAGCTTCACTTTTTATTTTTGGATCTTCACTAGTATTTGCTAATTGCAACAAGGCAGCTCTTATCTTTGGAGTTTGAAATATTATTGCTTTAACACTTTCAATACGACTCTCCCAACGTGTTTGTGACAATGATTTAAGTGTTAACCATTGAATTTTTTTTTTAAAATTTCCTATCGCTTTGTAGAAGAAGAAAATAATGAATATATATGTTGTACCACTCCAAAAAAAGATATAGCCTTAGGACAAGAGTTAGCCATATCGCAAAGTACCAGGTTTAGACTATGACAACCACATGGTGTATAAAATGCTCTATGATTAATATCTATATGTCTTTTTTGTACCCCTTGGTGTTTTCCTTTCATATTAGACCCGTTATCATATCCTTGTCCTCCTATATCATTAATATCAAGTTCAAGATTTTTTAATGCATTTATAATTGCATTAAAAAGGCCTTTTCCAGTAATATCATCTACTTTTAGAAATTCTATTAAATGTTCTTCTATTATTATTAGACTTGAAGAAATATTTACACATCGTAGTATGATAGTCATTTGTTCTTGATGACTTACATCTGGCGTACAATCAAGTATAATTGAAAAATATTTTGCTTCTTTAATCTTTTTAATAATTTTACTTTTAATTACATTTGCTAACAAAAATATCAATTCATTTTGTTTTTTATGTCCAAGATAATGATTATGAAGTCCATCATGTTGAATACGTCGAATATGTTCTTGCATTACCGAATCAAATTCTGCAATCATTTCAATTTGACTTAAAAAAATTCCATTATTTTCTTGATAAATCTTTTCATTTTTTCCTCGAAATGCCAAATTATTTTTACCAAGAGATTTTACAATAGCAATAATTCTCAATAATACATTTCTCCAATGTTCTTTCTCTCTATTAATTTGTTCTTGAACTAGCAACAAAGCCCGTGCTTAGCCCGAGCCCAAAATAAAAATATATATAAAATAATAATACAAAAAGAAAATTATTTAATAGAAATGAAGAGTATTATATAGACACGGTCACACGGGGGGCACAATTATAGTTCCACGGAGCTATCATACCATAATAATGTAATATGAGAAAATATTTAAACTAAAGTATGTTCATGCAAAATAATAAATAATGAATTTAGCTTCAAACATAAAGTTGAATAATAATTAATTCAAAGTTTTTAAGAATAAGAAGATTGGCAATTCATGCACTTGTTTATCCATGCATGGATAGCGTACCTTATATATGAATGCAATCTTGAACACATGTCTTCTAGTTATTTAATAAAAAAAAACAGATCCAAGGAGAAAAGGAAAGAACCGAAGAAAATAAAAAAAATTTATAGCGCAAAGATAATAATTGAATTGTTTGGTGCTAATGTCAACCGACATAATGGTAATTTGTGCATAACTACAATGCAATGTCCTCAGTAAAACCAAGGACAGGGCCTGCTTTTTTAAATCCAAAATTGATTATCTATATAACTAGGGGCGGATGAAGGGGGGGGGGGGGGGGGCCCGGGTGGGCTGCAGCCCACCCAAGATTTGGGCCAAAAAAAAATATAGTTTCCCAAGGCCAAGTGCCCAGCCAAGTAGCCACCTCCCACCTGAGCCAAGGATGAAAAAAGTTTTTTTTTAAAGCTAACTCAACCTCAAGTCACAACTAAAAAGCTCAAAAGTCAAAACCCTTTTTTTTTTATCTCTTCCTCTTTGTTACCGTTCACTCTCTCAAGTCTCAGTCCCAGTGTCCCACCCATTTCAGATTTCACCCACGCTGCCTCCGTCGCTCCATAGCTGATTTGCGAACTCTCATTGCCGGTGACTCTCTCTCAAACTCCGGATCTCAGGTATGAATTTGGGGTTTTCTTATTACATGGGTTTGTTCATTTTTAGATTTTTTGTTTTTTTTTTCTTTTATGGTTTTCTGAAATGGATTTGCACCTATGGAAGTTGATGTCACTTCTTCATTTGAATGTGATTCGGGTAAACGCATTGCTATATATGAATACCCGCTTAACAAACATGGTGAAGTTCGGGTAGCTTATCTTAGAATGGGACCTTGTCGACTTACTCATGAGAAAGAAAAAGATTATCCGGTGACCATATTTGGAAAGCAAGGCCGACGGTTCAATGCTAATTGGTACAAACTATTCCCTTGGCTAGAATATTCACTCCACAAGGATAGAGCATATTGTTTTTATTACTTTCTCTTTGAAACAAATCCTCCGAAGCATCTGGTTTTTACCATTGATGGGTTTCAGAATTGGAAGAAGGTTAACAATGGGAAGAACTGTCCTTTTTTGAAACATGAAGGTGGTCTTTGTTCTCCACATAGGTCGGCAACAATGTATTGTGAGAATCTAATGAAACCTTCTCGACATATAGATAGTGTTTTCAATACACTTTCTAAAGAAGCAATTGCAAATAATCGGTTGCTTCTCCGAAATATTATTCAATGTATTCGGATGCTTGCATTACAAGGGTTTCCTTTTAGAGGACATGATGAATCGAAGAAATCAAAGAATTGTGTAAACTTCATTGCAATGTTCGAGTTTTCGAAAATGTTGAACAAGAAAGTTGCCGAAATAGTAGGTGATTGTCCAGGAAATGCCAAGTATACCTCACATGGTATTCAGAAAACACTTTTGCATATATTTGCTGAAAATGTGAGAGAGAAAATACGCGAAGATGTTGGTGATGCAAAGTTTTGTATCCTTGTGGATGAAGCACAAGATAATTCACATAGAGAACAAATGGCCATTATTCTACGATTTGTTGATCGTGGTGGTTTTGTTAAAGAAAGGTTTTTTGCTATTGTTGGTGTTGAAGACACTTCTGCGTTAACCTTGAAAGAAGAGATTTCCAATGTTCTTGCTCACAAGAATTTGCTTATTGGAAATATGAGAGGCCAGGGTTATGATGGTGCTGGTAATATGCGTGGTCAATGGAATGGATTAAAAGCACTATTTCTTAAGGAGTGTCCTTATGTATATTATGTGCATTGTTTTGCGCATCGACTACAACTTGCATTAGTTGCAGCTTCTAAAGATGTGCCAGATGTTTGGTTATTCTTTTCGAAGTTGGCATCCATTGTTAATCTCCATGTTACGCCTAAGCGGAAGAAAGAGTTGGAGAAAGCTCGAAAAATAGAAATCGATAATTTGTTGGCAAGTGGTGTGCTTGATAGTGGACGGGGTGCTAATCAAGTTCGCACATTGCAGCGAGCTGGAGATACTCGATGGAGCTCTCACTATGAATCTGTTTGTAGCTTGATAGAGATGTATGATGCGACTTGCACAGTTCTTGAAAGCATCATGAAGAATGGGTCTAGTAATACTATGCGTGGAGAAGCTAAGGGTTCTTATGTTGCTATGAGAAATTTTGAATTTGTCTTTATGTTTCATTTATTGCATAAGACTATGGGAATCACAAATATACTATGTAAAGCTTTGCAAGTAAAGTCACAAGACATTCTAAATGCCATGAGTTTAGTCTCAAGTACGAATGAACTTCTTCAAGAGTTGAGAGAAACAGGTTGGGGTAGCTTTCTTGAGGTTGTGATTTCTTTTTGCAGAAAACATGACATTGATATTCCTGATATGAGTTCTCGTCATATGATTGGTACACGCCGTTCTTGCCAACAGAATGATTGTATTATAGTTGAGCATCATTATCGCGTTAATATTTTCAATGCTGTAATAGATTTCCAGTTGCTGGAGTTGAAGAGTAGATTCTCTGAGGAGGCAATTGAGCTTCTTTCTCTTAGTTCGGCTTTGGACCCGAAAGATGCTTTTAAGTACTTTCATATTGATGATATTTGCAAGCTCGCTGAGAAGTTTTATTGTGAAGACTTCACGGAGCAAGAGATACATATTTTGAGAAGTCAATTGCAACATTATAAGCTTGTGTGCATCGTCATCTCCGTTTTCAGAAATTGTCAACCATTTCTGAGTTATGTCGAGCTTTAATTGAAATAAAAAAGTCAACTATTTATCATTTGATTGATAGATTGATTCGTCTTGTCTTGACTCTTCCTGTTTCCACGGCGACTGCCGAACGAGCCTTCTCAGCTATGAAACTTGTCAAAACACGACTCCGTAACAAGATGGATGACGAGTTTCTCGCGGATTGCATGGTTATTTACATCGAAAGAGAGTTTGCTAATGAAGTCGACATAGAGTTGGTAATAGATGAATTTGATAAGAATCCACGCAAGTCAAGATTTCACTAGTGTCATGTTTTAACTTTTGTTTGTCTTTTGTCATACTTGTCAAGATCTATTGTAAAGATATTTTTTTATTGATTTTGAGTAGTATAATAAAAATGATCACTCTTTTGGTATGATGCTTGTAGAAAATGAATTATGAAGATAGTACATAGATAGTTTTTGGTGAACATTGTTGCTATTTTTTATAGTTTTTGGTGAGACATTGTTGTTATTATTTTAGTGTAACTTAAGTGCAGCCCTCCCAGATTAGAAATCCTGGATCCACCCCTGTATATAACTAAGGGGATGTACTCTCCCTAAGAAGAGGACACCTATCATCCCAGGCTAGCCTAACATGTAGACACCTGTAATCCCATGCTAGCCTACATTTCCTTCACTTGGATAGGAGAACCTGTATAAGTGGCATCTTAGTGCATGTTTGGGAGGTCTAATTTTCCCTCTATATCTCTATTTCTATAAAATGGATAGAGGTTTGAAAAAATAAAGTGTTTGGCACCACCTTTCAGCCTCTACATATTTTAGAGAAGTAGAGGCAATGGCTCTATTTTCCACAGCCCCATTGATGAGGTAGTTGAGAAATAGAGGGAAAAAAGAAGAGGCAGAGCTATAGTGTTTATGAATAATCATGCCCAGTCCCTTTTTTCAATTTTTCTCCAAATCTGAGAGTTCCAATCAAGATCCAAACCGTTGAAAATGTTCACAAGGTCAAACACGGCCACGTATCCAAATCTCAGCCATTGAATCATCATCAATCTCGAGAAATGTGCCATAAACCGTGATCCATTGAATATAATTTGTTATGATCTGTGGGCCCCAAACACAAGATCAAAACCGTTGGATATGTTTGGGAGGCTATGTGGTCAATTTTGATCACATAATACATTGTGAATCTCAATATTGCATTTGTCCATGAGCAGTAAACTGTTTCAAAATTTTTTTATTTAGAGGCGTGTAAAATAAAATCTAAATCGTTAGTAATGTTCACAATATCAAACATGATCATGAGACCAAATTTCACCTGTTAGATCATCACTAATCTCTAGATGTGCAAAAAACGTGAGTCATTCGGTATAATTTTGTGGATTATGTGGGCCCAAAACACAAGATCCAAACCGTGAGATCTCTTTATAAGGCTGAGCATGTCCATATGGTCAATTTCATGGCCTACCTTGTGAATCTCAAGAAATATATGGAAAAACTCTCAACCAATGATATAAAAATGTCTATTTAGCATAGACCCTTGCATTACCATACACCTCCTTTTATTTTAGCCTCTTTTTTCTATGGCTCTTTTTTGTATGGGTCTATATTGAATGGTCTTTAAAAAATAGACTAGTGGTCCCAAACATGGCCTTACTGTGTTAAAAAAAAAAGAGTACATGTTCATAAAGTCGGTTTACACGTGAGTTGAATGCAGTCACCATTGCCACCATTGCTTTGAGTACTTTTAGTTGACTTGATACATTGTGACCCACCTCTGTTATGTCATTTTGTTCTTAATAATAATAATAATGAATAGATTATATTATTATTATATAGGTGGGGCCCACACAAGTTTTTCTCTTTTAGAAGGGTAATAATAATATATAGATTATTTTATTATTATCTTAAGTGGGGCCCACATTTTGCATTTGATTGGGCAAGAGATTATATTATTATTATCTAAGTGGGGCCCACACATGTTATGTCATTTTGTTCTTAATAATAATAATAATAATGTATAGATAATATTTTTATTATATAAATGGGGACCACACAAGTTCTTCTCTTTTAGAAGGATATAAACCACTCAATTTAGGTCCATGCAGTGGGCCCACCTGAGTGTGTAGAGAAAGCAATAAGCACGTCGTTTCTACCCTTTTATAAGGGTAGTAGAAATTTAAGTCCATGCAGTGGGCCCACCTGAGTGTGTAGAGAAAGCAATAAGCACGTCATTTCTCCTCTTTTATAAGGGTAGTAGACTAGGATTCCTCCATTAGTCAAAGCCAGAAGCATCCAGAATCCTTTTTCGGGCAGGAAAACTATTGCAAGTTGATGTCTGTCAGTGGCTGGGTAGGTGGACGACTGAGTTACTATTGCAAGTAGGCACTGGAGGGTTTGTGGGGGAATTCTATATGATATTGTGGATATCCCATTCTTTTTAGTGGGCCACAGCAATAAATACGTGTTTGGGATGAAATAGGATGCTACATGTGTTGGGAGCACATGGGACGATATTTCAAATGGAGGTCGGAGGTCTTTTGCGGGTAGACATATGTTTAGTTCACCTAATGACACTCTGGCCCACGTATGTACTATATAACCCAAGAACCTCTCCTCCCTACGAAAATCCATACCCATCTTCTCATCTTCCCAGCAACCACGAAAGCGAGGATACCCTCTTCTCTTTTCTAAACCTTCACCATTGTGGTATCTCTCTCTCTCCTTGTGTGTTAACAAAATCATTGCTGACTTTCTTTTGTTTTCGGCTAGTTACAACCAAGTGGGTTGTGTTTTTGTCTCTTGTTTTAGTTTGTTGCAAGTTTATGTGGGTGTTGAGTGTGGTGGAGATGATGAGAGGCGTGGGACTCTGTTGTAGTGAAATTTCTGGGTTGGATTCAATGGTCTGGATGGGTGGTGCAACAGATGGAGAGATGAGTGAAAACAAGTGTAGGGACCATATAGTGGTGGGTGAAAGTGCAGCTAGGGCCAATGAAAGTATCCTAGAGGGGGGGGTGAATAGGACTAATGGAATTCTTTTTCCAATTAAAACATCTTAGTCCAATTTTAATCCCAACTAGTAACAAGAACATAATGAACACAAATAAGAATACAACTTATGCGGAATATGTGTTTCTTCATCCTGAGTGAAGTGGTTCCCAAAATGCATTCGGTGGTTACTTTCATGCATCAACAAGGTCAAAAATAAAACAGGCTCGTAGAAAGTGTACTTGGACCATCATTCTTTCCATTTCAGGAGCCGAGCTTCCCACTCAACATTCACACTGCTAGGCCATCGGTTACGGGTCACATCACATCTCTCACACACTACAATCTTTCCTAAAATAATATAATACAAGAGCAGAGATTCAAGGCTGGTGCACAGAGATCGACAGCTCTGATATTAGTGGGGCCCATCCAAGTTATGTCTAGTCAAATGGGCCATTGTGAATTATTTGCATGGTATAATATAATAATATATATAATAATTTTTAAATTTAGTAGGGATTTTTTAAAGAAGTTTAAACTCTTTTTAGAGAAAGAGTGGAGGCTCCACCCTTGTACTTGAGTCCACTCTGGCTACATTGTATTTTATTATGGGAAGGGATCCACCAATGATTCCTTTCTTAGGTCATGATACACCAAAATGGTTCAAAAATACATAATTCCAGCTATCTGGTTTTGAGATTTTGAAATTTAGCATATTAATATGATCTCAAAATTTTGAAATCATGTGTTCAACTAAAGTGTACCATCAACTAGTTATTAGCCCATAATAAAAAAAAATACCTAATCTTATTTGTTGTGGGCACTACCTTTTGTCCTATCATACGAAGTGTGTAGTGGCGGACCAGGATTTTCGTTTGACGGATTTTACAGCCCAAATAGTTATTGGGTTCTGATTGGTCGTGACTAGAGATGAAATTATGGGCGGGCCGCCCAGGCCTGACACGGCCTAGCATGGAAAAACCCATGCTTGGGTCGTTGACTTGGTCAACGGGCTGGCACGGTACGGCCCGCTTTCCCTACCTCTTGAATTTACAAGTTACAGTGCATTCTCAAATGTTTTTTAACTAAGTTTTAAAATATCCCACTTTTAAAGTGGGAGATTGTAAAACTTAGCCTAATTTGGAACTTTACATGCTACCTTAGCATGTAAAGTTTTATTTGTGAAAATGAAAAAGACCCTGTTAGATGTCTTATTTTATTTGTAAAAATGGGCAGCAACGCCACGCAAGCAAGGTGTGGCGCCAGGCACTGCGTGTATGGACATGGTGAATGTAATTCCTCCTTTTCTAAGGACCTTTCGATTAATAACATCCGCCAAAGTCGCCAACTACAGGTGTAAGGTCTGTGACCTTACTGGGTCATTTGGGCCCAATAACCCGGTCCGTTGACCCATTTAATTTGTTATTATTTTAATTAATTGTATTTTAGATATTTAAGTGGGTTTAGATCATGAGCGAGTTTCTTTTAGCATTAGAATAGTATCTGCGAAGTTTCGTTTGATTCCGAGTTCGTTTGATCATAGCAAATGGTAGTTTGTAATTTAGGGAAAATTGAGTGTTTTTCCGAAATATTCTAAACGCCGTGATTTATGGGTTCGTTGGAAAGGTCTCGATGTTCTGATGACTTTTGTCTCTTGACTCATCGTGATCCGGCGATCAGAAACCTTTCAAGTGGTCCATTCTTTCATCGGACCCACTTGAAGGACAATTCGGTCTTTTCCTCTTTATTGTCTTCTTAAGCGAGGTTTTGCCCTAACTTCTCATTTCGTTCTCTGCAACGAAGTAACCCAGCAGCCTCCCCCTTTCTCCCTTTTCCTTTCTCAAACCAGATCTCAGCCCTAGGAAACCCCGTTCGAGGATCCGATCCGTGAAACGTCTTCCTTGCAATCTCCTCTTGCTTCCGGTGTAAGTTTAGTAAGCATTCTCTCACCTTCATCTTTTTCAATCTTAGGCATTTTCTAATAAAAAAAAACACTTACATAACTTGGTAAGGTAGGACTTTAGTGTAAATTAGTCACACTGATAATGAGGGGCAATGTATTTTTGGGAAGAAGTAATAAAGAGAATGTTTTGGTGTGACAGACTTACCTTCACTAAATTTTCCCCCTTGCCTTCACTAATTTTGTTGTCTTCAGAGATATTTAGGAATCTCAAATGAAATTCCCTACCTGGATTCATCTATGTTCAAGAACCCCTGAGCATTAGAGAAGTTGAGATTCTTTATAGGTTGGAAAGCTCAGAATTAAACACAGGAATATGTTCATAATTCAGTCATTTATGTTAAATATAATCTCGTCACATGTACCTATAACTCCACTCTCGATCACATCACATGAAGCCATATATTTACATTGATATGAACACTAGGAAAAAGAAGTAAAAAATATGTAAGCATGATAAAGATAATGAGAATTATTGACTAAGACTAAAAACCCATAACTAAAAAATAAAAAAATTGATGCAAATCTAAATAAAATGAAGTCCAAGGTTGTGGTTTCATGGTGGGTCATTTGGAAGATTTGAAATGATTGTTGATAAATGTAGAAATATTTAACCGCGTTAAGTTCTCGTTTAAAGTATGATAATTAAGCCAAAAAATAGAAATTGAGTTTGCCATCTCAATTGAAATATCCTTTAACATGGCATTTCAATTTGGCTGAAAAATGAGTAGATAAAAGGACATGATATGTTTTTTTTATATTTCAGGTTGTTTGAATGAAAGAGTGAAAAGTTGGATAAAAAAGGTGTTAGCTTCTCATCATCATCTAAAGTGGTTAACTTCTCATCCTAATGTAACTAATAGTTTAATATTCGTGGTTAGGTTCACATCCTCATCTAACTAGTTTTAGTATTGTTTGAATAAATATTAGTATACAAAAGTTAGGTAGTCTAGTGGTTGTGTTTATCTTTCACATCCTAATGGTTGTGAGATCGAGTTCACCCAAACACATTTATTTTTAAAAATCTATACAAATTACGCATGGCCCGCCGGCACGGCCCGTTTGACATGCCTACCCGACACGGCCTAGCATGGAAAAATCCATGCTTGGGTCGTTGACTGGGTCAACGGGTGGTTGGCACGGCACGGCCCGCTTTCCCTATCTATTCGATTTACAAGTTACAAATGTTTTTTTAACTTAATTGGTAGCACTCACGCCTTAATAGGTGATGGTACCAATTAAAATTAAGCTAAGTTTTAAAATATCCCACTTTTAAAGTGGGAGTTTGTAAAACTTAGCCTAATTTGGAACTTTACATGCTACCTTAGCATGTAAAGTCAAAATTAGTCTAACTTAGCATGTAAAGTTTTATTTGTGAAAATGAAAAAGACCCTGTCAAATGTCTTGTTTTATTTGTGAAAATGGGCAGCAACGCCACGCACGCAAGGTGTGGCGCAAGGCACTGCGTGTATGGACATGGTGAATGGAATTCCTCCTTTTCTAAGAAGCTTTCGATTAATAACATCCGCCAAAGTCGCCAACTACAGACAACCTCTTTTTTCTTTTTTCTTTTTATTTTAAGATGGCCAAAATTCCCTGTAACGCTTTTTTTAGAACAAGGATTGCCACAATCCAAGATGTATAGTAAGCCTCAATTTTTGCATCATCAAAATCACTATCAGAATAGCAAATTTCAGGTATAAACAATAATAAGGACAATCGAGTGACAGTAATAATACGAGGGAGATGAATCTCCAAGTACAAAGATCAATGGGAGATATCAACAGTCCAACCTAAGTAAATGATCCACTTCAGATTCAGGTCTATCTCGGGTAATTCGATCTTTAAGTGAAACCACAGATGCTAAGGAATACTGTGTTTGGTGCTCAGAAGTTATGTGCATCACTAGTAACTTATAAATGTCAAATCATCTTAGATTACATAACCTGAACCTTAATTAGTGGATCCCACGAGTTAAGGTTAAGCCACATTATCGACTCGTGGTTGGGTCAGTGATGGAAGTCTATTTGGATGGTCAATAGGCCCCACAAACGATCACAACATGAGAAACCAAAGTCTGGGAAACTTACTGTACACAGTGTGCTCGGTCAATCTCCTGGCCTGGGGGTCAACCCGGCACATTGGGATCAGAGAGTGTTCACCCTTCAGGTAAAGTCCTGAATTTTTAGAATTTCCATTGTGCTCGGTCGACCTCCTGGCCTGGTCGGTCAACCGCCCACACTGCAAATTCTGGCTAAGTGGTGTCCCAGGTTTCAGCTTCTTTTGCTAGAAATCCTGATCTCGGTCACCTGATCTCGGTCTTCTGGCTCTGAACTCGGTCAAGTACTGAGTCGGTCAAGCACTGGGCTCGGTCAAACACTGAGATCGGTCAAGCACTGAGCTCGGTCAAGCACTGAGTTTGGTCAAGTACTGAGCTCGGTTAAAATACTGTGCTCGACCCAACACTGAACCCGGCTAAGACACGGAGCTCGGCCAAACACTGAACTCGGCTAAAACACTGAGCTAGGCCAAACACTGAGCTCGGTCAATTCACTGAGCTCGGCCAGTCAACTAAGTTCGGTCAACCACGCATACTGAACTCTGGGTCTGAGGAAAATTCCACGAGAATTATAATTAGGTCTAATAAAATGCTCAGGGCTTAATTAATTCTAAAATCTAATGTGATTCCCAAAAGGTATAATCTTAAGGGTCCCACCTCTAATTAGGTTCATTAAAGACTAAGTAGGTCTGATAATTAATCCCCTATTAATATATTAAATCCATAATTAAAATAAATCCTAATCATATGGTCCCAAGTCACTCGGTCAAAGGGTCTCATTTGGTTCCATTAGAAACTATAGGTCTAATTTAATTAATTAAAACTAATGGGTTAATAGATTAGTGGGCCCTACTAGTCCCAGTCCTAGATCAGTCTTCATCATCAGGTCAATAAGTAGTCCCTGATCATATGTCCGGACCTGATCTGAAATCAAGGACCCACCTGGGCCCCACAAGCCATTGGACCACACTTTCCCATGCTTCATCGGTTTCCTCTTATTCTCATACACTCACATACCACCATACTCATTTTTACTTTTCCTCACTCTCCCATACTTACCCAAACCACCATACTCCCCATCATCTCCCACCTTTCCCTACGTGAGCACTAAGTTTCTCTCTTTTTTTTATTCCATAAAGTACAAGTCATCATTTTCTTTTCTATTATTTTATACCCTCAAAGATTATTATAACTCCTTCATCTCTTTCTTATTTATTATAACAACCAGGTCTAAAGGTCCATTATCTCCATTAATAATATATTAATCCATACCTCACTCATCTCTATCTCTTCCCCAAGCACGACGTCACCACTCTCATTCCCATCTCTTCCTCACTATTCCCGCAGAACCTCATAACAGAACCAAAACCGAGCTCTGTAATGTTGGCGTCAACAGGAATTGGGACCCTCGGATCGTGGTCCCACTGATCACGAACCCGAGATCCGCCCCCACTAGTAAGGTCGCCCAGCCAAGTCCGGACTGATAGTCGGACCAGATCTGCCACTTCATCACACTTTGGCCCCACGAAGGTCTGAGTTCAAACAAGAAACCCACTAAAAATAAAAGACGCCCAGCGCTAATAAAATTAAGATGTGGGGTCCGATGGGACCCGATCTCCATGGGTCCACCACTATTGGGTTCGCCCAAGGCCCCTATATCAGATGTGTGGTCTGGATCTCCAAAGGTGGCCCACCTGGGCCCCACAGTTTCCAAAAATCGGAATAAATCCCTGCCACGGTTTTGGTTCTAAAAATAGTTTGGTGTCACTGCCATTCGAACATGGATCACGGCCATTCCCTGATCAAGGACCAGATCAGACTCCTCCTCTAAGGTCGCCCGTGGGTCCTCTATCAGATCCACGGTTCGGATCTATCATCGGGTGGCCCACGTGGGTCCCGGTCTCGATACAACAAAGTGGGTTTTCTCCTCATACCCATTCACCATCCATCATCAAATCGGGCCATTGATCTTCCAAATGAGAGATCTCATCCATCAATGGTCAATTTTCCATAAAACCAAGCTCATAGGGTAGATCTACTCATCTCTAGTAATTCTAACACCATATGAATTGAAAATTTTCATAATCAATTGAAAGAAAACATGCATTCTATAATATCAAACATAAGGTACTTGCCTCAAAGAAATTGTATGAAGGTAGGGGGAGAAAGAGATGATCAAAGATCCAATATAACTTATAGTTAAGATGGTAGGTCTTCTTCTTCTTCTTAGAGTTCTAGAGAGAGATAGAGAGAATTAGGTGGGGGAAATGAAGGTTTGGTGGAGAGGAAAAGAGGAAGAAGAAGAGAGAAAAGAGATGGGAATTGAGAGAGAAGATGAATAGTGAGAGTTTAGTTTAAGTTGATTAGGTTTTTGGGCTAGGGACAAAAATGCCCTTGGTGTTAGAATAGGATTAGGGTTAGGGTAAAGGGTACTTAGGTCTTTAGGTGGGTCTTCTAGAAAAACCCCCCTATAGTAAACACAAATTTCTAGCTATGGCCTCTAACAAACTAACTAATTCTAAAATTAACAAAAGACACCCTATTGACTCTACTAATTACATAACTAGACTAATCCTAGGAAAATACATAATTACCCTTAACTAAACCCCATAATTAGTATAATTAAAATACTTAGGCTAATATATAAAATTCAAATCTAAATTGAGGGCCCACCAGGGGTGGGGCCTCACATTGGGCACTTCATATTGGTGTAAGTTATAGTGAGATACTCTCCTGTATTCAGGGTGACTTACCTAAGTCACGGGAGGTCTTTCCCGGATTTATCTCATTAGTGCATATGTCATGCATTGAACAGGACCATTGTAGGTGTGATCTCTAAAATAGTACTATCACTGAGAGAGATCAAGTCACCTCATGCTACTGAGTGACCAGTGCTCTTAATCTTGAGCATTTGTGGATGAACTGACGAAGTCAAGTTCTTGTGCTTTAATTCACTATGGGTGAGATTCTTTTCATGGGTCAACAGCTCTGTGTTTTGGGTACTCGGACTTGATCAGTTGGGACGTGCAGATGCAATAAAGAATCTATGCCATCTAATGATGGAATGATCGTCCCCTTAGAATTATCCGATTAATCATCAAAATCTAAGATCTTAAGTATATGGATGTTCCATATGGATATTGAACTTGTGGGTCGCTCCCTAGACCAAGAGAATGATATCCGGATGATGATTAAGTTAAGGATATGAAGTTCTAAGGTTTAGATATAATCGAGAAGGTTGATAGCACATCGGATAACCTGACTTGATTATGGATGTTACATAGAGAGGCATTTAGATCATTTTTTACTTAGTAGGTCGAAGACAACTGTCATTTTCTGACGAGCTTATTTTATAATTATTATTTGTCCCTGGAGTTCAACCATAACTCTATAGTGGAATAAGTTAAGGTTAAAATGGCCTTAATGTTGCTATGGGTTTAGCATAGACATTTTTGGTCATTTTGGGAGCCAATGTCAAATATGTCTTTTGGTCCCTTCTCTAGTCACTTTCCTAGATTGGCATGGTTTCCTAATATGAGGTTGAATTATTTTGGAAAAGTTATTGACTTGTGGGCCATGGTGTGAGCCAGCCATATAGCGGGCCCCTTGTGTAAGGTTTACATTTTTACATAGGAATCTTTACTTGGTAAAATTGGTTTACCTTTGGATAAGAAATCCTACCATTATAGTATCCTAATTATTTTGTAAACAAATCATTAGAATAAGTTGTACACCCATATTGGATGGTTGTTGGTGTTAAAGAAAGCATTCTTTGTTTTCCTTTTGAATAAAAGAGAGCTCTAAGTAGTAGGTGGGATTTCTTTTTCAAACTTTCCCTCATAGTTGTACAAGATATGGTTAGAAAAGGAGAGCACTAAGAAAAAGATGGGATTTCTTTTTTAAAATCTCCCTCATGGGTGTATATGATATGTTTAAAGGAATCCTAAAGCTTTCTATAAAATGAGGAACCCCCCCTCCCATGGACGTCCATGACATCCTATGCTAGAAAATTCCACAAGTCAAGCCTTCTTCTCTTCTTCATTGATGAGAGTTTAAGGTCTGAGATTTTTCCATAGATTAAAAGTTCTCAAAACCCATCTAGAAATCTAGATTAAGATCCCACCATCTAAGCCAATCAGATTTGGAAGTGAAATAGAGAAGAAGATCAAAAACTATTTTACTGCAGAAAATTCCAGCAAGGTGTTAGCTGATTGCAAGTCTGAGTTCAGCCCATTTGATCTTTTATTTCAGAGATTTGAAGTCTACATATCATCAAGGTAATAGTCTTCTTGTATCTCCTTTAATTATACACTTGTTGATCATGATTCGGTGGAGTTATAATGCGATTTATATGGCTGATTTGTGCTGCGTATATGCTGAAATCAGATTTGTTTTCAAATCTGTCATGTTCTAAATCAGCCATGGGCGTCTTCTGGTAGTGTTTTCCATATCTGAATCGCGGTTTCTTTCAGTGGTATCAGAGCCACTCCATGTGAAATCATGATCCCATGTTGTGTTTAATTAATCCTAGATTGATTATGGGCATGGTGGCACCCTACTGAAGTTATATTCAGATTTCTTTAAGTGATGCATGTTGTGTGCAAAGTTTCATAAACAAATCTGGAATTTATGATGCATGTTATGCGCAAGTTTCATAAACAAATCAGGAATTTATGATGCATGTTGGGTGCAAGTTTCATAAACAAATCTGGAATTTATGATGCATGTTGTGTGCAAGTTTCATTAACATTGCTGGAATTTATTTTTCAGATTTGTTTAATGATGTACATAGTGTTTTGCATGCACTAACCTCTTTATTTGCAGCCATATATTGCATCCTTGATGGTTCGCATGATTATTATGTGGATTTGGATGTTTTTCCATTAGTTTGAAAGTGTTCGATTACTCGTTTAGCAATCATAGGAAGTTGTAATTCTTTCCTTACTTTTATTCCAACTAGTCTTAATGTAAGCTTTCTTAAAAAGCATAGATATCTCCAATGTAATTTGTGGTTTTATTTTTTATGGTTTGCTTGTTTAAATTTATTTTGTTGGAACAAGCAAGAAGAAAAAAGCTTCAAGCAAGATAGGTTGCTAGTAACCGGGTTCTTTAGTGATGGAGGAGACAAGGCTTCTTGGTGCAAGATGAGATCTATTTTTGATGTCCTAGTTCGATAAGGATTTGAGATCCAAAGAGCAGGGAGCCATCAAGGATTGCATTTTTTTTATTATTTGCTTTTATATATAGAATGCATGGTTGAATGCTTTATATAATTGCTATAATTGTCACCTAGAAACATGGCCACCATTAGGTTTTAAAATTGGCATCTTTCTATATTGGATTGTTTTTAGTTTGGCTAATTGTTTTTTAAACGGAACTTAGACCAGCACCTTCTATTTTGTCTAAGGTTTAAAATTGGATAGGATTTAGTTTATCTTGGTACCCTTGGTTTCCAAAAGAGGCTAAACTAAAATCTAATTAGATGCTACCTATGGGTTCCCATAACCCAAGTTAGGTTTTTGATTCTTTAAAGGGATTTTCTCAAATGTTTTAAAGCAAATATTATTTATTTTTAAGATGACTTAAGTCATTGAGTCAATAAATTTAATTAACTAAGTTGGCTAGATTTAAAAGAGTTTTTGAGTAAACAATGTTAAGGTCAAAAGATTTAAAAACCCTAGTGATAAATAATCAAGAGCGAGAGGGGTGTTTGGAAAGACCCCACGGCCTTCCATTTTCGGTTCATGTTATCTCATTAAGGTGTTAGTAGGAGCGGCCACCCCTTCGGTGGAGTTCTTTACTAGAGATCGCTTCGATGGGTTTGTGGGTGAACTAATGTGAATATTCGTCATGAGGTGTTAGTAGAAGCGGCCATCCCATCAGTGGAATTCTTTACTAAAGATCACTTCTATAGAATGTCAATGAAGTGTTTGTGGGAGCGGGTGCATTCTCCGTGCATTTACAAGTTACAGTGCATTCTCAAATGTTTTTTAACTTAATTGGTAGCACTCACGCCTTAATAGGTGATGGTACCAGTTAAAATTAAGCTAAGTTTTAAAATATCCCACTTTAAAGTGGGAGTTGTAAAACTTAGCCTAATTTGGAACTTTACATGCTACCTTAGTAACTTTACAGTAGTTTGTAAAACTTAGCCTACTTGCAAGTGGATGTCTGTCAGTGGCTGGGTAGGTGGACGACTGAGTTACTATTGCAAGTAGGCACTGGAGGGTTTTGTGGGGGAATTCTATATGGAATTGTGGATATCCCATTCTTTTTAGTGGGCCACAGCAATAAATACGTGTTTGGGATGAAATAGGATGCTACATGTGTTGGGAAGCACATGGGACGATATTTCAAATGGAGGTCGGAGGTCTTTGCGGGTAGACATATGTTTAGTTCACCTAATGACACTCTGGCCCACGTATGTACTATATAACCCAAGAACCTCTCCTCCCTACGAAAATCCATACCCATCTTCTTATCTTCCTAGCAACCACGAAAGCGAGGATACCCTCTTCTCTTTTCTAAACCTTCACCATTGTGGTATCTCTCTCTCTCCTTGTGTGTTAACAAAATCATTGCTGACTTTCTTTTGTTTTCGGCTAGTTACAACCAAGTGGGTTGTGTTTTGTCTCTTGTTTTAGTTTGTTGCAAGTTTATGTGGGTGTTGAGTGTGGTGGAGATGATGAGAGGCGTGGGACTGTGTTGTAGTGAAATTTCTGGGTTGGATTCAATGGTCTGGATGGGTGGTGCAACAGATGGAGAGATGAGTGAAAACAAGCGTAGGGACCATATAGTGGTGGGTGAAAGTGCAGCTAGGGCCAATGAAAGTATCCTAGAGGGGGGGTGAATAGGACTAATGGAATTCTTTTTTCCAATTAAAACATCTTAGTCCAATTTTAATCCCAACTAGTAACAAGAACATAATGAACACAAATAAGAATACAACTTATGCGGAATATGTGTTTCTTCATCCTGAGTGAAGTGGTTCCCAAAATGCATTCGGTGGTTACTTTCATGCTGGTCGTGCTGTCGCAGGCACCCAAAAATAATAAAACCTTTACTCCTCAAAATATATGTAGTAGTGCGAGTAAGGATCGTTCCCACGGAGAGTGTTTAGCCAAATTTTATGCTATGTGATCAAAGATGGGGGTTTTGATTATAATGAAAAAAAATGAATAAAAGCAAATAAAGAATAATAAAGTAAGAAATTCAATCAAATTAACAAGCATTGGTCAAAGTTAACATCCACCATTGGAAATTAAATACTGATCATTGATGCAAAAATAAATCAACTAATACTTTGAATATTCATCATTGGAATTAAATTCCTACCTTCTTAATTAGTTAATAGAAAACACGCGCTCTAATTATCCCTAATTACTAAACAATCCAAGACAAGCGCCAAAGATTTAATCTAGTAACAGCATTAAGACCTTGAGAGATTGATGAATCTAAACAACACAGCACACGCGGTTGCATTTAATTTAGCCAGGCGTTCTTCCTAATATCTAATAATTTCCAAAGCAGCAAATTATTAAATATTAGTTGCTTCGCAAATTAGAGGATTCAAACAATTACGGATTTGATTTCTAATTTAACAGTAGATTGCAACGAAAATAAACTAGTATGCATCCTAGCAATTAAAACGAAACAATCATGATATCAAATTAAGCACAGAAGAACAACCCATATTCAAAGCATAAATTGAATAATGAAAATAAATTAGATCTCACAGTATTTATTCCGAGGCTTCAGTCTTCTTCAACCAATTACATAAAATTAGCCACGCAGGGCCATACTAACTTGCAAAGAAAATAGTAGAAAAGAAAGAAAGAGAGAGAGAAAAAAAACTTGCAATGGAGGAAGGTAGAAAAAGAGAGAGAAAACGTGTGTTATTTATAGTGGAGAGTTTGATTAGAGAGAGAAGATAAGTTAGGTGAGGTGGCATTGGAGTTGGAAAAGGAGAGAAAGATGATTGGTTTAGATGAGGAAAGATGGAAAGAGAATCTTAAAAGAGATAGAAAGAATGTTGGAGAGTGGAGAGAAATTAGGGGAAAAGTACGGATGTGAGATGGAGAGAATTGAAGTGGCGTGGGATTGGAGATAGAGATTAATAAAATAATAAACTAAATTCTAACTTAGTCAAAATCTTCTTTTTGACCATATCTTCTCACTCGGACTTCTGTTGGATTCGAACCAAGAATTAAAGTTGCACCATTTTTCGTTCCGGACAATATGAGCCCAATATTGGATATGTTCCGGGAAACTCCTGATTTCATCAAATTTACCACAATGCCCTTCTGCTTGATTCTTCATCCATTTAGCATCAAATATGAATACTTCTCTTACAAATCAGATCTAGAAACTTCTTGATTCAGCAAGAATATCTCAAAACTTAAAACATAAAAGTTGTAGATCTTTTTCTTGGCGTTCCATAGCATCTTTGAATCATCTCAATTGGAGTTCGGATGAGAGAATTATGCCCAAATTACGAAGTGATGTCAAAAACTGTCAAGAATCACTCAATAGCTTTGTTTTGCACACAGCACCTCCATTTGCATCCTAAAGCAAAATATAAGAATAGTGAGTACATTTAGGCATCAAATAAGTATAAAGGACTAAACATTAATGGAGAAAAATATAACATTTTGCATTCTCATCACATGCATCAACAAGGTCAAAAATAAAACAGGCTCGTTGAAAGTGTACTTGGACCATCATTCTTTCCATTTCAGGACCCGAGCTTCCCACTCAACATTCACACTGCTAGGCCATCGGTTACGGGTCACATCACATCTCTCACACACTACAATCTTTCCTAAAATAATATAATACAAGAGCAGAGATTCAAGGCTGGTGCACAGAGAATCGACAGCTCTGATATTAGTGGGGCCCATCCAAGTTATGTCTAGTCAAATGGGCCATTGTGAATTATTTGCATGGTATAATATAATAATATATATAATAATTTTTAAATTTAGTAGGGATTTTTTAAAGAAGTTTAAACTCTTTTTAGAGAAAGAGTGGAGGCTCCACCCTTGTACTTGAGTCCACTCTGCCTACATTGTATTTTATTATGGGAAGGGATCCACCAATGATTCCTTTCTTAGGTCATGATACACCAAAATGGTTCAAAAATACATAATTCCAGCTATCTGGTTTTGAGATTTTGAAATTTAGCATGTTAATATGATATCAAAATTTTTGAAATCATGTGTTCAACTAAAGTGTACCATCAACTAGTTATTAGCCCATAATAAAAAAAAATACCTAATCTTATTTGTTGTGGGCACTACCTTTTGTCCTATCATACGAAGTGTGTAGTGGCGGACCAGGATTTTCGTTTGACGGATTTTACAGCCCAAATAGTTATTGGGTCCTGATTGGTCGTGACTAGAGATGAAATTATGGGCGGGCCGCCCAGGCCTGACACGGCCTAGCATGGAAAAAACCCATGCTTGGGTCGTTGACTTGGTCAACGGGCTGGCACGGTACGGCCCGCTTTCCCTACCTCTTGAATTTACAAGTTACAGTGCATTCTCAAATGTTTTTTAACTAAGTTTTAAAATATCCCACTTTTAAAGTGGGAGATTGTAAAACTTAGCCTAATTTGGAACTTTTACATGCTACCTTAGCATGTAAAGTTTTATTTGTGAAAATGAAAAAGACCCTGTTAGATGTCTTATTTTATTTGTAAAAATGGGCAGCAAACGCCACCGCAAGCAAGGTGTGGCGCAGGGCACTGCGTGTATGGACATGGTGAATGTAATTCCTCCTTTTCTAAGGACCTTTCGATTAATAACATCCGCCAAAGTCGCCAACTACAGGTGTAGGTCTGTGACCTTACTGGGTCATTTGGGCCCAATAACCCGGTCCGTTGACCCATTTAATTTGTTATTATTTTAATTAAGTGTATTTTAGATATTTAAGTGGGTTTAGATCATGAGCGAGTTTCTTTTAGCATTAGAATAGTATCTGCGAAGTTTCGTTTGATTCCGAGTTCGTTTGATCATAGCAAATGGTAGTTTGTAATTTAGGGAAAATTGAGTGTTTTTTCCGAAATATTCTAAACGCCGTGATTTATGGGTTCGTTGGAAAGGTCTCGATGTTCTGATGACTTTTGTCTCTTGACTCATCGTGATCCGGCGATCAGAAACCTTTCAAGTGGTCCATTCTTTCATCGGACCCACTTGAAGGACAATTCGGTCTTTTCCTCTCTATTGTCTTCTTAAGCGAGGTTTTGCCCTAACTTCTCATTTCGTTCTCTGCAACGAAGTAACCCAGCAGCCTCCCCCTTTCTCCCTTTTCCTTTCTCAAACCAGATCTCAGCCCTAGGAAACCCCGTTCGAGGATCCGATCCGTGAAACGTCTTCCTTGCAATCTCCTCTTGCTTCCTGTGTAAGTTTAGTAAGCATTCTCTCACCTTCATCTTTTTCAATCTTAGGCATTTTCTAATAAAAAAAAAAACTTACATAACTTGGTAAGGTAGGACTTTAGTGTAAATTAGTCACACTCATAATGAGGGGCAATGCATTTTTGGGAAGAAGTAATAAAGAGAATGTTTTGGGTGTGAAAGACTTACCTTCACTAAATTTTCCCCCTTGCCTTCACTAATTTTGTTGTCTTCAGAGATATTTAGGAATCTCAAATGAAATTCCCTACCTGGATTCATCTATGTTCAAGAACCCCTGAGCATTAGAGAAGTTGAGATTCTTTATAGGTTGGAAAGCTCAGAATTAAACACAGGAATATGTTCATAATTCAGTCATTTATGTTAAATATAATCTCGTCACATGTACCTATAACTCCACTCTCGATCACATCACATGAAGCCATATATTTACATTGATATGAACACTAGGAAAAAGAAGTAAAAAATATGTAAGCATGATAAAGATAATGAGAATTATTGACTAAGACTAAAAACCCATAACTAAAAAATAAAAAATTGATGCAATCTAAATAAATGAAGTCCAAGGTTGTGGTTTCATGGTGGGTTCATTGGAAGATTTGAAATGATTGTTGATAAATGTAGAAATATTTAACCGCGTTAAGTTCTCGTTTAAAGTATGATAATTAAGCCAAAAATAGAAATTGAGTTTGCCATCTCAATTGAAATATCCTTTAACATGGCATTTCAAATTGGCTGAAAAATGAGTAGAAAAAAGGACATGATATGTTTTTTTTTATATTTCAGGTTGTTTGAATGAAAGAGTGAAAAGTTGGAAAAAAGGTGTTAGCTTCTCATCATCATCTAAAGTGGTTAACTTCTCATCCTAATGTAACTAATAGTTTAATATTCGTGGTTAGGTTCACATCCTCATCTAACTAGTTTTAGTATTGTTTGAATAAATATTAGTATAAAAAGTTAGGTAGTCTAGTGGTTGTGTTTATCTTTCACATCCTAATGGTTGTGAGATCGAGTTCAACCCAAACACTTTAACTATCAAAACGATGGCCCCCGGCACGGCCCGTTTGACATGCCTACCTCCGACATACATGCTTCTCAATTATTTCGTTAACTGGGTCAATGGTACGGCATTGCTTATCTATTCGATTTACAAGTTACAAATGTTTTTAACTTAATTGGTAGCACTCACGCCTTAATAGGTGATGGTACCAATTAAAATTAAGCTAAGTTTTAAAATATCCCATTTAAAGTGGGAGTTTGTAAACTTAGCCTAATTTGGAACTTTACATGCTACCTTAGCATGTAAAGTCAAAATTAGTCTAATTAGCATGTAAAGTTTATTTGTGAAATGAAAAAGACCCTGTCAAATGTCTTGTTTTATTGTGAAATGGGAAGCAACGCCACGCACGCAAGGTGTGGCGCAAGGCACTGCGTGTATGGACATGGTGAATGAATTCCTCCTTTTCTAAGAAGCTTTCGATTAATAACATCCGCCAAAGTCGCCAACTACAGACAACCTCTTTTTTCTTTTTCTTTTATTTTAAGATGGCCAAATTCCCTGTAACGCTTTTTTAGAACAAGGATTGCCACAATCCAAGATGTATAGTAAGCCTCATTTTTGCATCATCAAAATCACTATCAGAATAGCAAATTTCAGGTATAAACATAATAAGGACAATCGAGTGACAGTAATAATACGAGGGAGATGAATCTCCAAGTACAAAGATCAATGGGAGATATCAACAGTCCAACCTAAGTAAATGATCCACTTCAGATTCAGGTCTATCTCGGGTAATTCGATCTTAGTGAAACCACAGATGCTAAGGAATATGTGTTTGGTGCTCAGAAGTTATGGCATCACTAGTAACTTATAAATGTCAAATCATCTTAGATTACATAACCTGAACCTTAATTAGTGGATCCCACGAGTTAAGGTTAAGCCACATTATCGACCGTGGTGGGTCAGTGATGGAGTCTATTTGGATGGTCAATAGGCCCCACAAACGATCAAACATGAGAAACCAAAGTCTGGGAAACTTACTGTACACAGTGTGCTCGGTCAATCTCCTGGCCTGGGGGTCAACCCGGCACATTGGGATCAGAGAGTGTTCACCCTTCAGGTAAAGTCCTGAATTTTTAGATTTCCATTGTGCTCGGTCGACCTCCTGGCCTGGTCGGTCAACCGCCCACACTGCAAATTCTGGCTAAGTGGTGTCCCAGGTTTTCAGCTTCTTTTGCTAGAAATCCTGATCTCGGTCACCTGATCTCGGTCTTCTGGCTCTGAACTCGGTCAAGTACTGAGTCGGCAAGCACTGGGCTCGGTCAAACACTGAGATCGGTCAAGCACTGAGCTCGGTCAAGCACTGAGTTTGGTCAAGTACTGAGCTCGGTTAAAAACTGTGCTCGACCCAACACTGAACCCGGCTAAGACACGGAGCTCGGCCAAACACTGAACTCGGCTAAACACTGAGCTAGGCCAAACACTGAGCTCGGGTCAATTCACTGAGCTGGCCAGTCAACTAAGTTCGGTCAACCACGCATACTGAACTCTGGGTCTGAGGAAAATTCCACGAGAATTATAATTAGGTCTAATAAAATGCTCAGGGCTTAATTAATTCTAAAATCTAATGTGATTCCCAAAAGGTATAATCTTAAGGGTCCCACCTCTAATTAGGTTCATTAAAGACTAAGTAGGTCTGATAATTAATCCCCTATTAATATATTAAATCCATAATTAAAATAAATCCTAATCATATGGTCCCAAGTCACTCGGTCAAAGGGTCTCATTTGGTTCCATTAGAAACTATAGGTCTAATTTAATTAATTAAAACTAATGGGTTAATAGATTAGTGGGCCCTACTAGTCCCAGTCCTAGATCAGTCTTCATCATCAGGTCAATAAGTAGTCCCTGATCATATGTCCGGACCTGATCTGAAATCAAGGACCCACCTGGGCCCCACAAGCCATTGGACCACACTTTCCCATGCTTCATCGGTTTCCTCTTATTCTCATACACTCACATACCACCATACTCATTTTTACTTTTCCTCACTCTCCCATACTTACCCAAACCACCATACTCCCCATCATCTCCCACCTTTCCCTACGTGAGCACTAAGTTTCTCTCTTTTTTTTATTCCATAAAGTACAAGTCATCATTTTCTTTTCTATTATTTTATACCCTCAAAGATTATTATAACTCCTTCATCTCTTTCTTATTTATTATAACAACCAGGTCTAAAGGTCCATTATCTCCATTAATAATATATTAATCCATACCTCACTCATCTCTATCTCTTCCCCAAGCACGACGTCACCACTCTCATTCCCATCTCTTCCTCACTATTCCCGCAGAACCTCATAACAGAACCAAAACCGAGCTCTGTAATGTTGGCGTCAACAGGAATTGGGACCCTCGGATCGTGGTCCCACTGATCACGAACCCGAGATCCGCCCCCACTAGTAAGGTCGCCCAGCCAAGTCCGGACTGATAGTCGGACCAGATCTGCCACTTCATCACACTTTGGCCCCACGAAGGTCTGAGTTCAAACAAGAAACCCACTAAAAATAAAAGACGCCCAGCGCTAATAAAATTAAGATGTGGGGTCCGATGGGACCCGATCTCCATGGGTCCACCACTATTGGGTTCGCCCAAGGCCCCTATATCAGATGTGTGGTCTGGATCTCCAAAGGTGGCCCACCTGGGCCCCACAGTTTCCAAAAATCGGAATAAATCCCTGCCACGGTTTTGGTTCTAAAAATAGTTTGGTGTCACTGCCATTCGAACATGGATCACGGCCATTCCCTGATCAAGGACCAGATCAGACTCCTCCTCTAAGGTCGCCCGTGGGTCCTCTATCAGATCCACGGTTCGGATCTATCATCGGGTGGCCCACGTGGGTCCCGGTCTCGATACAACAAAGTGGGTTTTCTCCTCATACCCATTCACCATCCATCATCAAATCGGGCCATTGATCTTCCAAATGAGAGATCTCATCCATCAATGGTCAATTTTCCATAAAACCAAGCTCATAGGGTAGATCTACTCATCTCTAGTAATTCTAACACCATATGAATTGAAAATTTTCATAATCAATTGAAAGAAAACATGCATTCTATAATATCAAACATAAGGTACTTGCCTCAAAGAAATTGTATGAAGGTAGGGGGAGAAAGAGATGATCAAAGATCCAATATAACTTATAGTTAAGATGGTAGGTCTTCTTCTTCTTCTTAGAGTTCTAGAGAGAGATAGAGAGAATTAGGTGGGGGAAATGAAGGTTTGGTGGAGAGGAAAAGAGGAAGAAGAAGAGAGAAAAGAGATGGGAATTGAGAGAGAAGATGAATAGTGAGAGTTTAGTTTAAGTTGATTAGGTTTTTGGGCTAGGGACAAAAATGCCCTTGGTGTTAGAATAGGATTAGGGTTAGGGTAAAGGGTACTTAGGTCTTTAGGTGGGTCTTCTAGAAAAACCCCCTATAGTAAACACAAATTTCTAGCTATGGCCTCTAACAAACTAACTAATTCTAAAATTAACAAAAGACACCCTATTGACTCTACTAATTACATAACTAGACTAATCCTAGGAAAATACATAATTACCCTTAACTAAACCCCATAATTAGTATAATTAAAATACTTAGGCTAATATATAAAATTCAAATCTAAATTGAGGGCCCACCAGGGGTGGGGCCTCACATTGGGCACTTCATATTGGTGTAAGTTATAGTGAGATACTCTCCTGTATTCAGGGTGACTTACCTAAGTCACGGGAGGTCTTTCCCGGATTTATCTCATTAGTGCATATGTCATGCATTGAACAGGACCATTGTAGGTGTGATCTCTAAAATAGTACTATCACTGAGAGAGATCAAGTCACCTCATGCTACTGAGTGACCAGTGCTCTTAATCTTGAGCATTTGTGGATGAACTGACGAAGTCAAGTTCTTGTGCTTTAATTCACTATGGGTGAGATTCTTTTCATGGGTCAACAGCTCTGTGTTTTGGGTACTCGGACTTGATCAGTTGGGACGTGCAGATGCAATAAAGAATCTATGCCATCTAATGATGGAATGATCGTCCCCTTAGAATTATCCGATTAATCATCAAAATCTAAGATCTTAAGTATATGGATGTTCCATATGGATATTGAACTTGTGGGTCGCTCCCTAGACCAAGAGAATGATATCCGGATGATGATTAAGTTAAGGATATGAAGTTCTAAGGTTTAGATATAATCGAGAAGGTTGATAGCACATCGGATAACCTGACTTGATTATGGATGTTACATAGAGAGGCATTTAGATCATTTTTTACTTAGTAGGTCGAAGACAACTGTCATTTTCTGACGAGCTTATTTTATAATTATTATTTGTCCCTGGAGTTCAACCATAACTCTATAGTGGAATAAGTTAAGGTTAAAATGGCCTTAATGTTGCTATGGGTTTAGCATAGACATTTTTGGTCATTTTGGGAGCCAATGTCAAATATGTCTTTTGGTCCCTTCTCTAGTCACTTTCCTAGATTGGCATGGTTTCCTAATATGAGGTTGAATTATTTTGGAAAAGTTATTGACTTGTGGGCCATGGTGTGAGCCAGCCATATAGCGGGCCCCTTGTGTAAGGTTTACATTTTTACATAGGAATCTTTACTTGGTAAAATTGGTTTACCTTTGGATAAGAAATCCTACCATTATAGTATCCTAATTATTTTGTAAACAAATCATTAGAATAAGTTGTACACCCATATTGGATGGTTGTTGGTGTTAAAGAAAGCATTCTTTGTTTTCCTTTTGAATAAAAGAGAGCTCTAAGTAGTAGGTGGGATTTCTTTTTCAAACTTTCCCTCATAGTTGTACAAGATATGGTTAGAAAAGGAGAGCACTAAGAAAAAGATGGGATTTCTTTTTTAAAATCTCCCTCATGGGTGTATATGATATGTTTAAAGGAATCCTAAAGCTTTCTATAAAATGAGGAACCCCCCCTCCCATGGACGTCCATGACATCCTATGCTAGAAAATTCCACAAGTCAAGCCTTCTTCTCTTCTTCATTGATGAGAGTTTAAGGTCTGAGATTTTTCCATAGATTAAAAGTTCTCAAAACCCATCTAGAAATCTAGATTAAGATCCCACCATCTAAGCCAATCAGATTTGGAAGTGAAATAGAGAAGAAGATCAAAAACTATTTTACTGCAGAAAATTCCAGCAAGGTGTTAGCTGATTGCAAGTCTGAGTTCAGCCCATTTGATCTTTTATTTCAGAGATTTGAAGTCTACATATCATCAAGGTAATAGTCTTCTTGTATCTCCTTTAATTATACACTTGTTGATCATGATTCGGTGGAGTTATAATGCGATTTATATGGCTGATTTGTGCTGCGTATATGCTGAAATCAGATTTGTTTTCAAATCTGTCATGTTCTAAATCAGCCATGGGCGTCTTCTGGTAGTGTTTTCCATATCTGAATCGCGGTTTCTTTCAGTGGTATCAGAGCCACTCCATGTGAAATCATGATCCCATGTTGTGTTTAATTAATCCTAGATTGATTATGGGCATGGTGGCACCCTACTGAAGTTATATTCAGATTTCTTTAAGTGATGCATGTTGTGTGCAAAGTTTCATAAACAAATCTGGAATTTATGATGCATGTTATGCGCAAGTTTCATAAACAAATCAGGAATTTATGATGCATGTTGGGTGCAAGTTTCATAAACAAATCTGGAATTTATGATGCATGTTGTGTGCAAGTTTCATTAACATTGCTGGAATTTATTTTTCAGATTTGTTTAATGATGTACATAGTGTTTTGCATGCACTAACCTCTTTATTTGCAGCCATATATTGCATCCTTGATGGTTCGCATGATTATTATGTGGATTTGGATGTTTTTCCATTAGTTTGAAAGTGTTCGATTACTCGTTTAGCAATCATAGGAAGTTGTAATTCTTTCCTTACTTTTATTCCAACTAGTCTTAATGTAAGCTTTCTTAAAAAGCATAGATATCTCCAATGTAATTTGTGGTTTTATTTTTTATGGGTTTGCTTGTTTAAATTTATTTTGTTGGAACAAGCAAGAAGAAAAAAGCTTCAAGCAAGATAGGTTGCTAGTAACCGGGTTCTTTAGTGATGGAGGAGACAAGGCTTCTTGGTGCAAGATGAGATCTATTTTTGATGTCCTAGTTCGATAAGGATTTGAGATCCAAAGAGCAGGGAGCCATCAAGGATTGCATTTTTTTTATTATGCTTTATATATAGAATGCATGGTTGAATGCTTTATATAATTGCTATAATTGTCACCTAGAAACATGGCCACCATTAGGTTTTAAAATTGGCATCTTTCTATATTGGATTGTTTTTAGTTTGGCTAATTGTTTTTAAACGGAACTTAGACCAGCACCTTCTATTTTGTCTAAGGTTTAAAATTGGATAGGATTTAGTTTATCTTGGTACCCTTGGTTTCCAAAAGAGGCTAAACTAAAATCTAATTAGATGCTACCTATGGGTTCCCATAACCCAAGTTAGGTTTTTGATTCTTTAAAGGGATTTTCTCAAATGTTTTAAAGCAAATATTATTTATTTTTAAGATGACTTAAGTCATTGAGTCATAAATTTAATTAACTAAGTTGGCTAGATTTAAAAGAGTTTTTGAGTAAACAATGTTAAGGTCAAAAGATTTAAAAACCCTAGTGATAAATAATCAAGAGCGAGAGGGGTGTTTGGAAAGACCCCACGGCCTTCCATTTTCGGTTCATGTTATCTCATTAAGGTGTTAGTAGGAGCGGCCACCCCTTCGGTGGAGTTCTTTACTAGAGATCGCTTCGATGGGTTTGTGGGTGAACTAATGTGAATATTCGTAATGAGGTGTTAGTAGAAGCGGCCATCCCATCAGTGGAATTCTTTACTAAAGATCACTTCTATAGAATGTCAATGAAGTGTTTGTGGGAGCGGTGCATTCTCAGTGCATTTACAAGTTACAGTGCATTCTCAAATGTTTTTTAACTTAATTGGTAGCACTCACGCCTTAATAGGTGATGGTACCAGTTAAAATTAAGCTAAGTTTTAAAATATCCCACTTTTAAAGTGGGAGTTTGTAAAACTTAGCCTAATTTGGAACTTTACATGCTACCTTAGTAACTTTACAGTAGTTTGTAAAACTTAGCCTACTTGCAAGTGGATGTCTGTCAGTGGCTGGGTAGGTGGACGACTGAGTTACTATTGCAAGTAGGCACTGGAGGGTTTGTGGGGGAATTCTATATGGAATTGTGGATATCCCATTCTTTTTAGTGGGCCACAGCAATAAATACGTGTTTGGGATGAAATAGGATGCTACATGTGTTGGGAGCACATGGGACGATATTTCAAATGGAGGTCGGAGGTCTTTTGCGGGTAGACATATGTTTAGTTCACCTAATGACACTCTGGCCCACGTATGTACTATATAACCCAAGAACCTCTCCTCCCTACGAAAATCCATACCCATCTTCTTATCTTCCTAGCAACCACGAAAGCGAGGATACCCTCTTCTCTTTTCTAAACCTTCACCATTGTGGTATCTCTCCTCTCCTTGTGTGTTAACAAAATCATTGCTGACTTTCTTTTGTTTTCGGCTAGTTACAACCAAGTGGGTTTGTTTTGTCTCTTGTTTTAGTTTGTTGCAAGTTTATGTGGGTGTTGAGTGTGGTGGAGATGATGAGAGGCGTGGGACTGTGTTGTAGTGAAATTTCTGGGTTGGATTCAATGGTCTGGATGGGTGGTGCAACAGATGGAGAGATGAGTGAAAACAAGCGTAGGGACCATATAGTGGTGGGTGAAAGTGCAGCTAGGGCCAATGAAAGTATCCTAGAGGGGGGGTGAATAGGACTAATGGAATTCTTTTTCCAATTAAAACATCTTAGTCCAATTTTAATCCCAACTAGTAACAAGAACATAATGAACAAAATAAGAATACAACTTATGCGGAATATGTGTTTCTTCATCCTGAGTGAAGTGGTTCCCAAAATGCATTCGGTGGTTACTTTCATGCTGGTCGTGCTGTCGCAGGCACCCAAAAAAATAAAACCTTTACTCCTCAAAAATATGTAGTAGTGCGAGTAAGGATCGTTCCCACGGAGAGTGTTTAGCCAAATTTTATGCTATGTGATCAAAGATGGGGGTTTTGATTATAATGAAAAAAAATGAATAAAAGCAAATAAAGAATAATAAAGTAAGAAATTCAATCAAATTAACAAGCATTGGTCAAAGTTAACATCCACCATTGGAAATTAAATACTGATCATTGATGCAAAAATAAATCAACTAATACTTTGAATATTCATCATTGGAATTAAATTCCTACCTTCTTAATTAGTTAATTAGAAAACACGCGCTCTAATTATCCCTAATTACTAAACAATCCAAGACAAGCGCCAAAGATTTAATCTAGTAACAGCATTAAGACCTTGAGAGATTGATGAATCTAAACAACACAAGCACACGCGGTTGCATTTAATTTAGCCAGGCGTTCTTCCTAATATCTAATAATTTCCAAAGCAGCAAATTATTAAATATTAGTTGCTTCGCAAATTAGAGGATTCAAACAATTACGGATTTGATTTCTAATTTAACAGTAGATTGCAACGAAAAATAAACTAGTATGCATCCTAGCAATTAAACGAAACAATCATGATATCAAATTAAGCACAGAAGAACAACCCATATTCAAAGCATAAATTGAATAATGAAAATAAATTAGATCTCACAGTATTTATTCCGAGGCTTCAGTCTTCTTCAACCAATTACATAAAATTAGCCACGCAGGGCCATACTAACTTGCAAAGAAAATAGTAGAAAAGAAAGAAAGAGAGAGAGAAAAAAAACTTGCAATGGAGGAAGGTAGAAAAAGAGAGAGAAAACGTGTGTTATTTATAGTGGAGAGTTTGATTAGAGAGAGAAGATAAGTTAGGTGAGGTGGCATTGGAGTTGGAAAAGGAGAGAAAGATGATTGGTTTAGATGAGGAAAGATGGAAAGAGAATCTTAAAAAGAGATAGAAAGAATGTTGGAGAGTGGAGAGAAATTAGGGGAAAAGTACGGATGTGAGATGGAGAGAATTGAAGTGGCGTGGGATTGGAGATAGAGATTAATAAAATAATAAACTAAATTCTAACTTAGTCAAAATCTTCTTTTTGACCATATCTTCTCACTCGGACTTCTGTTGGATTCGAACCAAGAATTAAAGTTGCACCATTTTTCGTTCCGGACAATATGAGCCCAATATTGGATATGTTCCGGGAAACTCCTGATTTCATCAAATTTACCACAATGCCCTTCTGCTTGATTCTTCATCCATTTAGCATCAAATATGAATACTTCTCTTACAAATCAGATCTAGAAACTTCTTGATTCAGCAAGAATATCTCAAAACTTAAAACATAAAAGTTGTAGATCTTTTTCTTGGCGTTCCATAGCATCTTGAATCATCTCAATTGGAGTTCGGATGAGAGAATTATGCCCAAATTACGAAGTGATGTCAAAACTGTCAAGAATCACTCAATTAGCTTTGTTTTGCACACAGCACCTCCATTTGCATCCTAAAGCAAAATATAAGAATAGTGAGTACATTTAGGCATCAAATAAGTATAAAGGACTAAACATTAATGGAGAAAAATAACATTTTGCATTCTCATCACATGCATCAACAAGGTCAAAAATAAAACAGGCTCGTTGAAAGTGTACTTGGACCATCATTCTTTCCATTTCAGGACCCGAGCTTCCCACTCAACATTCACACTGCTAGGCCATCGGTTACGGGTCACATCACATCTCTCACACACTACAATCTTTCCTAAAATAATATAATACAAGAGCAGAGATTCAAGGCTGGTGCACAGAGATCGACAGCTCTGATATTAGTGGGGCCCATCCAAGTTATGTCTAGTCAAATGGGCCATTGTGAATTATTTGCATGGTATAATATAATAATATATAATAATTTTTAAATTTAGTAGGGATTTTTTAAAGAAGTTTAAACTCTTTTTAGAGAAAGAGTGGAGGCTCCACCCTTGTACTTGAGTCCACTCTGCCTACATTGTATTTTATTATGGGAAGGGATCCACCAATGATTCCTTTCTTAGGTCATGATACACCAAAATGGTTCAAAAATACATAATTCCAGCTATCTGGTTTTGAGATTTTGAAATTTAGCATGTTAATATGATATCAAAATTTTGAAATCATGTGTTCAACTAAAGTGTACCATCAACTAGTTATTAGCCCATAATAAAAAAAAATACCTAATCTTATTTGTTGTGGGCACTACCTTTTGTCCTATCATACGAAGTGTGTAGTGGCGGACCAGGATTTTCGTTTGACGGATTTTACAGCCCAAATAGTTATTGGGTCCTGATTGGTCGTGACTAGAGATGAAATTATGGGCGGGCCGCCCAGGCCTGACACGGCCTAGCATGGAAAAACCCATGCTTGGGTCGTTGACTTGGTCAACGGGCTGGCACGGTACGGCCCGCTTTCCCTACCTCTTGAATTTACAAGTTACAGTGCATTCTCAAATGTTTTTTAACTAAGTTTTAAAATATCCCACTTTTAAAGTGGGAGATTGTAAAACTTAGCCTAATTTGGAACTTTACATGCTACCTTAGCATGTAAAGTTTTATTTGTGAAAATGAAAAAGACCCTGTTAGATGTCTTATTTTATTTGTAAAAATGGGCAGCAACGCCACGCAAGCAAGGTGTGGCGCCAGGCACTGCGTGTATGGACATGGTGAATGTAATTCCTCCTTTTCTAAGGACCTTTCGATTAATAACATCCGCCAAAGTCGCCAACTACAGGTGTAAGGTCTGTGACCTTACTGGGTCATTTGGGCCCAATAACCCGGTCCGTTGACCCATTTAATTTGTTATTATTTTAATTAATTGTATTTTAGATATTTAAGTGGGTTTAGATCATGAGCGAGTTTCTTTTAGCATTAGAATAGTATCTGCGAAGTTTCGTTTGATTCCGAGTTCGTTTGATCATAGCAAATGGTAGTTTGTAATTTAGGGAAAAGAGTGTTTTTCCGAAATATTCTAAACGCCGTGATTTATGGGTTCGTTGGAAAGGTCTCGATGTTCTGATGACTTTGTCTCTTGACTCATCGTGATCCGGCGATCAGAAACCTTTCAAGTGGTCCATTCTTTCATCGGACCCACTTGAAGGACAATTCGGTCTTTTCCTCTCTATTGTCTTCTTAAGCGAGGTTTTGCCCTAACTTCTCATTTCGTTCTCTGCAACGAAGTAACCCAGCAGCCTCCCCCCCTTTCTCCCTCCTTTCTCAAACCAGATCTCAGCCCTAGGAAACCCCGTTCGAGGATCCGATCCGTGAAACGTCTTCCTTGCAATCTCCTCTTGCTTCCGGTGTAAGTTTAGTAAGCATTCTCTCACCTTCATCTTTTTCAATCTTAGGCATTTTCTAATAAAAAAAAAACTTACATAACTTGGTAAGGTAGGACTTTAGTGTAAATTAGTCACACTCATAATGAGGGGCAATGCATTTTTGGGAAGAAGTAATAAAGAGAATGTTTTGGTGTGAAAGACTTACCTTCACTAAATTTTCCCCCTTGCCTTCACTAATTTTGTTGTCTTCAGAGATATTTAGGAATCTCAAATGAAATTCCCTACCTGGATTCATCTATGTTCAAGAACCCCTGAGCATTAGAGAAGTTGAGATTCTTTATAGGTTGGAAAGCTCAGAATTAAACACAGGAATATGTTCATAATTCAGTCATTTATGTTAAATATAATCTCGTCACATGTACCATAACTCCACTCTCGATCACATCACATGAAGCCATATATTTACATTGATATGAACACTAGGAAAAAGAAGTAAAAAATATGTAAGCATGATAAAGATAATGAGAATTATTGACTAAGACTAAAAACCCATAACTAAAAAATAAAAAAATTGATGCAAATCTAAATAAAATGAAGTCCAAGGTTGTGGGTTCATGGTGGGTCATTTGGAAGATTGAAATGATTGTTGATAAATGTAGAAATATTTAACCGCGTTAAGTTCTCGTTTAAAGTATGATAATTAAGCCAAAAAATAGAAATTGAGTTTGCCATCTCAAGTTGAAATATCGTAAACATGGCATTTCAATTTGGCTTGAAAAATGAGGTAGATAAAAAGACATGATATGTTTTTTTTTATATTTCAGGTTGTTTGAATGAAAGAGTGAAAAGTTGGATAAACAAAGTGTTAGCTTCTCATCATCATCTAAAGTGGTTAACTTCTCATCCTAATGTAACTATAGTTTAATATTCGTGGTTTAGGTTCACATCCTCATCTAACTAGTTTTAGTATTGTTTGAATAAATATTAGTATAACAAAAGTTAGGTAGTCCTAGTGGTTGTGTTTATCTTTCACATCCTAATGGTTGTGAGATCGAGTTCACCCAAACACATTTATTTTTAAAATCTATACAAATTACGCATGGCCCGCCGGCACGGCCCGTTTGACATGCCTACCCGACACGGCCTAGCATGGAAAAATTCCATGCTTGGGTCGTTGACTGGGTCAACGGGTGGTTGGCACGGCACGGCCCGCTTTCCCTATCTATGATTTACAGATTACAATTTTTTTTAACTTAATTGGTAGCACTCCGCTTAATAGGTGATGGTACCAATTAAAATTAAGCTAAGTTTTAAAATATCCCACTTTTAAAGTGGGAGTTGTAAAACTTAGCCTAATTTGGAACTTTACATGCTACCTTAGCATGTAAAGTCAAAATTAGTCTAACTTAGCATGTAAAGTTTTATTTGTGAAAATGAAAAAGACCCTGTCAAATGTCTTGTTTTATTTGTGAAATGGGCACAACGCCACGCACGCAAGGTGTGGCGCAAGGCACTGCGTGTATGGACATGGTGAATGGAATTCCTCCTTTTCTAAGAAGCTTTCGATTAATAACATCCGCCAAAGTCGCCAACTACAGACAACCTCTTTTTTCTTTTTTCTTTTTATTTTAAGATGGCCAAAATTCCCTGTAACGCTTTTTTAGAACAAGGATTGCCACAATCCAAGATGTATAGTAAGCCTCAATTTTTGCATCATCAAAATCACTATCAGAATAGCAAATTTCAGGTATAAACAATAATAAGGACAATCGAGTGACAGTAATAATACGAGGGAGATGAATCTCCAAGTACAAAGATCAATGGGAGATATCAACAGTCCAACCTAAGTAAATGATCCACTTCAGATTCAGGTCTATCTCGGGTAATTCGATCTTTAAGTGAAACCACAGATGCTAAGGAATACTGTGTTTGGTGCTCAGAAGTTATGTGCATCACTAGTAACTTATAAATGTCAAATCATCTAGATTACATAACCTGAACCTTAATTAGTGGATCCCCCGAGTTAAGGTTAAGCCACATTATCGACTCGTGGTTGGGTCAGTGATGGAAGTCTATTTGGATGGTCAATAGGCCCCACAAACGATCACAACATGAGAAACCAAAGTCTGGGAAACTTACTGTACACAGTGTGCTCGGTCAATCTCCTGGCCTGGGGGTCAACCCGGCACATTGGGATCAGAGAGTGTTCACCCTTCAGGTAAAGTCCTGAATGTTTAGAATTTCCATTTGTGCTCGGTCGACTCCTGGCCTGGTACGGTCAACCGCCCCACACTGCAAATCGGCTAGTGGTGTCCCAGGTTTCAGCTTCTTTTGCTAGAAATCCTGAATCTCGGTCACCTGATCTCGGGTCTTCTGGCTCTGAACTCGGTCAAGTACTGAGTCGGTCAAGCACTCTGGCTCGGTCAAACACTGAGATCGGGCAAGCACTGAGCTCGGTCAAGCACTGAGTTTTGGTCAAGTACTGAGCTCGGTTAAAATACTGTGCTCGACCCAACACGGAACCCGGCTAAGACACGGAGCCTCGGCCAAACACTGACTCGGCTAAAACACTGAGCTAGGCCAAACACTGAGCTCGGTCAATTCACTGAGCTCGGCCAGTCAACTAAGTTCGGTCAACCACGCATACTGAACTCTGGGTCTGAGGAAAAATTCCACGAGAATTATAATTAGGTCTAATAAAATGCTCAGGGCTTAATTAATTCTAAAATCTAATGTGATTCCCAAAAGGTATAATCTTAAGGGTCCCACCTCTAATTAGGTTCATTAAAGACTAAGTAGGTCTGATAATTAATCCCCTATTAATATAGTAAATCCATAATTAAAATAAATCCTAATCATATGGTCCCAAGTCACTCGGTCAAAGGGTCTCATTTGGTTCCATTAGAAACTATAGGTCTAATTTAATTAATTAAAACTAATGGGTTAATAGATTAGTGGGGCCCTACTAGTCCCAGTCCTAGATCAGTCTTCCATCATCAGGTCAATAAGTAGTCCCTGATCATATGTCCGGACCTGATCTGAAATCAAGGACCCACCTGGGCCCCACAAGCCATTGGACCACACTTTCCCATGCTTCATCGGTTTCCTCTTATTCTCATACACTCACATACCACCATACTCATTTTTACTTTTCCTCACTCTCCCATACTTACCCAAACCACCATACTCCCCATCATCTCCCACCTTTCCCTACGTGAGCACTAAGTTTCTCTCTTTTTTTTTATTCCATAAAGTACAAGTCATCATTTTCTTTTCTATTATTTTATACCCTCAAAGATTATTATAACTCCTTCATCTCTTTCTTATTTATTATAACAACCAGGTCTAAAGGTCCATTATCTCCATTAATAATATATTAATCCATACCTCACTCATCTCTATCTCTTCCCCAAGCACGACGTCACCACTCTCATTCCCATCTCTTCCTCACTATTCCCGCAGAACCTCATAACAGAACCAAAACCGAGCTCTGTAATGTTGGCGTCAACAGGAATTGGGACCCTCGGATCGTGGTCCCACTGATCACGAACCCGAGATCCGCCCCCACTAGTAAGGTCGCCCAGCCAAGTCCGGACTGATAGTCGGACCAGATCTGCCACTTCATCACACTTTGGCCCCACGAAGGTCTGAGTTCAAACAAGAAACCCACTAAAAATAAAAGACGCCCAGCGCTAATAAAATTAAGATGTGGGGTCCGATGGGACCCGATCTCCATGGGTCCACCACTATTGGGTTCGCCCAAGGCCCCTATATCAGATGTGTGGTCTGGATCTCCAAAGGTGGCCCACCTGGGCCCCACAGTTTCCAAAAATCGGAATAAATCCCTGCCACGGTTTTGGTTCTAAAAATAGTTTGGTGTCACTGCCATTCGAACATGGATCACGGCCATTCCCTGATCAAGGACCAGATCAGACTCCTCCTCTAAGGTCGCCCGTGGGTCCTCTATCAGATCCACGGTTCGGATCTATCATCGGGTGGCCCACGTGGGTCCCGGTCTCGATACAACAAAGTGGGTTTTCTCCTCATACCCATTCACCATCCATCATCAAATCGGGCCATTGATCTTCCAAATGAGAGATCTCATCCATCAATGGTCAATTTTCCATAAAACCAAGCTCATAGGGTAGATCTACTCATCTCTAGTAATTCTAACACCATATGAATTGAAAATTTTCATAATCAATTGAAAGAAAACATGCATTCTATAATATCAAACATAAGGTACTTGCCTCAAAGAAATTGTATGAAGGTAGGGGGAGAAAGAGATGATCAAAGATCCAATATAACTTATAGTTAAGATGGTAGGTCTTCTTCTTCTTCTTAGAGTTCTAGAGAGAGATAGAGAGAATTAGGTGGGGGAAATGAAGGTTTGGTGGAGAGGAAAAGAGGAAGAAGAAGAGAGAAAAGAGATGGGAATTGAGAGAGAAGATGAATAGTGAGAGTTTAGTTTAAGTTGATTAGGTTTTTGGGCTAGGGACAAAAATGCCCTTGGTGTTAGAATAGGATTAGGGTTAGGGTAAAGGGTACTTAGGTCTTTAGGTGGGTCTTCTAGAAAAACCCCCCTATAGTAAACACAAATTTCTAGCTATGGCCTCTAACAAACTAACTAATTCTAAAATTAACAAAAGACACCCTATTGACTCTACTAATTACATAACTAGACTAATCCTAGGAAAATACATAATTACCCTTAACTAAACCCCATAATTAGTATAATTAAAATACTTAGGCTAATATATAAAATTCAAATCTAAATTGAGGGCCCACCAGGGGTGGGGCCTCACATTGGGCACTTCATATTGGTGTAAGTTATAGTGAGATACTCTCCTGTATTCAGGGTGACTTACCTAAGTCACGGGAGGTCTTTCCCGGATTTATCTCATTAGTGCATATGTCATGCATTGAACAGGACCATTGTAGGTGTGATCTCTAAAATAGTACTATCACTGAGAGAGATCAAGTCACCTCATGCTACTGAGTGACCAGTGCTCTTAATCTTGAGCATTTGTGGATGAACTGACGAAGTCAAGTTCTTGTGCTTTAATTCACTATGGGTGAGATTCTTTTCATGGGTCAACAGCTCTGTGTTTTGGGTACTCGGACTTGATCAGTTGGGACGTGCAGATGCAATAAAGAATCTATGCCATCTAATGATGGAATGATCGTCCCCTTAGAATTATCCGATTAATCATCAAAATCTAAGATCTTAAGTATATGGATGTTCCATATGGATATTGAACTTGTGGGTCGCTCCCTAGACCAAGAGAATGATATCCGGATGATGATTAAGTTAAGGATATGAAGTTCTAAGGTTTAGATATAATCGAGAAGGTTGATAGCACATCGGATAACCTGACTTGATTATGGATGTTACATAGAGAGGCATTTAGATCATTTTTTACTTAGTAGGTCGAAGACAACTGTCATTTTCTGACGAGCTTATTTTATAATTATTATTTGTCCCTGGAGTTCAACCATAACTCTATAGTGGAATAAGTTAAGGTTAAAATGGCCTTAATGTTGCTATGGGTTTAGCATAGACATTTTTGGTCATTTTGGGAGCCAATGTCAAATATGTCTTTTGGTCCCTTCTCTAGTCACTTTCCTAGATTGGCATGGTTTCCTAATATGAGGTTGAATTATTTTGGAAAAGTTATTGACTTGTGGGCCATGGTGTGAGCCAGCCATATAGCGGGCCCCTTGTGTAAGGTTTACATTTTTACATAGGAATCTTTACTTGGTAAAATTGGTTTACCTTGGATAAGAAATCCTACCATTATAGTATCCTAATTATTTTGTAAACAAATCATTAGAATAAGTTGTACACCCATATTGGATGGTTGTTGGTGTTAAAGAAAGCATTCTTTGTTTTCCTTTTGAATAAAAGAGAGCTCTAAGTAGTAGGTGGGATTTCTTTTTCAAACTTTCCCTCATAGTTGTACAAGATATGGTTAGAAAAGGAGAGCACTAAGAAAAAGATGGGATTTCTTTTTTAAAATCTCCCTCATGGGTGTATATGATATGTTTAAAGGAATCCTAAAGCTTTCTATAAAATGAGGAACCCCCCCTCCCATGGACGTCCATGACATCCTATGCTAGAAAATTCCACAAGTCAAGCCTTCTTCTCTTCTTCATTGATGAGAGTTTAAGGTCTGAGATTTTTCCATAGATTAAAAGTTCTCAAAACCCATCTAGAAATCTAGATTAAGATCCCACCATCTAAGCCAATCAGATTTGGAAGTGAAATAGAGAAGAAGATCAAAAACTATTTTACTGCAGAAAATTCCAGCAAGGTGTTAGCTGATTGCAAGTCTGAGTTCAGCCCATTTGATCTTTTATTTCAGAGATTTGAAGTCTACATATCATCAAGGTAATAGTCTTCTTGTATCTCCTTTAATTATACACTTGTTGATCATGATTCGGTGGAGTTATAATGCGATTTATATGGCTGATTTGTGCTGCGTATATGCTGAAATCAGATTTGTTTTCAAATCTGTCATGTTCTAAATCAGCCATGGGCGTCTTCTGGTAGTGTTTTCCATATCTGAATCGCGGTTTCTTTCAGTGGTATCAGAGCCACTCCATGTGAAATCATGATCCCATGTTGTGTTTAATTAATCCTAGATTGATTATGGGCATGGTGGCACCCTACTGAAGTTATATTCAGATTTCTTTAAGTGATGCATGTTGTGTGCAAAGTTTCATAAACAAATCTGGAATTTATGATGCATGTTATGCGCAAGTTTCATAAACAAATCAGGAATTTATGATGCATGTTGGGTGCAAGTTTCATAAACAAATCTGGAATTTATGATGCATGTTGTGTGCAAGTTTCATTAACATTGCTGGAATTTATTTTTCAGATTTGTTTAATGATGTACATAGTGTTTTGCATGCACTAACCTCTTTATTTGCAGCCATATATTGCATCCTTGATGGTTCGCATGATTATTATGTGGATTTGGATGTTTTTCCATTAGTTTGAAAGTGTTCGATTACTCGTTTAGCAATCATAGGAAGTTGTAATTCTTTCCTTACTTTTATTCCAACTAGTCTTAATGTAAGCTTTCTTAAAAAGCATAGATATCTCCAATGTAATTTGTGGTTTTATTTTTTATGGGTTTGCTTGTTTAAATTTATTTTGTTGGAACAAGCAAGAAGAAAAAAGCTTCAAGCAAGATAGGTTGCTAGTAACCGGGTTCTTTAGTGATGGAGGAGACAAGGCTTCTTGGTGCAAGATGAGATCTATTTTTGATGTCCTAGTTCGATAAGGATTTGAGATCCAAAGAGCAGGGAGCCATCAAGGATTGCATTTTTTTTATTATTTGCTTTTATATATAGAATGCATGGTTGAATGCTTTATATAATTGCTATAATTGTCACCTAGAAACATGGCCACCATTAGGTTTTAAAATTGGCATCTTTCTATATTGGATTGTTTTTAGTTTGGCTAATTGTTTTTAAACGGAACTTAGACCAGCACCTTCTATTTTGTCTAAGGTTTAAAATTGGATAGGATTTAGTTTATCTTGGTACCCTTGGTTTCCAAAAGAGGCTAAACTAAAATCTAATTAGATGCTACCTATGGGTTCCCATAACCCAAGTTAGGTTTTTGATTCTTTAAAGGGATTTTCTCAAATGTTTTAAAGCAAATATTATTTATTTTTAAGATGACTTAAGTCATTGAGTCATAAATTTAATTAACTAAGTTGGCTAGATTTAAAAGAGTTTTTGAGTAAACAATGTTAAGGTCAAAAGATTTAAAAACCCTAGTGATAAATAATCAAGAGCGAGAGGGGTGTTTGGAAAGACCCCACGGCCTTCCATTTTCGGTTCATGTTATCTCATTAAGGTGTTAGTAGGAGCGGCCACCCCTTCGGTGGAGTTCTTTACTAGAGATCGCTTCGATGGGTTTGTGGGTGAACTAATGTGAATATTCGTAATGAGGTGTTAGTAGAAGCGGCCATCCCATCAGTGGAATTCTTTACTAAAGATCACTTCTATAGAATGTCAATGAAGTGTTTGTGGGAGCGGTGCATTCTCAGTGCATTTACAAGTTACAGTGCATTCTCAAATGTTTTTTAACTTAATTGGTAGCACTCACGCCTTAATAGGTGATGGTACCAGTTAAAATTAAGCTAAGTTTTAAAATATCCCACTTTTAAAGTGGGAGTTTGTAAAACTTAGCCTAATTTGGAACTTTACATGCTACCTTAGTAACTTTACAGTAGTTTGTAAAACTTAGCCTACTTGCAAGTGGATGTCTGTCAGTGGCTGGGTAGGTGGACGACTGAGTTACTATTGCAAGTAGGCACTGGAGGGTTTGTGGGGGAATTCTATATGGAATTGTGGATATCCCATTCTTTTTAGTGGGCCACAGCAATAAATACGTGTTTGGGATGAAATAGGATGCTACATGTGTTGGGAGCACATGGGACGATATTTCAAATGGAGGTCGGAGGTCTTTTGCGGGTAGACATATGTTTAGTTCACCTAATGACACTCTGGCCCACGTATGTACTATATAACCCAAGAACCTCTCCTCCCTACGAAAATCCATACCCATCTTCTTATCTTCCTAGCAACCACGAAAGCGAGGATACCCTCTTCTCTTTTCTAAACCTTCACCATTGTGGTATCTCTCTCTCTCCTTGTGTGTTAACAAAATCATTGCTGACTTTCTTTTGTTTTCGGCTAGTTACAACCAAGTGGGTTGTGTTTTTGTCTCTTGTTTTAGTTTGTTGCAAGTTTATGTGGGTGTTGAGTGTGGTGGAGATGATGAGAGGCGTGGGACTGTGTTGTAGTGAAATTTCTGGGTTGGATTCAATGGTCTGGATGGGTGGTGCAACAGATGGAGAGATGAGTGAAAACAAGCGTAGGGACCATATAGTGGTGGGTGAAAGTGCAGCTAGGGCCAATGAAAGTATCCTAGAGGGGGGGTGAATAGGACTAATGGAATTCTTTTTCCAATTAAAACATCTTAGTCCAATTTTAATCCCAACTAGTAACAAGAACATAATGAACACAAATAAGAATACAACTTATGCGGAATATGTGTTTCTTCATCCTGAGTGAAGTGGTTCCCAAAATGCATTCGGTGGTTACTTTCATGCTGGTCGTGCTGTCGCAGGCACCCAAAAATAATAAAACCTTTACTCCTCAAAATATATGTAGTAGTGCGAGTAAGGATCGTTCCCACGGAGAGTGTTTAGCCAAATTTTATGCTATGTGATCAAAGATGGGGGTTTTGATTATAATGAAAAAAAATGAATAAAAGCAAATAAAGAATAATAAAGTAAGAAATTCAATCAAATTAACAAGCATTGGTCAAAGTTAACATCCACCATTGGAAATTAAATACTGATCATTGATGCAAAAATAAATCAACTAATACTTTGAATATTCATCATTGGAATTAAATTCCTACCTTCTTAATTAGTTAATTAGAAAACACGCGCTCTAATTATCCCTAATTACTAAACAATCCAAGACAAGCGCCAAAGATTTAATCTAGTAACAGCATTAAGACCTTGAGAGATTGATGAATCTAAACAACACAAGCACACGCGGTTGCATTTAATTTAGCCAGGCGTTCTTCCTAATATCTAATAATTTCCAAAGCAGCAAATTATTAAATATTAGTTGCTTCGCAAATTAGAGGATTCAAACAATTACGGATTTGATTTCTAATTTAACAGTAGATTGCAACGAAAAATAAACTAGTATGCATCCTAGCAATTAAACGAAACAATCATGATATCAAATTAAGCACAGAAGAACAACCCATATTCAAAGCATAAATTGAATAATGAAAATAAATTAGATCTCACAGTATTTATTCCGAGGCTTCAGTCTTCTTCAACCAATTACATAAAATTAGCCACGCAGGGCCATACTAACTTGCAAAGAAAATAGTAGAAAAGAAAGAAAGAGAGAGAGAAAAAAAACTTGCAATGGAGGAAGGTAGAAAAAGAGAGAGAAAACGTGTGTTATTTATAGTGGAGAGTTTGATTAGAGAGAGAAGATAAGTTAGGTGAGGTGGCATTGGAGTTGGAAAAGGAGAGAAAGATGATTGGTTTAGATGAGGAAAGATGGAAAGAGAATCTTAAAAAGAGATAGAAAGAATGTTGGAGAGTGGAGAGAAATTAGGGGAAAAGTACGGATGTGAGATGGAGAGAATTGAAGTGGCGTGGGATTGGAGATAGAGATTAATAAAATAATAAACTAAATTCTAACTTAGTCAAAATCTTCTTTTTGACCATATCTTCTCACTCGGACTTCTGTTGGATTCGAACCAAGAATTAAAGTTGCACCATTTTTCGTTCCGGACAATATGAGCCCAATATTGGATATGTTCCGGGAAACTCCTGATTTCATCAAATTTACCACAATGCCCTTCTGCTTGATTCTTCATCCATTTAGCATCAAATATGAATACTTCTCTTACAAATCAGATCTAGAAACTTCTTGATTCAGCAAGAATATCTCAAAACTTAAAACATAAAAGTTGTAGATCTTTTTCTTGGCGTTCCATAGCATCTTGAATCATCTCAATTGGAGTTCGGATGAGAGAATTATGCCCAAATTACGAAGTGATGTCAAAACTGTCAAGAATCACTCAATTAGCTTTGTTTTGCACACAGCACCTCCATTTGCATCCTAAAGCAAAATATAAGAATAGTGAGTACATTTAGGCATCAAATAAGTATAAAGGACTAAACATTAATGGAGAAAAATATAACATTTTGCATTCTCATCACATGCATCAACAAGGTCAAAAATAAAACAGGCTCGTTGAAAGTGTACTTGGACCATCATTCTTTCCATTTCAGGACCCGAGCTTCCCACTCAACATTCACACTGCTAGGCCATCGGTTACGGGTCACATCACATCTCTCACACACTACAATCTTTCCTAAAATAATATAATACAAGAGCAGAGATTCAAGGCTGGTGCACAGAGATCGACAGCTCTGATATTAGTGGGGCCCATCCAAGTTATGTCTAGTCAAATGGGCCATTGTGAATTATTTGCATGGTATAATATAATAATATATATAATAATTTTTAAATTTAGTAGGGATTTTTTAAAGAAGTTTAAACTCTTTTTAGAGAAAGAGTGGAGGCTCCACCCTTGTACTTGAGTCCACTCTGCCTACATTGTATTTTATTATGGGAAGGGATCCACCAATGATTCCTTTCTTAGGTCATGATACACCAAAATGGTTCAAAAATACATAATTCCAGCTATCTGGTTTTGAGATTTTGAAATTTAGCATGTTAATATGATATCAAAATTTTGAAATCATGTGTTCAACTAAAGTGTACCATCAACTAGTTATTAGCCCATAATAAAAAAAAATACCTAATCTTATTTGTTGTGGGCACTACCTTTTGTCCTATCATACGAAGTGTGTAGTGGCGGACCAGGATTTTCGTTTGACGGATTTTACAGCCCAAATAGTTATTGGGTCCTGATTGGTCGTGACTAGAGATGAAATTATGGGCGGGCCGCCCAGGCCTGACACGGCCTAGCATGGAAAAACCCATGCTTGGGTCGTTGACTTGGTCAACGGGCTGGCACGGTACGGCCCGCTTTCCCTACCTCTTGAATTTACAAGTTACAGTGCATTCTCAAATGTTTTTTAACTAAGTTTTAAAATATCCCACTTTTAAAGTGGGAGATTGTAAAACTTAGCCTAATTTGGAACTTTACATGCTACCTTAGCATGTAAAGTTTTATTTGTGAAAATGAAAAAGACCCTGTTAGATGTCTTATTTTATTTGTAAAAATGGGCAGCAACGCCACGCAAGCAAGGTGTGGCGCCAGGCACTGCGTGTATGGACATGGTGAATGTAATTCCTCCTTTTCTAAGGACCTTTCGATTAATAACATCCGCCAAAGTCGCCAACTACAGGTGTAAGGTCTGTGACCTTACTGGGTCATTTGGGCCCAATAACCCGGTCCGTTGACCCATTTAATTTGTTATTATTTTAATTAATTGTATTTTAGATATTTAAGTGGGTTTAGATCATGAGCGAGTTTCTTTTAGCATTAGAATAGTATCTGCGAAGTTTCGTTTGATTCCGAGTTCGTTTGATCATAGCAAATGGTAGTTTGTAATTTAGGGAAAATTGAGTGTTTTTCCGAAATATTCTAAACGCCGTGATTTATGGGTTCGTTGGAAAGGTCTCGATGTTCTGATGACTTTTGTCTCTTGACTCATCGTGATCCGGCGATCAGAAACCTTTCAAGTGGTCCATTCTTTCATCGGACCCACTTGAAGGACAATTCGGTCTTTTCCTCTCTATTGTCTTCTTAAGCGAGGTTTTGCCCTAACTTCTCATTTCGTTCTCTGCAACGAAGTAACCCAGCAGCCTCCCCCTTTCTCCCTTTTCCTTTCTCAAACCAGATCTCAGCCCTAGGAAACCCCGTTCGAGGATCCGATCCGTGAAACGTCTTCCTTGCAATCTCCTCTTGCTTCCGGTGTAAGTTTAGTAAGCATTCTCTCACCTTCATCTTTTTCAATCTTAGGCATTTTCTAATAAAAAAAAAAACTTACATAACTTGGTAAGGTAGGACTTTAGTGTAAATTAGTCACACTCATAATGAGGGGCAATGCATTTTTGGGAAGAAGTAATAAAGAGAATGTTTTGGTGTGAAAGACTTACCTTCACTAAATTTTCCCCCTTGCCTTCACTAATTTTGTTGTCTTCAGAGATATTTAGGAATCTCAAATGAAATTCCCTACCTGGATTCATCTATGTTCAAGAACCCCTGAGCATTAGAGAAGTTGAGATTCTTTATAGGTTGGAAAGCTCAGAATTAAACACAGGAATATGTTCATAATTCAGTCATTTATGTTAAATATAATCTCGTCACATGTACCTATAACTCCACTCTCGATCACATCACATGAAGCCATATATTTACATTGATATGAACACTAGGAAAAAGAAGTAAAAAATATGTAAGCATGATAAAGATAATGAGAATTATTGACTAAGACTAAAAACCCATAACTAAAAAATAAAAAAATTGATGCAAATCTAAATAAAATGAAGTCCAAGGTTGTGGTTTCATGGTGGGTCATTTGGAAGATTTGAAATGATTGTTGATAAATGTAGAAATATTTAACCGCGTTAAGTTCTCGTTTAAAGTATGATAATTAAGCCAAAAAATAGAAATTGAGTTTGCCATCTCAATTGAAATATCCTTTAACATGGCATTTCAATTTGGCTGAAAAATGAGTAGAAAAAAGGACATGATATGTTTTTTTTTATATTTCAGGTTGTTTGAATGAAAGAGTGAAAAGTTGGATAAAAAAGGTGTTAGCTTCTCATCATCATCTAAAGTAGTTAATTTCTCATCCTAATGTAACTAATAGTTTAATATTCGTGGTTAGGTTCACATCCTCATCTAACTAGTTTTAGTATTGTTTGAATAAATATTAGTATACAAAAGTTAGGTAGTCTAGTGGTTGTGTTTATCTTTCACATCCTAATGGTTGTGAGATCGAGTTCACTCGTTGACTGGGTCAACGGGTGGTTGGCACGGCACGGCCCGCTTTCCCTACCTCTTCGATTTACAAGTTACAGTGCATTCTCAAATATTTTTTAACTTAATTGGTAGCATTCACGCCTTAATAGGTGATGGTACCAATTAAAATTAAGCTAAGTTTTAAAATATCCCACTTACGCCTTAATAGGTGATGGTACCAATTAAAATTAAGCTAAGTTTTAAAATATCCCACTTTTAAAGTGGGAGTTTGTAAAACTTAGCCTAATTTGGAACTTTACATGCTACCTTAGCATGTAAAGTCAAAATTAGTCTAACTTAGCATGTAAAGTTTTATTTGTGAAAATGAAAAAGACCCTATCAGATGTCTTGTTTTATTTGTGAAAATGGGCAGCAACGCCACGCACGCAAAGTGTGGCGCAAGGCACTGCGTGTATGGACATGGTGAATGGAATTCCACCTTTTCTAAGAAGCTTTCGATTAATAACATCCGCCAAAGTCGCCAACTACAGGCAACCTCTTTTTTCTTTTTTCTTTTTATTTTAAGATGGCCAAAATTCCCTGTAACGCTTTTTTTAGAACAAGGATTGCTACAATCCAAGATGTATAGTAAGCCTCAATTTTTGCATCATCAAAATCACTATCAGAATAGCAAATTTCAGGTATAAACAATAATAAGGACAATAGAGTGACAGTAATAATACGAGGGAGATGAATCTCCAAGTACAAGGATCAATGGGAGATATCAACAGTCCAACCTAAGTAAATGATCCACTTCAGATTCAGGTCTATCTCGGGTAATTCGATCTTTAAGTGAAACCACAGATGCTAAGGAATACTGTGTTTGGTGCTCAGAAGTTATGTGCATCACTAGTAACTTATAAATGTCAAATCATCTTAGATTACATAACCTGAACCTTAATTAGTGGATCCCACGAGTTAAGGTTAAGCCACACTATCGACTCGTGGTTGGGTCAGTGATGGAAGTCTATTTGGATGGTCAATAGGCCCCACAAACGATCACAACATGAGAAACCAAAGTCTGGGAAACTTACTGTACACAGTGTGCTCGGTCAATCTCCTGGCCTGGGGGTCAACCCGGCACATTGGGATCAGAGAGTGTTCACCCTTCAGGTAAAGTCCTGAATTTTTAGAATTTCCATTGTGCTCGGTCGACCTCCTGGCCTGGTCGGTCAACCGCCCACACTGCAAATTCTGGCTAAGTGGTGTCCCAGGTTTCAGCTTCTTTTGCTAGAAATCCTGATCTCGGTCACCTGATCTCGGCCTTCTGGCTCTGAACTCGGTCAAGTACTGAGTCGGTCAAGCACTGGGCTCGGTCAAACACTGAGATCGGTCAAGCACTGAGCTCGGTCAAGCACTGAGTTTGGTCAAGTACTGAGCTCGGTTAAAATACTGAGCTCGACCCAACACTGAACCCGGCTAAGACACGGAGCTCGGCCAAACACTGAACTCGGCTAAAACACTGAGCTAGGCCAAACACTGAGCTCGGTCAATTCACTGAGCTCGGCCAGTCAACTAAGTTCGGTCAACCACGCATACTGAACTCTGGGTCTGAGGAAAATTCCACGAGAATTATAATTAGGTCTAATAAAATGCTCAGGGCTTAATTAATTCTAAAATCTAATGTGATTCCCAAAAGGTATAATCTTAAGGGTCCCACCTCTAATTAGGTTCATTAAAGACTAAGTAGGTCTGATAATTAATCCCCTATTAATATATTAAATCCATAATTAAAATAAATCCTAATCATATGGTCCCAAGTCACTCGGTCAAAGGGTCTCATTTGGTTCCATTAGAAACTATAGGTCTAATTTAATTAATTAAACCTAATGGGTTAATAGATTAGTGGGCCCTACTAGTCCCAGTCCTAGATCAGTCTTCATCATCAAGGTCAATAAGTAGTCCCTGATCATATGTCCGGACCTGATCTGAAATCAGGGACCTACCTGGGCCCCACAAGCCATTGGACCACACTTTCCCATGCTTCATCGGTTTCCTCTTATTCTCATACACTCACATACCACCATACTCATTTATACTTTTCCTCACTCTCCCATACTTACCCAAACCACCATACTCCCCATCATCTCCCATCTTTCCCCACGTGAGCACTAAGTTTCTCTCTTTGGGACTGTGTGTTAACTGAGAGGTGTATAGTGCCGATCGGTCGCACAATACGTCCGATCGATCGGACTGTGCACTAACTGGATGCTGTTCAGGTCCGATCGATCGCACAGTACGTCCGATCGATCGAAGGGTAATTTTCTTACAGCACTTGGAAACTTCAAAGACCTGTAACTTTCAAACCGCTCGTTGAATTTCTACGTATAATATACCGTTGGAAAGCCCTTGAGACGTAGAATCCAATGGTTTTGGTTTCATCACGATCGGAGGTCAGGAGGTGATGTAAATACTTAGATTATTGATCCAGCTCATGTTTTATTGGAAATAAGACTGGTAACCTAGGTTTGGACCTTAGATGTTGGAAACCATTAATTTACTCTCACTTGACCATTAATGGGGATTGAAATCGAAGCACGTGGCTTGGTGTCCTTCGATGGATTGTCTAAGTATTCGTGTATTACACGTAGTTTAACCGAATGCACAAGGAATTGAATTTAATGATGCTCAACATGATTGTACACCAAGGAATTATTTTAAGAGCATCATTGATCCAATTTCCTCATGTACTCCGTTAGAATACGTTGAATATAGGGATGACACCACTTACTTAGGATTGAATTGTAATTCCCCCTTGACTTGTGATTTTATCCGTTGATAACATTCCTTGTACACTCTCTTGACATAAAACACGTAATCAATTATGAAACATAAATTCTTGTAGAATATAGGACTTGGACTTGACTTAGAGTGTACCATAGGAACCCGTGTCTTGTATTAATGAACATGACTGGCTAGTAATGGAAGGGGATTATCACGTGGCTTGCTTGTCTTGTATCTCTTGAAAGAGATAATCCCTAAGAACTTGTCTTGTACTTGGAACTAGCCAGACTTGCTTGTCTTGTCTGTCCTTGAGTCAAAACCACTTTATTATTATTTGCATATCATGGCCATCTGCAGTTTGGATTTTAATGACGAATCGGTTACTCCGGTTGTCGGGGTGGGCAGTCGGCGTAGGACGGCGTCCATGGCATTGAATAGCTTGGAGCGGGCTAGGACCGTGCTGCTATTCCCAGGACAGGGAGCTAGGATCCCACTGGAGCCGGACTATGGTATCAGTAGTCCAAGGGGATTGTTACTGGTACCCCGGGAGGTGGCATAGGACATCCTCGGAGTCTCCCTCTTACTTGTCTTGCTTGCATTTGCATTGATAGTGGTTATAGTTAGATGATTGCTAGGATTCTTGTTATTGTTTCTATATATTAATCTCGCTTTATGCCTAGCCTCATATTCTTGTATTCATATGATCTTACCTGTCATTATTCTACACTTGATACATGTCGTGTTTATTATGTTTTGTATATCTATTGCTCAACATGTCGTTGATTTTGTTCCTTGGTGTGCAGACACATCAGGTGAATACTTCTATTACGAGGAGCAGGCAGGTGAGGAGATCCCAGAGGATCTCCAACCAGCAGAGGAGGCACGAGAGTGGCGTGCCGATGACGTAGAGTAGCGTCATCACTCCTGGCACGAGAGAGACATATTTGGGATCTATTAGATTTATCTTTTATTCATTTATTTCTCTTGTTGGACCTTTCTTTTATTATTGACTTCTTTATTTTTATTGGCCATGTTTAGTGGTTGGCCATTGTAATAAATACTTAACATTGAAGTTCTGTTTACTCTTCTTGAAACTTTAATTTAAATGAGAGTTTATTGATCATTGCTTTAAATCTTATATGCATAGAGTTGTATTAACTCTACATTTATTGTGATACATGAGGTTGGAAATATTAAATCCTCACCGCGGACTACGATCCGTGAGCCCAAAGGACAAAAATTTTAATTAGTCCTGAAATTCATTCTCCGGATCCGGTTATTTCTTTAATCGGGTTCGGGGGACGTGACAACAGGCAACCTCTTTTTTCTTTTCTTTTTTATTTTAAGATGGCCAAAATTCCCTGTAACGCTTTTTTTAGAACAATGATTGCCACAATCCAAGATGTATAGTAAGCCTCAATTTTTGCATCATCAAAATCACTATCAGAATCATAAATTTCAGGATCATCTGCTGAATTTGAAGACACAAGTGCAATGTCCTTCCCCTTTTTCAGTTGACAAAGATTTGCTTCGAAGGTTTGCAAATTTCCAACAAGTTCTTCAACACTTATTGAATTTAGATCTTGATGCTCCTCAATGGCAACTACTTTTGGACGAAATCGTTCTGGGAGAGACCTCAAATTTTTTTTGACGGTTTTAGATTGAGGAATAGGTTCTCCTAGTGTAAAGATGAATTTACAATTTTGGTCAGTTTTGTGTTGAATTCATCAAAAGTTTCAGAATATTTCATGCGAATCGTATCAAAAGCGGTTGTCAAGTTTTGGAGTTTGGTTTGCTTGACAGTGTCTGTTCCTTCATATACAGTTTGCAATAGATCCCCGGCAGCCTTAGCATTAGAGCATGCAAAAACTCTTTGAAATTCAGTTGTAGTAATTACATTGTAAATAGCATTAACAGCCTTATTGTTGCAATTGGACTTAGTCTTTTCATCAGCAAACCATTGGGCTTTGGGTTTGGGTCTAGTCTGCCCTTCTACAACAATAGTGGGATCAGTGTATCCCTCCACGACTATGTCCCAGACTTGATCATCTATAGCCCTGAGAAAAGCAATCATCATTACTTTCTAGTAAGCATAATTGGTTCCGTCTAAAAGAGGGGACTTGTTTGTAGAGATTCCTTCTCTATTGATATCCATTAGAGATCAGTAAATAGATCACACAATAGATTAATGCAACCTGCTCTTATACCGATTGAAAAAATGGTCTTAATACAGGTTGAGGTCCCAATAACTATATCTCTATTAAATATCAATCCACACGTGATTAAACTAATAATTAATCTTAAATCCGATTAAAAGCAATCAAACCACACAACGAGGACACACGATTTATACGTGGAAAACCCTACTCGGAAAAAAACACGGGCCTTGGGAGAAGGATGGATCTCTTAAAATCTTCTCAGATGATTTGTATTGATGAGAAACGCTTTGGAATAGAGAGATAAAGGTTATAAATAAGCTTAGACACGAGCCTCAAGAGTTCTGGTGTGATTGGAATAGAAATAGCCTCTTGAGAGAAAATTGGAAAGAGTTTCCGGATGGGAACTGCATGTTCGTCCAGGTTCGCTCGAGCGACTTTGTCTCTGTCTCAGCTGGGTCGAGCGAAGGATAAAGGAGGCTCGAGCGATGAAGCCTCTGTCTTGGGTTTGCTCAAGCGAATGGAGGTTCGCTTGAGCGACCTCTGTCAATTCCCAGAATATATGAAATTCAGTGCCGCTAACTTTGGTTCCCATAATTTGTGTTCTACTTTGCTTCCAATTCCGAGCAGTCCATTCTAAATAAAATTACAATTATAAGAGACCCGGTTTTATCCATAATCAAAGAATTAGCCAACATACTTAAACCTAACAGAATGATATCGTGCGAGTCTTCTTGAGTAAAAGGTAGGGTAAATCTGTATGAATATGTCAGCGTCACTCACCTGTCATCTATTCAGAAAGCCATGTGAAACATTAATTTAGTCATGTCGTCAAAACGACATATATTGCATGGGAGTGGATATCTGTAGAGAGGCTACGAGAAGGGAGAAACTTCAAAAAGAGGAAAGTCTTTATTTATCTATTTATTTTCTTATTCCTTTTTCCATATAGAAGGCCAATAACTAGTAGATAAGATCTAGACACAGTAAATCCTATAAAGGATGAATGATATCGTGCGAGTCTTCTTTAGTAAAAGGTAGGGTAAATCTGTATGAATAGGTTAGCATCACTCACCTGTCATCTATTCAGAAAGCCATGTGAAACATTAATTTAGTCACGTCGTCAAAACGACATATTTTGCATGGGAATGGATATCTGCAGAGAGGCTACGAGAAAGGAGAAGCTTCAAAAAGAGGAAAGTCTGTATTTATCTATTTATTTCCTTTTGACTTTTTCCATATAGAAGGCCAATAACTATAATCCAAACCCATAACGCACAGCCAACCCCATAAATTATCACCCGCCCCTTTCTTACACCAATTCGATGGTGGGTCACCATTTCATTTAAGATCTTCCCATGTAAATCCATTAAACTTTATTATCAATTCTATAGGAAAGGTTGTTTGACTGCAATGGAAAGATATTCTAGATCTATGTCCAAATGTTACCCTCGCACATTCATAGGGACTGACATGGAGGATGTCTTTCTTGTTAAAAATGCCCTATATTTGTAATAGGTATTATTTATTTGGAAAACTGAAAATGCAACCTTTTCTTTGTAATTAGCCAAAACTTAAGGACATTTTATATTCAAAAATGAAGAAAAAATTCTAACAACTCCATTGCCTACGAACTGCTATTCTTCCACATATTAAAAGTATATGCAGGTTTTAAGAGCATATATAACCTGAGTCATACTGATATTTGTGGGTCTACTTTGCTTTAATTATATGCCATTTAATAGCCTTTTAAAAATTTATTTGTAAATCTTTTTTCTATCTAATTACACTAATGCACTCAACATCAATATGTATTTGGATTCAAATTTGTTTGTTTGTTTGTTTTTTTTTACGTGTTTTTAGTAGATGCCAGACCCTTGTACAAATGTAGGTTCCATATGGGAACTGCATTTAGATCTAATATATACAAACAAATACAAACCTGAATCTACCATTATTTTGCCTCGTACATTTCCTGTTTGCGTCCTTACTTACACCGATAGAGAGTTACATTATATAAAAAAAAAAAAAACAGAAAAAAGGGAAAAAAATATGAATAACCTCAAGCACAATAATCTTTTTTAGATGGGTTGTTATAAATTATAGCTGAAATCTTCAAATGGCGGCAACATGTTATTGGATGGTGGTTCCGCTTATGTGGTGAAATCAATACATTGTACAAAGAAATATTTAAATATCAGTATCATCAGTTATCATACCAAACTCCATCAATCGAATGCCAATCTCAAAAAATAACATTTGAAATTAAAGATTATTGGGCCCGTTTGGCAATTTACTGTTAAATAAGCATAAAATTAAGAGATAATAAAATATAAGGAGGTAATAATGATATTTTATCTTTAGTGGATTGGTTATGAATCTTTTTTATTTTTTTTATTTTGTAAAGAGTGGGTGTTTTTTTTATAATTTAGTAGAGAAATGAGGTTGCTTTTTAACTTTTTTTAAAAAAAAATGTAGATATTGTTTTGAAGATGTGTACTTTTGATTTGACCCGTTGTCTAAAAAAATCAGAGGCTTTAGGTTACTTTTACTAAGCTAGTAAATTGCCAAACAGAAAGACTTTTGGAAATAAAGTTAAGGAATTTAAAGGGACAATGTGGACTACATCTGATGAGCATTTGATATTCTTAGACAATCCAAGTTCTACTATAAAGTTAAACATTGAGAAACGTCATTTTAACGGATTTAATTGATTAAAGGTGGGCCTGCCATCAAGTCACATTTTTTTCCCATGGTGGGGCATTGGTCTTTTTTTTATCTTTGGCTATCGGAGGGTTCCCAATCCATTTGAGCTGGACTAATCCCTCCGGGCCCAGAGGGAAGTCGATAAACTCCCTTGTAGCCTCGGTGCACTTTCGAACCTACAGTCTCTGAGTCCAAACCGTAGTCCTGGGCCTATGGATTCATAAATAATAGTACCAAAACATAGAGTGGCAAATGGCAATTTGGTTTCCGAACAGGGATGTTTCTGCAATTATATGTTTTTTTTACTGACAGCGGCTTCACATTGGAAATGATAGCAGAGAAGAAGAGAACAGGTGCCTCCGGCTAAGAGAAAGTCGAAGAAGTCGAACAAGAAGAAGAAAGAGCTTTCGATCATGGCGTTCCCTTCTCGTCTCTTATCTCGATCCAAACAGGTCTTCTTTCATCATCTTCCACACAAATCTCTCTTGCAGATCCTGCTTTCTTTAATTTTTTCTTTCCGTTGATATCGCATTCATGGAAATATCCGATCCGATCGAAAACGATTCTTAGAGTTGAAGATCATTTTCTCTATTATTCGATCGATCGGCACATCTCTTGTTTTAGGTTTTTTTTGTTGTTGTTGTTTTGCTTCTGTCTTTTGAAACCCTAATCCTATTTTGATTGTAATTCATCTCATCAATGCTATAGATTGGAGTTCAGTCGTAATTCCATTAACATTTTCTTATCAAATGCAGCTTGTAATTGTTGGATCACAGATACATGTATTGCTTTTTTTTTTTCTCAACCCCTTTTACGAATGCTTTGAGGTTATGCTTTTTATGGGGGGCAAATTGCTAAAGTAGTTTTGAAGGTTAGTGTAGATGATATGATAAGCTATCAAACATCAAGAAAAATGACATCTTGACTATATTTGCCCCCTTAAATGGTCAGAACAGATAGGGCAAGACTCTTAAGGTACATTGACAAGTGCCTTTACTGCCTTTTCTTTCATCTTAGATATCCTGCTCCTACATCAACCCTTCTCAATTGAAGATAAGTAGTCCTGATTGGAGTTTGTATTTTGAACCCCCTCCCTCTTATCTCTTATTGGATTGTGTGCTTTGACATCTTATGTTGCTTGGTTTGGTGACTGCCAAATTGACTTTCTATTATTTTAAAATCAATATGGTTTCCAATCTTCTTTAATTTAAATGTGATCGCGCGCTTTATTCTTGTGCACGCTTGTGTGTGAGTACGCGGCACTGGCAAAGAACAATTCACAATGGTAAAGGAACTAAATCTCTAAAATTCCTATTATTGCTGCATCATCTTCCCTGTTAGGGAACTTGGTATTTCTATGACCAGCTTCCATGCTGAAGCAAGTCTTTGCCTACTCTCTGACTATGATCAGGGCCGGTTCTGAATCTTTCAGGGCCCAGGGCAAGAGTAAAAATTAGGCCTCTATATATATAAACTTAGTGATGGCCTCATTCATTTTTCAACCAATATCTAACCTGTCAAAATTAACTAAAAATTTAACATTCAAAGCATATAAATTCAAACTTCAATATATAAACATTCAAAATAAAAGGCTATAATGTATAAACAAGATAAATACTTGTAAGTTGTAACAATTCAATAGTTCTTTTACAAGACAAATACTTGTAATTTGCAAAAGGTTCAGATGATTAAATGGATTAAAGGTTCAGATGTTGATTATGGGGCCCACAGAAGTTCAAAAAAATAAATCTACGGCTATAAGGTTTCATAAACTTTTTGTTTTAGTTCCAAATCAAGAGTAATATTGTTGCATTCATGGTGGGCCAGGGACTTTTGTAACAAAGCTAAATGCTAACTGGCCATCAAAATTTTAAGTGGGCCCAATTATAATAAATCAAAATTAGTTAATTTTGCATATAACATTAGACATTTTTCAGTGGGCCTATTTATGAAAAAAAAAAATTTGTGTTGGACAAGGAATTGTGTAACAGTAAACTGAGCATCAAATTTTTTCAGTGGGCCTAATTATGAAAAATTAAAATTGAGCATACTCATCTAATAATTTTAATATTAATTTTATTCTCTAGTGAATCTCGTCAATCTCGTTTTTGGGCCCCCTCTGAAAAATGGGCCCGGGGTGAGCGCACTTACAGCCCCCCTTCAGGGCCGGCCTTGACTATGATGTATTGTATTTTATTCACCCAAATTTGGTTAAACGGAAATACCTTACTTTGTTAGTCCTCAATATGTCCATGAAATATTTATAATTACACTTTTAAGAGTTGCATGGTCTTCTGCATTGATAAGTTTTTCTTCATGCAATGTTTCTGTTCTTACTGTTGATTGTGATATGTTTCTTCGGCTTTGTAGTTGTATTCTGGTCACACCATTTTGCAACATGAACATGCTGTTCCGGTACGTTTCTTTTCAAAAGAAGCTGCACGCCCTGCTCTCAAGGGTGATGGTGAGTGGATCATTGATTTTCTTATTATTTGAGTTTGTAATCATTTCCAACTATTACATAGCTGTTCATGGAGATTAGGATTCGTTCTTGTGCATATAAATTTGGTTAAGTATTTCAAGTCCCATGGAGGAAACAGAATAAACAGACCCTTCCTCTTATTAATGAGGTTGCGTGTTGGGATTATTTTACCCTCCTTTCTTACAGAACCAAACAATTAGGGTGGAGCTGATTGCTAATTTCTGCGAAGCTGTAAGCGCTGTTTGTTATCCCTCATCAAGGAGGGGCATAAATCTATTGTCTCTCTTTCTCTCTCTCTCTCTCTTTTTTTCTTTTTTCTTTGGGTTTCCCCCTCCCCATCAGATTTTAAGACCATGCACTTGAGTAATGTTTTGGTTTCATGAGATATGATTTGTCATGTGAGTTGTTCTTTTTATATCTTGTTCTTATATTGCTTCGCCTTTTAACCATAAAACAGTATTGACTAGTTTTGTATTTTATTTTTTATTGTCTGTTTCATAATCGCCCTTATATGTTTTCAATAGATAGAAGGAAGAAGGTAGAAGTTGGTGTAGATCATAGTAGGCCTACATCTGCCGTTCCTCCATAGATTCCCACACTCACATGCCTGCGCCCTTTATCTATCACCACTCTCTCCCCACTCCAATATATACAGGTTAGTAGGAAATAGCCCTATGACTGCTCTCCTGCTTGTGCAGACCAGCGGCTTTGTCCAAATTGCATCACAAAGTAGGTGGATTGTGGGATCTTAAGGAAATAATAGGTTGCAGGTTGTGCAAGAACAGGCTTTCTCTATTGAATGTTTATCATAATTGATCTCATGCTTTCCACCAGATCCATTCCTCCATCCAATTCATTGAGCCGTTATCATTGTTGAGTAAGAAAGAGGATTTATAAGGATCAAATTATTGAGCCATTATCCTGTTGTTTGGTCCCCAAACTTGAAGTTTCTAATCAGTATACCTCTCATACACTGTATAGCTTTTCTTTTATAAACAAAAGTAACTGAATTTTTTTCATTTCCATTTTTTTATCGGTTAATGAAAGTGACAGGTAGAAAAAATGGAAAAAAAGAAAGAAAACAGATGACAACTGTATTGATAGATAATTTCCTCTTACGTAATCTAATCTAAATGCATGTGGTTAGATTTTGGATTATTTTGTTCAAAAAAAAAAAAAAAGAAAACAGAAAAAGAAAAAAAATTGAAAAAAGACTAGACATAGGTTTTTGTTCTTTATAAAAAAATCTAATGATTTAGATCCAAGTGGATGTGAAAGTCTCCGAAGTAAATATGGATGATGGATCACTTGTTGGAATACCTTCAGGTCTTCTGTGTCAGACTCTGCATCCAAAACACCCAGATGGCACACATCACTAGTTAGTGATTTTGAGTGTACAAAACATACAAATCCTCATGTCTAAGGAGTTAGGACTAGCTCATGCTAGACCTGAATACTCAACATTTTGCAACTGAGTTTGAATTTGCAATGTAGAATGAAGATAGAGTTATCTCTCTCTCTCTCTCTCTCTCTCTCTCTCTCTCTCTCTCTCTCTCTCTCTCTCTCTCTCTCTCTCTCTCACACACACACACACACACACACACACACACACACACAGTTGTCAATCATTTGATTTTATTCTATATATGCTGATAACAATTGACAAGCTCCTTCATGCATTGGAATTTAAGGGCCTGTTTGGCATTGTGCCGCTTTGCCATTTCCATGTTCCCATGGGACGAGGCGTAACAAAACATGTTTGGACTGGCATTTAGTGGCCATTTCAAATTCTTATTTTTCAGAATGATCTGTGCATTGCATCTGGATTTTCAAAACGATTTTCATTTTTTTTTTATGGAACGTCTCGCAGGCACGGGCTGTCAAAAAGAGTCCAAAACTCAACACACACCCCTCCCCTCCTCTTGTCTTCTGAAAACCCAATTCCAGTCTCCTTTCTCTTGTAGGACGTTGTAGGTCTCTCCCGTTTAAGTGTTGTAGTGATGGACAGGAAATATTGGCATTCTCCACCCTCTCCCATATCTCCCTTGCTCACAAGCACTCAGAAAATGCTAGGGTCGTTACTTGTGTTTTAGGTTTTTGGTTTGCTGAATTTATTTCTAGGTATTTAATGTTGAAGCAAAATGAGTGCTACTTTGGATTGATTAATGATCGATTAATTTTTGTATCTTTCATTGAATTTTTTTTTTTTTTGTTTTTTCTTCTTTCATTGAATAATGCATTTCAATAAAACATTGGTTTTTGGTACAATGATACAATCCAATCTCAACCTAATTTTACCAAACAAGTTCTGCACAGCCTTTTCTCAATGGAACAATCACGCATCATTCTACTACCAAACAAGTTTTGCACACCCCATCTCAGCGCAGAATTGAGAACAAAATAGGAACAATGCCAAACGGGGTCTGGCATAGACTCCATGCCACTGAAAGTGTTCCTTTCATGTGGAATAACCACATAAGACCACATTTAAAAAAAAATAAAATAACCACATAAGACAAGTTTTCCTGATTCATATCAGACTTACATATTTCCATGTCAGATTTTCTCTGTTCATGCCTGCGTTTAACTGCTATCTATAATATTGATTTCATGCTTTTATAGAATTTATTTCTTTCAATGTCGGTGAGTGCTTCTCAGTATGCTTTCTCTCTACTTGCGCTTTTTGCTGACTATGGCATGTCTATTTGGGTTTTAAGAGATGCTGAAGAACATCTTTTTTGAGGTCAAGAAGAAATTTGAGACAGCTATGGGGATATTGCGGAAGGAAAAGATCACTATAGACCCAAATGATCCTGCTGCTGTAGCTCAGTATGCTAAGGTTATGAAGACCGTAAGAGAAAAGTATGCGTGTTCTTTTGTATATTTAATTCACCAATTTATTTGTCTTTTACTAAGTTTGTTGCTGGTTACCATTAAAAAAGAAGAACAGTTTGTTGCTGGTTTTCTACTATACTCTATTTCATACTAAGCACCTTTTTCCCCCTATAGAGTAACTTAGTTTTTTTTTTAATAAAGACATAACATAGTTTAGTTTGTTACACCTTAAGCTACAAGCAAACCCACCGCCCGTTTTTTGAGGTCAAGAAGAAGTTTTGAGCCAGCTATGGGATACTGCAGAAGGAAAAGATCACTTTAGACTCAGATGATCCTGCTGCTAGTATGCTAAGATTGTGAAGACCGAATGAGAAAAGTATGCCTGTTGTTTCGTATATTTAGTTCACCAATTTATTTGTCCTTCTCTTAGGGCCCATTTGCAAACTCTAGTCTAATCTATAAGAGATAGCTAGATTCGGTCTAGAACAAATATCTCTAATTTTTAAGTTTTAATTTACATTTTCTCCATTTGGTTATAGTGTAAAGAGAAGCCCGTATTTTACTGTAATGTGTTTCATAAGCATACAGATGAAGGCTTATTGGAGAGGCATTTTTGTCATTTTCAAAAATATAGTTTAAACCAAAGAAAAATCTTTCCTTTTTAACAACTTCTATATTGACCAACTCTTGATCGATGCTTCAAAAATCCAGATTTCCAGTTATTAAAATAACTCATATCCACTTTCATTAGAATGTCGTTCCATGGTGGGACCCAGATGGATGCTCTGATCTGCAAAACTAGGGCCCCAAACAAGAGCTTTACACAACTAAAAAACTAGGGACCCCCATATATTCACTTTCATTACAATCCACATATATGCATGTTCATTACAATGAGGCATTACCATCGTGGGCCTACACGTGTGGCACACCAATTTGTGATCAAGATTACTGCTTTGGTGAAACATGCAGTGGCTGTAATCCATGGTTGAAAAATCCCATCTATCAGAAAATTGTAACCCTTTTATCAACACTCCAAAAATAACAATAATTAATCAATAATCACACCAATTTGTGATCAAGATTACTGCTTTGGTGAAACATGCAGTGGCTGTAATCCATGGTTGAAAAATCCCATCTATCAGAAAATTGTAACCCTTTTATCAACACTCCAAAAATAACAATAATTAATCAATAATCACACCAACCATCCATTTTCATCCTAGGGTTTTTAAGGAATAAATCTATTCTATCATGAGTATTTTGTCCATACCTTATGTAAATCCACCCTTACCATACCACCTCTTAGTGTTTTAGAGGAAACCACTTCTTTGTTTAGAGGATTTTCTTCTAATTTAATTAGATGTCTAATTAGAGGTTTACCAAACATTCTAAAATATGAGTAAGCTCTAAAACTTTAAATAAAGTCTAAATTTTAGAGTTTCCAAACGTCCTCTAAGTATCTCTTTGGTTTTCTACTACACCTCCCTCCCTCCCTCCCTCTTTCTTTCTTCTGAAAACTATGAAACTTTTCTATGTGCATTTATTCATCTGATATCAGCTTTTATGTTCCTTCTGATGGCTAATCTATCATCATCAATTATTGTTTCTCATTTTACCAAAAATAATAATATTGTTGCTGGGTTTATGGCTACATGCACAATTTCATGAAATGTTCGGTTTTATGAATCAAAATATAATTTGTATGCTTGATATTTATCAAAACGAAAAACAATTTCATGATACTTAGCTACAAATTTAGCTGTTGGCACATGGTTGGAAAGTCAAATAACAAGAATGGACTCAACCTGAGCCCAACCAATAAGTTAATCAGGTTAGAAATGTCAACCTTAACCTGACCCCTCAAAAAAGGGATGAACCTATAGCTGACATTGCAGAACAAGTTTTGGTTTGGGTTGGTCAGTAAACAATTGCCACTTCTTGAATCTACTACTTTGATGCAGCTCATTCATGTTTACCATCTTGTTACCTTCCAGGGCGGACCTATTCTCAGAATCACAAAGGATTCAATACACTATTCAGACAAGAACACAAGGTATTCCAGATGCTCGAACGTATTTGGAGGCATTGAAGGAGATACGAATCAAGTATGTAACCCTGTGGTGGTATCTTAGTCTTTCCTGAACAAAATTTGTTATCAAACAATAAATCTACTCCACCATTGAAACTTCTTTCATGCATGTGTGCATTACATTTGCTTTTCAACAATGTGAAAGTGATGCAGGACAAAATTGAAAACTAATCTATATGATGCAAGATGAGATCAATAACAAAATAACAGTTATAAGGAATCAATTAAGACAGATTGACACATCATTCCATGCTGAAATCCACTAAGTTAAACATGAGGAAATCCAATGCTTGTTACAATCCTGCAATTTGGGCCTCAAAGAATTGGGGAATGGACCAAGTGGAGAATAGAACCTCCACCTTGCCTAGGGATCTGCCGATTCAAGTAGATAATCAGGATCTTTACAATTCAGAAGTGAAAACAGGAAATTAAATGGGCTGTAATGGGTAGAAACCAGGTCTAGTGCTTGCCATCCTAGGTCTATTGCTGATCTGATCAGATCTGAAGGATTGGGGGTTGAATAATTGAGATTGGTTGATGGACAAGGGGCTGGTTGGATGCCTGCAAGGGTTTAAAGGTGCTGATTGGAATTTGGGTTGGATCTAGAACTCCACCATGTGAGTAGATCTAGATCTGAGTGGGTAAGAAAGTGTGAGATGAGTATCAAAGGAAAGGGAAAACAATGGAGATAAATACCTTGGGATGGAGATAGTGTAATATCTTGGTTTCGCACCAAACTCCCCTTCGCGGGCGAGAAGAAGATCCTGCAAGAGAAAACTCAAGAAGGCCTTTGGAAGAAGATCATTATTCATTCATTATCTTCCCAAGAGATACAACCCTAATAAAGAGTAATAAGAGAACCCTAGAAACCAATGGTTCAGATTAAAACATCTAGATCTTGTCTCATAAAATAAAACCAAACAAATAAAATAAATAAAAGCAATAAGTGGCTGTCGACAAAGGTGGGAGGAGACTTCCTTGCGCATGGGGATTCGTGCGCAAGCCTTGTGCACGAATCCTTAGGTAAAGGGCTTTAAGTTGTGGGCCCCCCGGGCCCCTCTTCATATGTCTTTAGTTTTAAATCCTTTAATTCCTTTGGGTCCCTTGCCAATCTTTGAATCTTCATGATATTTCCACAATTGCTCATCTCCTGTGGACCATCCCAGTATGGGGTCTTCCACGGGTCCACCACCGGAGGCCTTCTGCACGCCCTGATCAAGATCCAACGGTGTATCTTCGCCCAAAAGCTGATCCAACGGTAGATCTTCATGATTGTGATGTATAAAGCCCATGAAAAGTTGATCCAGCCACAAGGAAGCCTTATCAACCATTTTCTTCTTACGCCTTTGGTATGTCTTTCCATATCTTGGGTTGATGTCCCCATCAGAAAGTAGGAAGCATTTCCTCTTGATTTTCCTTTCCAGCTTATTATTGTTCTCTATCTACCAGATATTATCTTTGGCTATTCTTTTTGTTGTTCTATAAGTGGATGTGTGGTTATTGCATCTAATTGATTTTTTTAACAATATCATGACCTCAAAAATGACAATTTGCTAAGGTCTCATTTGGGTCCCTGGATTTAATTGGATCCTAGGCTCTTTTTGACCTTTTCAGCTGTACTTTTTTGTATGAAAATGTTCCTTGTTCCATGGAAATGTTAGTGGCAGATGCACCCCTAGAATGCCGGATCATCATCATCATCATCATCATCATCATCCTCATCATCCTCCTCCTCCTCCTCCTCCTCCAAATCAGTGGTCCTAGAATGAAGGTCCTAGAATGAATGGATAACTGACCTCAAAATCCACCACAGGTTCATACCATTGTTTTATTTTTTGTCCAGCACCGCATCAACTCATTCGAGTTGACTCGGTGTCGGTCAGTTTTGGAGTTTTGAGCGACTCATCCGAAACTGATTGGTATCCAAAGAGTTGGAATGAGTCACCCAGGTGACTTGTTTAGTAATTTCATACTACTTTTTTAAGTGTTTAGTGACCCTTCTATTAGCTGCTAAGTGAAGTCATGCATCTTGTTAGGGTTCAATGAAACTAAACATCTCTATAATTGAGATGGCATACCACTCAATAGCTTATTCTGCACATTTTTACTTGCTTTCCATTATTATTATTATTTTAGTAGAGAATTTTATGGAAAAAAAACCCCTTAGATGGCCCGTGCACGAAAAGGGCCTCATAGTTTCTACTGCACAAAAGGCCCTCCTACCAATTTTAATCTCTTTTTTTACCTTCTAGATTGAGCGAAAATATCGTCCCTCATTTCAGTTTAGCAACGATATTGTCACGCATTACTTCTTTTTCCTCTTCTCCCTCTGCGATCATGGGCGGGTTTGTGCTTATCCGGAGCTACCAACCGCTCGATGTAATGCCGCTGAGATTTCCGTCTGAATTGGACCTCTTCTTTGTCAGCGTGAGCCCCGAGTTTGAGGCGCCCAAGAAGAAGATCCACGAGGCGCTGCCCAAGCATGTCGGGATGAAGGACCATGTTGCCAATTGCTGCCAAGCAGGTTGCTGCTGTGCTCCAGGGGGATGCGAGGATGCTGGGCGCTGCAACGATACCTTTTCAGGCCTTCTTCTTTGCCCTCGGCTGTGACATCGGTGTAGAAAGCATCCCACATGCACCAGCCAAACCAATCAAGAAAAGAAGGCATCATTAACATGGAATCACAGCATGCTCTTAGAAGATGAAGCACTAAAATTCTCTTGCCCATAACACTAAAACTACAGATAGGAAAAAAAAATTGACATCAAGTACCTTTTTGCACGTGTTTTTTTTGTCACGTGGTATACTTTCCCATTATATTGGAAGTTGCTCGATTATGAAATTGCTGGTCTCCATATGAGTTCTTAGATTTCCGGGCTTACATTTGTCTATTACTTGACTATTACAGGAGAGGCCTCACTGATGACCTTGGTGCGGAGGTTATGATGATGGATGCACTGGAGAAAGTAGAGAAAGAATTAAAGAAGCCACTTATGAGGTCTGATAAGAAGGGAATGGCTCTTCTTCTAGCTGAGTTTGATAAAATCAATAAAAAGTAAGTATTTCTTTCTATGTTGATAATTTAAAACATTTCTTTTGTAATTTGCAATAGCCAATGCCCTATTTGTGATCACCAGTCTCTAACAGTGTTGAGGATGATGTCTCCAAAACTTGCTATGTAGTGTTAGTGGTCTTGTTTGGAAATAATGATGGGCTTTTTTTACTGGTTCACTTTATGAATCTATATCAGGCTTGGTATCCGGAAGGAAGATCTGCCTAAGTATGAAGACGAGCTAGAGGTTAAAATTGCAAAAGCACAATTAGAGGAACTGAAGAAAGATGCTTTGGAGGCAATGGAAACTCAGAAGAAACGGTCAGTTACCAATGAATTAAGGGTTTTTTTGTTTGTGCAAGATTACATATAATAAATGAATCACATGCATAACCATTATGCATGTGCCATGTTTGTTTGCGCAAATTTATGCATGCGGAAATGAGGCCATCTACACCATCATTTTCACACCTCAAAACCTGTGAAAATGAACCACGCCCCCTCAGTGCAAAAGGTGCCCCCTCAGTGCAAAAGGTGCTGGTATAGGTGAAAACATGGTGATTTTTTTCTTACATGGAGCTCATCAAAGACATTTATTTTTCTCATTTGTGTGGGGCCCATATTTGTAACCCAAACCATTTCATTTGTTTATTGAACTAATTAATCTATACCTTGAAGTTGATTATCTTAAAGCTTCGTAGATTTTGAGCAATTTGTGAAGTAGTCCCAACATGTAGATCTAATTTTTTGGACTAGTTCATGATCCCAAGTGTTCAATATTCTTGTATTAATATTAACATAAAGACTTGCAAGTTACACATCATAATTCTTCATTGATTTGAGAAATTTGTGAAAAATGTCCAAAAACTCCAAACATGTCTAGCATTTACTCGTGAAAATTGTGATTTCGACAAACATGGCAATGTGTTTCACATTGCAATCATTTGCATCTATAGCATATGCTTATATAGCATTTACGTATGTAAAAAGCAAATGACCTCTAAGATCCTTTCTCACTTGCCATTTTTCTACATGTATTTTCTTTTTCTTACACTAATTCCTCTTAAGACTTAGCCATCTCTGTCATTTTCAAGAAAATGAAAGGAATTTTTTTAAATATTTTTGTGGAAATGCCTTGTTCCAATGTTCAAGTTGTTGATATGACAAAATGGTTAAATTGTTTTTTAAGTTGGTTCTTTTCTAAGAAAAATTGATATGAAAAAGTAACACGAATATGCAATAATGTAAAGCTTACTTCAATTTATTTATTTATTTGAATGATAGCTTACTTCAAATAGTCATTCAACAGTTTAATATCAATTTTGTGGGGAAAGCCTTGTCCCAACTATTTTGGGGTCATCTTAACACACTACTATTATTTATACTGCAAAATAATATGTAAACTGGTGCCTGTAGAACCCAAGTGTTGTGATTCGGACCTTATGTGTACCTTCAATACTTTACTTTTCAAAGAATTTTCATCATGTAGTTTTCATATTCTATGGGATTTTGTTGGTGGGCCTTAAGTCTCTTTTTTCTTGTCCAGGGAGGAGTTCAAGGATGAGGAGATGGTTGATGTCAAGTCCTTGGATATCAGAAACTTCATCTAAGACGGGGGTTTGGATCTAGTAGAAGTTGCACAATGGCTTGCCCATTTGCCATTTAATGTTTCATTTTTGTTATTGCTTTCCTATTTTAAAACTATGTTTTTCAAAACTGGGAACTCTGCTTCTTAAATGCGGCCCTTCTGATAAAAGAAACTTGACAAGCTTTTTCTGTTTCCATTAAATAATGTCAGCTGACATTTGTGGTTGACTGGGACATCTGATCTAACTTTTATATTATTGTCATTTTCGTTTTTCTTTTCTTTTTTTTGGGAGTGTGAGTTTGGGTCATGGATGAAGTAGTAACTGCAGCATTCACCCATATCAACTTTTCAGTTTAAGTACAGTTGGGAATAAGGGGTTGCACAGTTGGTTGGGTACCCTGTTTCTCATCTAACTGCATACGTTTCAATCCCTTGCTTCCTCTTCCTGCTGGAGTAGACTTTTTCCCATGGCTGGGGTCTCTAGTTGGTTGCTTCCTGTTCCTGCTGGAGTAGACTTTTTCCCATGGCTGGGGTCTCTAGTTGGTCCCAGCTACCGGAACCAAGGAAAATAAAATAAAATAAGGAAACAGATCTAGGGAACTGCTCTAACCACTGACAGGAATTTATGCACAATTTAAGAACCAATGAATGGTTTACAATGCAGATTAGGTGAAGGTTGTTGGTATCCGAGGTGCATAGTCCGAACTTATTCAGCCTTACCATAAGAAAAATGTTATTGGCTGCTCAATGGTGTTGATCCCCATGAAAGGTGGTTTGTGATTTATGTGAGTGGGCCGCTCTATTTGTACTGTGAATGGGATTCGTGGAGACACTTCTGAGGGCGAAACAACTTTCAATAACTTATCTAAAAGTCTACTGCATTCGGAAAGAAAGGAAATCATCGGAGCTCCTTTTCAAAGGAGTTCTATCTGAAATGGCTGTGGTTTCCCTAATTATCTTCTTTTATTTATTGCCCTTGTTTGATAGGCTGCAACATGAGAGTCAATTCCCCATGCCGTGTGTGCAGTGATGGATGTAGATTTCAAGCACTTCTTATGGAAAAACCACAAGTCCCACTCTCCCATTCAGACTTCAAATTCCTCAACAGTGGTTATTTTTGGCTCAAAATACTCTTTAGAAATTTATTTGCAACATCAGATACGCATTATGGGTGTAACGGTTCGGTGCATTATGGGTGTAACGGTTCGGTTAACTGATCATTTTGAGAAAACCGTTAATCGAACCGTAACTGTGGTTTGCATTATGGGTGTAACGGTTCGGTTAACTGATCATTTTGGGAAAACCGTTAACCGAACCGTAACTGTGGTTTTATATTTTAAAACCGTAACCATATCCATAAAAATCGTGGAAAATCGAACCGCGGTTAACCGTATTAGACGGTTCGGTTACGATTAATGATCGTGGAAAAAGCTGTTCTCATTTCTTGTTTCTCATATGTAGACATCATAGCATCCACACATGCAATATGGTGAGAAGATAATTGCGAGATATCTTTTGATTTCTTCTCTGGTGGCTTCATCCTGCCTTTTGAAAAGAAGAAGTGGGTTGGAAAGAAAGGATGAAGATCCAACTCGAATTTCTGAGAGTGCTAATCTCCTCCAATTTTTGTTTTCCTGATTCCAGTTTCAGTTAGATACTGCAAGACTCAGTATTCTTATATTTACAGATGGGCGGTTTACAACCATATACCCTCGAGTGAACTTTAATCTGTAATTTTGGTTTTTGTTTTGTGTAAGACCTATAACGGTTTTAATGTTATTCTCTGTTTTTTCAAGCAAAACAAACAAATAAATAAATAAGTTAAATGAGATTTGAAGCATCCTCGGTGTCCCTACATGGGTTCCACCTTCAATCAGTTTACCCCTTCTCTCCCTGACTATATGGATGTATGAATTACCTCAATTGTTGAATTGATTCCCTGCATTGAAAGTTTTAACCGAAATTATAGGTGAAATCAGCCCAGTAATGATGATGATGATGTGTAAGTATAATAAAATCATTAAAATCCAAGGCCTATTAAGTAACATTTGTTTTGTTACAATGTTACTTATACATAACTTAAGAAATATTTCATTCAAACCCCTTAGTTTTTTTCTTTTATTTGTATAACGGTACGGTTAATCGAACCGTATTTTACGGTTCAGTTAACTGTCGTGAGTTATTATTGAAAATCATAACCAAACCGAATCATGCGATTTTTGGATTTCATTAACCGTAACCGTAACTGAACCGTGAAACACGGTTATTAACCGCGATTCGGTTCGATTAGATGGTTTCTCAATTTTTTTTTACACCCCTAATACGCACATGCCTTTCTTCTATTTTAACGTTGCTGTATATAGGTGTCCCAAGTAAAAAGAAAAAAAAGGTGATTATGAATTTTGATGGTTAAAGAACTGTTATCAAGGGCCTATGTTAGAAATTATGTGCTAAATTCATGAAACCAAGTTCCTGTGTCAGCCCATGCTAAGCCCACCTTAGCCCGACCCGATCCATGTATGGTGTCCATTTGTTTCACATATTGCTTGCAATTGCGCTTTTGTCAATAGATATACGTACACATTGTTGGATTTTTTTTTTTTTTAAATTTCTTGACAGTGAAGGTATCCCAATTCTTTGGGCCGGATTAATCCCTACGGGTTCGGAGGAAGCCGAGTAAATCCCTTATCGACAGGACCGGATTAATCCCTTTGGGTCCGGGGGTGCTGGGTAAATCCCTTGTTAACATGAAAATGTGTTGTTTTAGTGACATCTGGGCAGCACCTGATGTTCGTGTGGGGGATGTGATCAATGTCTTGGATCAAAAGATGGGCCCAATAGGAGTCCAATCAGCATGATTAGGTCCCATCCACTTATCAGCATGGACCATTTGATTTCTTCTAAAATGGGCGCACATTAGATTTCTTCCCCTTGTTTCACTAACATACTCTGGAGGACGATATGAAACCATATGACGGTTGGATTCCCGGGCTTTTTTTTATTTCTTTCAGCTGAGTGTTGAAAAAGAGCTGAAATGGTGACAACAAAGAGACCCTCTCCTCATTTCTCTCGGTCAAAATCCCGTTGACATTTCTCTCTGATTTTCCCTGATTAAGCAAAAATCTCCAACGGCATAAGCCTAGTTATCCGAGATTTGCCGTCCCCAGAAATTTGGATTCACATCCCTCCATTTTTTTAGACACAATCACATGCCTCCCAATTCCCCCCCGTCTTTTCCTCCATTGAATGATGGAAAAAACCAACAATTTCATTTCCCTTTTCATCCTCATTTGGGGTCTAAGGACTAGTTCTTGCCATTAGTCCCAAAATCTCTCACAGGGTTTTTAATCTGTTGGGGGCTATTTGGATTTGGTTTTGTTCTTTTGATCATTTTCTGGTTTGGGTCGACGAGCTTTGAATTGGGTAGAGGTTATGCTAGTTTTGGATTTGCATTTGTTAGTTCAAAACGCAAACTGGGGAGATGAATTTTTGTGGTTTTGGATCTTTTACGGTCAAATTGCCAACAGGGTCAGCAAAGCTTTGATGTTGATCTGAAAATCTTGATGAAATTGTGAATTGGGTTTGTGCTGTTTTTTTTTTTTTTTTTTGCGGGCATCCAGATTTTGGAGGTGAAGTTGGATTCTCCACCACGTGTTTGATGAATTGAGGAGCCAGTGTACTGTTTTGGGCATTTCAGCTTTGATCCTTTTTGTTTTGGAGGGGCCATCGATGATTGGATTTTTCATTTCCATTCGAGGTTGTGGTTTAAGGCACCCCATTCAGATTTTGGGAGTTCTTTCACTGGGATATTGAGACATGAGTTGCTTCCCATGTTTCTCCTCTGGAGAGAAGAAAGAGCCCAAGAGGATAGAGGGCAGCAGGAAGGAGCATTTGCCTATGACACCCCCAAATGGTGTTGCGTTTGGACATGAAGAAAAACAGAAGAAGCATCAACAAGAACCACCACCACCTGGTAAGTGAAACCTTTGAAACTGAAGAAACTTGTTTAATATAATCCATTTTTTGCAGTGACCTATATCTTAATTTTCTTGCGACTGTCTCGACTAAATTTCCATTAAAATGCTCATCATATCATATATCACAAGGTTAGATCAAGTTTTAGAGCACGCCGACAGCTTAAAAATCTAAAAAAAACCATTAAAATTTGATCATTTCCAATTAGATTTGGTGACATTGGATGGAAAGTACTGTTCCGAACATTCAGAAAGACCTCAATATTAATCTGTTATAACCAACATAATAATAGTAACCATTATGTATTGTACCAGTGAACTAATTCACAGGCTGAAAGCCTGAAACTGTGATCCAAAACAGTGCTCTACGTTAAAATTATTGTTAGATGATGACTCTTTATTTGTGTCGTTCAATGAGTCTTTTGTGTTATAATAGAAATATGAAAGTTTTTTTTTTAAATATCAAGAGTAGGCATTTTAGTTTAAGTGGAATAACTATTACCTTTTGTTGGACGAAAGTAGCACTTTTTGTTCTTGTTTTCAAGTGTGATAAGGTGAATTAAAGGAGACATTCCTCCTCCTCATTCTTCCCTCTTTTACAAAAACTGTTTTTTTTTTTTTTTTGCATTCTCTCCTCTTTACCCAAGGGAATGTTTTAGTCTATTTCTGTTTTTTTACTAAAGATCTCTTTGTGAGTTTTCTACTTCTCTATGCAATACAAATTTGTGGTGCCGTGATCATTTGATCGTGCACATCTCTCTAATCTCTCTGACTAAAGTTAGTAGAGATCAACATTGGAGCTAGTTATCTCGCAGATAATCAACTCTCTATAACCTAATGTGGCAACATAGAATCACATGGAAGACATATGAGCATCATGAATATTAGCAAAACATGCCCGTGCTTAGCATGAGCAATATAAGTGTATAAGGTATGATAAAAATAATTAATTACTATAATTTGTGGCAAAAGCTGGCTATTTAAATTTTCTTTAATATATTACTTGAATGTAATTGTCAAGAAATCATGTAAATAGAAAATCTTCAAATTTAATTATAGGAACTGCATGCTAGGGATTCATGATAAAGGGATTACTGAAAAAAAATCTACCCTTGGTCTTCATCGCCATTTCTTCTACTGAGCGAGAAGTGAAGAATTCAAACCTTTTTCATTGAAGGAGAGGACAAGCACAAAATAAACCTTTTCCATTATAGAAGAGGCGAAGCACAAAAGTTTTGCAAAAGTGATGCAATTATACAAAAATGATAACATGGAAGAGCAGTTATGCAAAAGTGAGGTATTGCATGAAAAGATAAGAATAAGTGGAATGAAATAAGGATGGAGGAGGTGGAGAGTGGTTTGAGATCATGAAAGATTTAAAATAAAGTAGTGTAAGTTGTGGTCAAAATTATAACCATTAACCACTAGTCAAAATTAATGCCAAAACCCTTGGCTATAATATAGTATAATGTGTTTCTTTGGCATTAGTTATTCATGAAATGTATTGAGTAATGCTTCTTTAGCAACTTTACTTTGCATAGTAGTTTCCACTTTGCTGTAACTCTGAGATTTAGGCCTATAAACAGAATGAGTTCCAGTCTGGGCTAGCTTGACCTGGACCGGGACCTATTATATTCAATTGGGTGAGGGTTCAAGTCAATCCTATTCTAGGATCCTTACCTATAACAGATAAGTTCAGATCCATGGTTTATAACCTACATAGCATTTTAAACCTTATAAAATTCAATCTAAAAAAGTGTCTTTTCATTCTTCCATGAGCAGATAATTTCAAGCAGAAAAATTCAGCTGAAGCCACTGAAAATATTGCTGCAAAAACTTTAACATTCCGTGAGCTTGCAACAGCAACCAAAAATTTCCGGCCTGAATGCCTACTGGGTGAAGGAGGTTTTGGAAGAGTTTATAAGGGACGCCTTGAGAATGACCAGGTAATGTGATTTCCTCAGCTTATTTAAAATTTTCTTTTTTACTTTTCTTTTTTTCACTCAAAATCTTTGGGTCCTCGTCCTTTTATGTTAAGGCTTTAGATAGTACTGATTTTGGCTTATATGCACAGAGTGTAGCCGTTAAGCAACTCGACAGGAATGGACTACAGGGAAATAAAGAGTTCCTCGTGGAGGTTATGATGCTTAGCAGCCTTCATCATGAAAGTTTGGTTAGTCTTATTGGTTACTGTGCTGATGGAGATCAGAGGCTCTTGGTGTATGAATTCATGCCTGGAGGCTCTTTGGAAGACCATCTGCATGGTACGATAGTCCAGTGTTCTTTGATTAGTTTGAATGCTATCCATTTGAGTAAAGTCGCTTTCAGGTTTTAACCCATAGTGCATCATGATCAATATTCAAAATTATTCCCTTCTCCACGACAAAATTTTTCACATTTCTAATTGTTGGTCTATTTTCCATCAATGTTGATATTGCAACTGAAGGAACAATCAACATGGCATTTTCTTGGCAGATATCACACCAGAACAAAAACCATTAGATTGGTTTACCAGGATGAGAATTGCTACTGGAGCTGCTAAAGGTTTGGAGTATTTGCATGAGAAGGCCAACCCACCCGTCATTTATCGTGATCTGAAATCATCAAACATTCTACTTGATGAAGAATTTAATCCAAAACTTTCTGATTTTGGGCTTGCTAAGCTCAGTCCAGTTGGAGATAAGACGCATGTCTCCTCAAGGGTGATGGGGACCTATGGCTACTGTGCCCCAGAGTATGAAAGATCAGGTCAGCTGACGGTGAAGTCAGATGTATACAGCTTTGGCGTTGTGCTGTTAGAGCTGATAACAGGAAGAAGAGCCATTGACACTACAAGGCCTCCCGAGGAACAAAATCTAGTTACTTGGGTAATTTCTCTTCATTATTTCTTGACCCATTGGATGCATCTCTCATGCATAATTTTTCTTCTAGGTTGGTTCACAAAATTAGATCATTGCTCTGCCTTTTGAACAATCCAATCTTCAATTTTTTTTTCTGAGATCATTGCTCTATTAATTCATTTGTTGTTCTAAAACTCCAAGAGCTTAAAACCTGAAATTAGAAAGTAGAATCAAGAATTAGGAAGCCGAAGTATTCGTCCCAGATTCTGTTTTTAGACAGAATTCAACCCCCATGGCTCATAGTGTTACAGATGGATCAAGATGTTCTGCCCCAGGTACGACAATCTCTCCCTTGGATCAGTTCACTGATCATTCACTCAAATCACTTCAACCCCAGGTGAGGAATGATGATATTTCAACCCTTTTAAGTTTATCTGGGGGGACAAACATTCCCTATTCATTTTGGGATTCACCTTGCAATTTAAACAATGGTCCTTAATTCTATGGAATGAAAAACATCAAGACACTGCACCACAAGTCCTCTAGCATCAGGTCCCAAGTTGATTATCAGTTTTCTTTCATCGTTGCCTGGCGGTATCTGTTTCTTGGAGAATCTCTTGTACATTCATTCTAAAACGGGTTCATTATTTCTGCTGGCCCTTTTTTTTTCCATCAGTCCTCTTCTGGACACCTTTTTTTTTATTTTTTCAATTGGTCATCTGCCGGACCTATGTCATGGGAGGAAGAGTGAGAAAAGAGTTGCACTTATCATATGTGGGCCCAAGTGGGCCTATAGAGCTGGACTGCAGATGCAGCCAGCTCGTAGCAGAAAATTCTCCTTCAAGTAGTGCAGGAGTTGTCCCGTCTTCTATGTACATATCTAAAAATCTCAATTGCTAGTTATAAATTTTGTTTCATAATTGAGGCACCTTTAAGCTTACGCATTTTTATTCCATTAAAATCGTACCCTTTCTTGTTAGTCTACGCATACACCAGCATTGAACATGCAGTGCTAGTCAGTTGTTCATCTCTCCAGGTGCTCATCTCAAAAACTCGAGTCCATACACCATTGCAGATCTCACTGTTGTCAGGTGCTCTTCAAATGAAACCTAATACTGGTAACTAAAATTGAAGGCAGGAAAACAGGATTCGCAAAATGTTTAATTTCATTGTGTATCGAATCAAAAGAATGGCCAAATGATTAAGCACCCATTTTACCATTGTTTTGAACTGCTCAGAAAAACATCCAGTAAAGTCGCATGCATGCATTGAGTATGGCATTATCAACTATGGTTTCTATGTGGAGTAGTAGCACTTACTCATAAATGTTGTCTATTCTTAGTTATTTCAGTGTTTGATATATTATGATTTTGAACAGGCTCAACCAGTTTTTAGAGTTCCAAAAAGATTCCCAGAGTTAGCTGATCCAGTCCTTCATGGGGACTTCCCAGTGAGCGGTCTAAATCAAGCAGTTGCTGTTGCTGCCATGTGTCTCCAAGAGGAAGCAATGGTTCGTCCCTTGATTGGCGATGCTGTTGTCGCTCTCAGTTTCCTTACAACGGCTCCTCCCAAACCTGTGACCCCTGCTCCATCTACGCCACCTCATGAATCATCAGAGTCGTCTGACTCTGATGAGAATCAAGATGAAGAGAGTGCTGATGACGAACGCCAAAGGGCAGTTGCAGAGGCCATTGAATGGTGCTCAAATTCTATAGGCACTAGCATGAGATCTAATAGTGACAGCAGCAGCAGGAAATCTCACAGTGGCAGCAGCAAATATCATAGTGAAAGTGATGATGGTTCATCATAAAATCACCAGCTTGTGTCATGTGAATTCAAGTATATGTGAACTAGTTGCCTCTTAAGTCTGATCTTTATCCATGAGGGTTGATTTGGGTGAGAGTAGCATTCAGTTGTTAAAAGTGAGGATCTATCTAGATGGGAATTAAGCAGGATTTTGAGATCTAAAAAAAAAAGTTCTAAAATTCAGGACATAAATGTATTGCTCTATCCATTTGTAACATAAGCACTGGATGAGTTTAAAATAACTTCCAAGTAGGAAAACTGCTTTCTTTTTTTTTTTGTAAATTTTATGCTTATGTACAATTGGAAGTTTGTGTTTTGATGAGAAAAACTGAGATAGATTCATTAACCAAATTGTGCAACAAAATTTTGTGTGCAACAAAAGAGTTAGACAAATGTAGAAAGAACACTGTTGTCCCATTTTACAATAACAAAGTGGATATTTAGAACTGTGTCAAACTACTGAACTATCAAACTTGTCAATTTTATATGAATCAAAATTTTAAAGAGGACCAATTTGAATTTTAGCTAGATATTTATAGATCTATTAAGAAGCCATCTTTATATTAATAGATGACATATGAAAAACTTTGGAGAGAGGAAGTGTGCATGTGGTTTTTTATTCTTGTAAATATTTTTATTTTTTCATAAAATATTTAGTTGAACCAAAAATTGGATATATGTTAGTAAAAATTTTGTGAGAGATGAAAATGAAAAAATTATTATCAATGAAAATAAAAAAATAAAATTTCCAAAACCAATGAAAAGATAAAAAGAAAAAAATGCACAAAAAATAGAAATAATAAGAAGTTTGAAAAAAAGTTGAATCTTAACTGATTTCTTGAAGAAGCATAAGAAATCCTATTGATACAAATAATTGAAAAACAGAATAAAAAACTCAATAATCAATGAGACCCTAATACCTAAAATATACATTAGATGATACAAAAACCAATTGGTAAATAACAATATAAACAAACTTATATGTCTACTTTTAGTAGAATTCATAGAAAAAAAATAATGGGACAATTATTTAACGTGGATAAAAATAAACTAGTTGAGAAAAAAAAAAGTTCTATTGGTATTAGACTTCAAATAGAAAAAATATGAATTCATTAAGAAAGATAAATTTTAAAATAAAAAATTGACCATGAATTTCCAGTCTTCCACAAATTTGTGAGTATGTATGATCATAACAAGGCCAAAATCCCGGTGATGAATAACTCGAAATAGGAAAAGCACTGATGACCAATCCAAACCCACTGTCGACCAATCAAGAGAGGAAAATCACTCAAATTTTTTGAGGCTCCGTAGTGGGAGCCTATCTATCAAAAGTTTTACCTGCCCAAAATATGCATGGGCTATTACCGGATATCACCCTGATAGTCGATAGGGCCACTGTAAGATTAATCATTTACATAGCATGTAAAATATTTGTAATATTTTATAGAAATGTAATCAATGATACAACCAGACTAAAACATATTAGAGTGCGATTTTACCGTATCCGATATAAGAAAGAGGCTGTTTCTAGTAGAGCTTTTGATTTTATATAAGTTGGCCCCAATAAAGATAGAATTTTCTATATGATTGGATTTTAGTGTATTGCACTTAGGCCTAGATTATATTAGTATTAAGGGGTTTTCAGCATACTACTCCTTTTAAATTTAACATTTGCTTAAAAACAGTCAAAATTTAAATATTTCCAATGAAGTTGTTCGTACATCAGTTGGATCACATCGTATCGTATCATGGGCATTGAGCCCAGGCCCAGACCAAAGAAAGTGGCAGATTTTCGGTTTTGCAAGATGGCCCTGGTTGTTTCTTGAAACTGCACCAAAAGTCCTCGTGTATTGGTCTTTCAAAATGGCCCCTGCTGTTTCTTAAAATTGCATTAATAGACCTCGTGAGTCGTGTCTCCATTTCCACAGCATTACCAACGAAACGAACCCTAATAAGATATCCCCAGTCCTAAAACCCTAAACCGACCAAAACCCCAACCTTACCTCCCAAGTATAGGGTTTGAAGTTCCAAAACCCTAATCGACCAAAACCCAATCTCCACCTCCTAATCCTAGGGTTTCGAAGCTTCTCCATCGACTCGCTATCAGATTCGATTCATTTCATCATCATCGAAAAGAAGGGTCAAAGTCCCACTAAACCCTAGTTCTTGAACACGCAGCAGCAATGGTGAAGAAGAGCAAGAGTAAGGGAAAAAAAAGAACCCATCTTTTCATCTTCCCATCATCATGTTTCTTGCATTTGGTTTGTTATTGGTTTTGAATTTTGAATCTGGTGTTGTTGCATTGGATTTTAGAGAGCAAGAGCAAGCGAGTATCATTGAAAAAGAAGTACAAGATCATAAGGAAGGTGAAAGAACATCACAAGAAGAAGGCAAAGGAAGCAAAGAAGCTCGGCACGCGAAGGAAGACGGTGGAGAAGGATCCTGGTATCCCCAATGACTGGCCTTTCAAGGAACAAGAGCTCAAGGCCCTTGAAGTCCGCCGTGCCCGCGCCATCGAGGAATTGGAGCAGAAAAAGGCTGCTCGAAAGGAGAGGGTGATTTCTTCTTCTTCTTCTTCTTCTTGTATGCATATGTCTGCTTCTTTGTTAGTAGAAGATTTATTCATTTGCATGGTATCGTGTCTTCCCAATGAATAAAATTGCTCGGAATCGTGTCTTCCCAATGAGTAAAATTTCTCTGTTCATTTGGGACTGGTTCATGTTTGAGTTTACCTGCAATAGATCTCCTCCTAATTTTTGTCAAATTTCTTTGGGCGAGATTGGGTCAGCTTTTGAGTTTACCTGCGTAGAATCAGGCTTTGATTGAGCCAATGCTGAATCTGCCCGAGTTGCACTCCTACTTGTATATGATGAATAAAGGTATTATATATTTTTTTGATATGTAGGCTCAAAAGAGAAAGTTGGGAGTGTTGGAGGATGATGATATAGCAAAACTGGCTGATGCAGCTTCTGCTAAAGACCATGAGTACGCAAGGAGAAGCATTGGTGAATATGTAGCAGAAATCAGCAAGAGCCATGGTAAGTTGGGCTGCACAGACTCCACTTTAAGAGGATAATTGTTATTAATTTTTTTAACAATGTCTTTTTATGCTTACAGATAACTCTGAAAGGGCATTCTACAAGGAGTTGGTAAAAGTTGTAGAAGCATCAGATGTTATTTTGGAGGTTCTTGATGCAAGGGACCCTCTTGGTACCCGTTGTGTTGACATGGAAAAGATGGTTCTAAAGTCGGGTCCTGATAAGCACCTTGTATTACTTCTCAATAAAATAGGTGATTCATCTGTTTTTTTACTATTTTCAAATTATGTACATCTTCATAAATTAAGAGATGGCCCTGATGTTGAAAGGTTTATTTCAGTTTGGAGATTGTATGACAGTTACAAGTTCTTTAATCTTGATCTTGTCTCTGTCTCCTAAGTTTTCATCGCCAATGGATTACACAAATGAATATTAGTTGGGAATGTGTTTGATGCTTTCTACTAATAAATGTGGGCTTTTGGTACTTCCTAGTGGGGTATATATATATTTTAAAATTTTTTCTTGGCCGCTTTTATCAGTTCTTGTTGTATCTCAGATCTTGTTCCTCGAGAGGCTGTGGAGAAATGGCTCAAGTATCTTAGAGAAGAATTGCCTGCGGTTGCATTCAAGTGCAGCACCCAAGAACAAAGGTCAAATTTAGGATGGAAATCTTCTAAAAAGGCTGCTAAATCAAGCAATCTTCTGCAAACAAGTGATTGCCTTGGAGCTGAAACACTTATTAGATTACTAAAGAATTACTCTAGAAGCCATGAGGTATTTCAATGGAGATTTGACGTTTTTTTTGTCATTGTTGTAAATTCCTTACTTATACAGATGAGTAAATGAATGTTTGTTTTAGGCTTTTCTTCTGTACAGTTTCTTTCAGAGACATGTTCCTTTTCTTTTTCTTTATTTCTTACGATGATCACTATTTTATTAAACTTGTGGCGGCTACCTATAAACGTTACTCAGTGCCTTTTAAGGTCGTAAATTATTAATTACTGTATTAATTTGGGTTGCATAGTTTATGTGTGACGTTGAATTATTTAGTATTCACAATGGTGTTTATTGAATGGATGTCATGTGTCTACATTCTATTCTTTTCTGTACTCATGCTATATATTTCAAAAGGCTTAAACTCATTGTAATTTTCTTCCCAGAGGTTTTGCCTTAGTTCTTTTTTTAATGGTATTTTGCCTTAGTTCTTATGAGAGAGAAAAAAACCAAGCACTTTGTGGGACCCAGTTGGTGGATGCCAACCATGATGGGATCTGGTGATGGAAAGGTCCCATTGTGGATTAGATTTTGGGCAAAAGAACCATCCTGATCAGATCATAATAACCCTTGATTTAAGGGCCTTAGAGTTCGAAGGTTTAAGTTACATTTTTTTAAATTTCCATCCAACACTCAATATAAATCAGATGAGTGTCAAATATAGGCATGTACCAATTCAATTTTCTCCCTTCTCTCATTAGGAGGTCCTATGAGGGGCTGGAATCATTACCTCTCATAGAAACTGCAAGAGGTACAACCCCCCCCCCCCCCCCCCCAAAAAAAAAATATGAAAACACACACATCATTGTCATCAAAGTTATGTCCTGACTATGTTGTTGTAAGTTATATAAATTTTGTTTCTATTCCCATCTAGCTTGACCCGAATCCTCAGTAGGTTGTACTTCGTCAAATCTATCCTTACTACTTCCATCCATGGCCTCTTCGGCCCACCCCTTTTTCTTAGTAGGCAATTACTTTGCATGGAAAAACTTTTCCTCAATGGCGCTGTTGTTGGTCCGCGTTAAACATGTCCAAACTATATCAAACGAGTCTCTCAAAATTTATCATCTATTGCTACCTCTCGGTGCTTGTGCATGTGCTCATTTTTTTATTCTCACTTTTCTAGTTTTACTACACATCCGTCTCGGCATCCTCATCTTAACTTCCTAATTAGCCAATAGCCTGCTTCATAGGTCATAATTGTCTGTTTGACTGCTGCCTTGTAAAATTTTTACTTCAATCTTGTTAGTATGTACCGATCACAAAGCAATCTAGAAGCAAGTTTCCACTTCAACCATCCCGCTCTTATCCTATTTTTGACATCTCCCTCAATCTCACCATCTTTACTAATTAATTATTAAGCCAAGATATCATAACAAATCTCTCTACGGTATCTCTTGAGCTTTAATTTCACAAGATTTTTTGCTCTTTGCACAACCCCACTGAAGTTGATATTTATGGATTTCTATATATATGTATGTATGTATGTATTTCTTTTTTTAAATCTTTTAAGGTAACTGTAGGTTTTACTGGTACATGGTCCCCTCAAGGATATGTGAAAATGTTCTCTATAAATCCCATGCTGTTTTCCTTGAATTCATTGTGTTGAGATTGAGAGGTTGGACCTTTTCTTAATGTTCATACTTTATGTCCTGTGACATTTGTTTAAGCATACTGTATTCTTTATGACTTCATGTATGATACTTGTTGTGGACTATTTTGGCCATTAGCATTCTGATGCACAAAAGAAAGTATTATCTCCTTCCTGTGGCGCATGACCATTGTTTCATCTTTGTTTTTTGGCAGCTCAAAAAGTCAATTACTGTTGGTGTTGTTGGCTTACCTAATGTTGGTAAGAGTAGTCTGATCAATAGCTTGAAAAGATCTCATGTTGTCAATGTTGGCTCCACTCCGGGTCTGACAAGGTCGCTGCAAGAAATTCAGTTGGATAAGAATGTGAAACTACTGGATTGTCCTGGAGTTGTAATGCTTGGATCTGGCGAGAATGATGTTTCTATAGCTCTGCGCAACTGCAAAAGAATTGAGAAGTTAGACGATCCCATTGGCCCAGGTGATCAATCTATATGTTCTGTAGACGCCTTGTATTCTTTCATTCATTTTCTCTGGGAATCATTTGCTTAAGCAATAAACCAGTGACAAAATGTAATTGAAAAATATAAGGTAAAACTTCGAGAATGAATAAACTAGCAAAGTACTTCTTTATTACAGCTGGACTGATAAGATGTAGGTAGTTACCATTGTCACACTGCAGCCAAAATATGTTCGTATCATTAAGAAAGTGCTATATGTTTCTTGTTTGGATTTTTTTTATTGCCATTATTGTTATTGGCAGTAAACAAAATTAAAAATGTTGATTGGATGTACATGAATTTAGATGAATGTTAAACTTTAACCGTTTCTTATAAGAAAAAAAAGAGAAAAAAACTGAAATGAATACCAATATCATTCTTTGGCGAGTGGTTGGGAAGCAGGATCGAATATTGGCTTACGTATCTGCAGAATTTGTGCCAGTGCAAGGATTCTGTCCTGACAGGCCTGATTGTTGGCCCGGTCAAATCTGCTAGATCATACTGGCTCAACCTCTGTTTTTCATCCGGTAAAATGGTTCTAACCTATATATACTAGTCCAAGGCCAAACCATCTATAGCACCGGTCAATTAGAGAAACCCGTTTGAGATGGTTTGGGCATGTCCAACGTAGGCTGGCAACGGCGCCGGTAAGGAAAAGTTTGGATAGGATGACCCACCAAGAGAATGGGTAGGTCAAAGAGGACGTGGATGGAGGTAGTAAAAATTGATATGAAGAAGTGTAACTTATCCGAAGATTTATCTCAAGATAGATAGGAATGGAAAAATAAAATTCGTGTATAGCCGACCCCAACGTAGTTGGGAAAAGGCTTTGATGATGATGACGGTGGAATAGATTCTGGCGTGCCAGCCTCAGGTCAGTTTTAAAACATTTGCTGATGCTTGACGGTGGTACTTTATTTTGTGCATCTTTTGTTTTTTGATAACCTTGGGTATCTCCCGCCCAGCCTAGCCCAGGGCCAAAGGCCCTGAGCCTGAGGGACACTTGATTCTGGACATCCAAGAGCTAATCCCTAGGGGCACATGCAAACCCTCCTATCCATATGCAACGGGTAAAACTCCAGGAGGTGGCCAACGAACGTAGGTGTCGAACACAAGACCTCTCCAATTCCTGAGGTGCAAGGGATGAATGCTTCTTGAATTGCTTGATCTGTGTTAAAGATGCTGCTGCAGTATGAATGAATGTCATGATCAAGCAAAATTTTGGTTTTCATGAGCTAGCCTTGGATCAATTTCGCATTTTGTTTATTTTTACCTCATCTTTTCCAGTTACACATGCGCCCACCCTCCCCCTACCCCCGCTTAGCCGGGGAGCACTTTGTGCACCGGGTGAGCCCTTTTCCAGTTACAGGTCTCAAGGGTTTTTACTGTTAGGTTTATCTGCTAAGGCCATGAATTATATGCCTTGGATCATCAACACTTTTAAAGTATGCTTCTGAGAAATCTTTGAATCCAGGGCTTGGTCCTTATTTGAAATCTTTCTCTTGCTCCTGCCCCCACTTGCTTTACATTTGCACTCATTGAAATTTGAAAACGGGCATATATTTACACTTTTAAGATTTGAGAAAAGGCCAAAGTCTCCTCCTGTGCTGAAAGTCCTTTTCTGCTCCCTCTCTTGCTTTGTGCACATAAGGTAATATTAAGTAGCTTACCTTTGGAGGATATATGAAATCATTTCGATGTTTGGGCTAACATTCTATACCATTCTATAAGATAGAGGAGCCAATGTATCAGTGATTTGGTAGAGCTGCAGTATAACTAATGTGTTGTCATTGTTGACTAGTCTTTTGATCAATGAGATTATCATTTATCAGAACTCTTATTTTTGGGAATTTGTCCAAATCTGATTTTGTAAAGAACAAATGTTGAGCTTAGAAATTTCTGTACTGAGACTTGATTATTCCTTACCCCACAATGAATGAAAAACTATTTGTTCAATTTGCATACTCTAACAACCATCTTATAGGCATTCACCAGTCCTCACATATTGAAAAGTTAACTAACGAAAGACTGATTCCTAGACGCTAGAATACCCTCAACATAGTTGTGTACGATATAACATGACTTGGTGCGGCTGTACCTGAATAAGTTTATCTTTAAATAAATTAAAATATACGATCTATTTTAAAAATTAGTAAGTCTATAGGAGTAGTTAAATATTAACTGTATAGTCATGTTTCATTTATATTAAGGTTTGAGGTGAAGTGAGTTAATGTTTGGACATGATCATTACTTAATACCTGTTCTGTATCTAAGTAACATCATGAAACATTTTTCAAATTTTTGGGAGCAATTTATTTATTTATTTATTAAGGAAGTCTTAATTGCAAAGTTGTTCGGTCATAACTCATTACTGAAACTATCTTGTGTAGATAGGGTTGTAAAGTCGTCAAATACTTCTGTTCTTCAAGCTGAGTTAATTCTTAATCTTTTTTTTTTCTAAAATGGAGGGTGTCCCAACCCTTTGGGCCAGAACAGTCCCTACGGGCCAGGGGGAGCCGGGTAAATCCCCTTTGGTCCCAGTGTGGTAGTGTAGTGTCGAACCCTCAACCTCTGGGTGCAAACCGTGGTCCTAGGCCAACTGAGCTACCCCTCGGGGTAAGATTAAATTTTAATCTTACCATTGTAAGTGGCAAGATCATCGTTGTTGCTACCTCATCATCATTATCACCATGACCCTGAATTCTTATCTATAATATATTCTCACTTCCACATTCAAGGTCTTATTTGTCTCCCTTCCCCCTATTTTTCAAAACTTTAACCCTTACATGCTGGCGAGACTCATCCTGATTTCCTTCTTTTGGCTGATTTTTGAACATTGCAGTTAAAGAGATTCTCAAGCGTTGCCCTGCTGAAAAATTGATTTCTATATACAAACTGCCAAGCTTCAGCTCAGTTGAGGAATTTCTGCAGAATGTGGCTACTGTTAGGGGTAAACTGAAAAAGGGTGGTTTGGTGGATGTTGAAGCTGCTGCAAGAATTATTCTACGAGATTGGAATGAGGGTATGAGTTTTAAGTTGATATGCTAATTTAAAATTGATATGAAAAATCCATGCTGAGTTACCTGGGTGACTTGTTCAGGTAAAATTCCATATTATTCCTTGCCCCCAATTAGGAATCAAGGAGAGAATCTGGGGTCGGCCATTGTTTCAGAACTGGGGAAAGAATTCAATGTGGATGACATTTATCAGGATGAGTCTTCATTCATAGGCAGCCTTGTGTCTGTCGATGATTATCGTCATGTCGAAGTTCCTCCCGGTTCCCCAGTAAATCTCGATGAGCATATGCTAGAGGTATGTTGTCCTTTGACTGTAATGGGAATCTTAAGAGTTATTATTTAGCTTTTCTTCTTCAACACGTCCAAAAGCATCAATGGTTTCGCTGAGATAAGGTTCTGAAGGACCAACTCCCAGAGAACAAAGGTTATCCTTTGTGAAAAGCCCCTAATTTCGCATATGAATGATTTCATTATTATTTTTTAAGCAGTAATCATTTAGTTTTACCCAAAAAAAAAAAAAAAAAGCAGCAGCAGTAATCTTGTACAATTTGATATACTGCTCAGGAAAAAAATTGATATAAAATTTGGTGTAATTTTGCTTGAGGAATTGCTACTGGATTGTTTTTGGCCTTTTGCCCTTTCTGTTTTTGTTTTTCAAGTTTCAACAGTTACTTTCATTAATAAAGACTAGCGGAAATGCCCCTTTCCATTTCAATTAAAAGAATGAATATAAGAGATTTGTTTTGCTTGTTTGTGTTAGCCAGGTTCGTTAGATCATTTTGCTTATCTTTTTTATTGGATTGGTGTGTTTTGAACCCAAAACATGAAGGTTGCAATGGTGAGCACCTTCCATTATGCCATGGGCCCTCATCAGATCATTTTGCTTATTGACTGGTAGCTTCGAAGAAACTATATTAGAGACAAGCAAAGAGAGATCTACATGTCTTATCGTGGATATGAACTAATTGCCATGCAAATGCTTAGAAAAGAAAATCCATGTAAATGGTCTTCAAAAAAAAAAAGAAAGAAGAGAGACTCAAGATTGTTTTTATCTTTACATAACTTAATTAGTATCCAGTTTATCGCAAGACCTGGCCATCATAACTGCTGATAGGTAGGTGTGCCATTATTAGTCCAGGTTTTTCAAAAGACTGCTCGAACATATGATCTTAACAATTCTATCAATGGACAGTTAAAGCTTTAAGTGGCATGACCACTGGTGGTCAAGTCAGTGGGTAGGCAACACCATGAATAGGCTACGGGAAAAGTACCTCAGAGCAGGTGATCTTGACCATTTGATTAATTGAGGGCTCAAGCATAAAATGGCTAATGCTTTAGGTTCACCTGTATCTCCAGCGTCATTTTTTCAAGGAACATGTTTTGCACTTTTATGTGAATTATTGTTGTTGGCTGTGCACATGCCCCAATCGTCCTGCATTCCTGAACCGCTTGTGTGGCATTATTTCTGCTTTTGTTCTGCAATTTATGGTACAGGCCCTTGAATATAATAACCATGATTTCTGTTGGAGTTTGTGGCCTCTGGTAGGGAAGAAATCTAAGCAATTGATTATGCATATCTGTAACCTTATTTGTTTTGGCAGGATGATGTGCAGCAAGAAGTGACTCAAGTTGAGGATCAGCCCATGACCAGTGACGAGAAAGAGATTGTTGTAGCTGAACCCAGCACCAACAGCAGACAGCACGACAAGCTTTACTCTGCAGAAGGCATACTTGATCCAAGAGTTCGGAGGGCAGAAAAAAAGCGAAGGAAAGCTCGCAAGGGATCCATGATGGATGCTGACTATGATTTCAAGGTGGATTATGCAGCCAAGGGAGCAACTGCAGATGGAAATGAAGACGGAGATGGTGATAATGATAATGAAAGTGATGACCAGGTGGGTGGTGAAGCACCAATGTCTGGCATTGAATTGGATGCATAGAGAAGCAGAAAGATTTGCAGAAGGAAAAAGTGTGGTAACAATGGCAACAAGATAAGGAGGTTTTTGGAGCGAGCTTGTCATTTCGTTGACTTGGTATAAAATGGGGCAGTTTTACAAGTATTTTTGGCCAACTATTATCATCATCCGAGATGTGTCTTTTAATGTTTTTTTTTTTTTTTTTTTTTTTTTTTTTTTTTTTTTTTTTAGAGACTATCATATTGTATTAAGAATTAACAGGAATATCACATTCGAGGATTACAAGATAATGAATAAATTGTGGAGCACAGTCTCTCCAAATATGATCTGTCGGTTCGAGTAGAGCTTGTTTCGTCAATCTATGTGCCACTTTATTTGCATCCCTCTTGACATGTTCAACTTGTCATGACTGAAAGGAATTTAAAACTATTTATTAGAGTCAGTCAATTGTCCATAGCGGCCGGAACTCTTTTGACAACTTCCAATGAATCACCTTCTAATAAGATGAGAGTTGGGATCACAGTAAATTTGCATTTTTTTCTTCTAAAAATGTCATTTCCTCACCTCAATTTGCTTGACAGGTTGCATATGAATTTTGACAACTGATGACTCATTCCTTTTTGTGTTTATACCAGGTTTATTGTAATTTTGATTAGGTTTGGATTAGATCAAGTTTTCTTGGTTGATTTATAACGCTGTAGTCTTTAAATTTTCTACACTGTATATGGGCCATGATCGGTAGCAATTTTTACGATCAAGCCAGCCACAGTCCAGTTTCTTTATCTTAAAATCTTCGTTTTCCTTAAAAAATAAAAATCAATCCTTTTGTCCATCTACAGTCCTCTTTCATCTATATTTATCTATTTCTTAGGAAACAATGTTCCCCTTCAAGCTGCATTGTATGCAGTCTAGCTTTGCGGGGTCCACTTGGGCCCACCTTTGATCAATGCAAGCACTTTCACACTCTCATTCTCCAATGATTTGGTGTGCTAGGCCCGCTTACTCTCATCGTTGTTGGATTGAATTTCTAAGAGATTTTTGGTTAAAAGACTGCAACTTTATGGCCATTAAATCAAGGAGTAGAATAAAATTTTTTTTTTTAAAACCTTTATCAATGAGGAAACCTTTTCATATACCCCATCATCAATACCTCAATAGACATTTAAGTGGGCCTTACAAGCTCTACTGCTCCGTAATCATATTTCGGGCTGGCTTTCCTCAATGAAAATAGAAGGGAAAAGCCTAGCCACCTCTCTATCTGCAGTTGCAGACCTTTAGAAGTTGAAGACCCTTTAGTAGATAGAGCCCAGCTTGTGCCTTAAATCTCTCTTTCAGAAGAATAGGATTCAATCACGCAGAAGGAAGCCACTTCCACTTTCCTAGGAAAAGACTATGATTACTGTGGATAGGCCTAAACGGAAGTAGAGTAGTCAATACCCTTTAGTTTCAGAACGGGAAATGCATTTAGGTGCGAAGCGATCCCAGCCCAAGTGATAGAGTGGCCAAGCCAAGTATAAGCACTTCACCCGAGAGCAAGGTGTGCAGCGGGGGGAGATTGGAGTTGACAGGAAAGATCAGAGTCGGATTACTGGATCTCCTCTGCTGAACAAGTAGCTGGAGCAGGAATGAATGTAGCATCTTTACTTTATAGAATCTTAAAAGACTACAAAGAATCTGTGAGTTGTAAGCGCCTGCGTTCAGTAAATAGCAATTCTTTGTGTGTGTCGGGCAGCGCGCGTTAAGGTTAAGATGGCTTCGTCGCGTGATTGTCCGGGCGAGGTATAAAGCCAAAACCTGTTGGAGTTCCCCGCCATCACCTCGCCTAGATCCGGGGGGTTCATACCCTAAAGTAGCATAGATGCAAGTTGCAGATATTCACCTGATAGTAGATAAATATCCTATGCATTTAATGGGTCCCCTATATATCCAATCAATTTATTCACCTGACTTATTTTCTTTCTTCTCATCTAAGTGAGGCTCACCTGCATATTTAATTCATCAAACTTCTCTTCTCATGGGACCCGCTTGATTGGTAGATGGTTAAATATTGGTCTTATGTAGATAAATAGGTTTACTTGATCTAATTGGGGTGCCACGAAGTTTTTTAAATAAGTTTGTTTTGTTATTTAGATGAGCCTGTCTTAATCCTATATTTAGGTGGGCCCTACTGTTACATCTAATTGGGGTTCAAAGTTTTTTAGATAGGTTTATTTTGTTATTTAGATGAGCCTGCCCTTAATCCTATATTTAGATGGGCCCTACTGTTACATCTAATTGGGGTGCCTCGTGGTTATTTAGATATACTTATTTTGTTATTTAGATGAACCTGCCTTAATCCTATACTTAGGCGGGCCCTACTGTTACATCACTTAGTGGGACACTCACATCTCACTCTTTGAAGAGAAGCTAAAACGGGAGAGAAATAAAAAATGTGCTCATTGGGCTTATGAGAGTTTATCTATTCGCATCTTCATTGTTGGCGGTGCACGTGCTGGATTAAGGTTAGGATTGTAAATTTAACAGTTCCATATTAAAACGATAAGGTTAGGATTGCAAATTGAACGGTTCCAGGTTAAAACCATAATGGACCCGGACTTATTTATAAATAATGGATTTGAGTCCGGTTTTGACTCGGAACCTGTTTCGTTGGTTTCAAAATCTGGTCCACATATACGATTGAAATTTAATTCTAAAATCGATTCTAATTCCTCCTTATTTTTTATTTTTTCTTAAAACAAATATATCATTCAACTTATAATGGTGGATTAAGTCTGTCACCTCCATGATCGTACGTAAAGATGTCGAGAAAAATAGTTGATTTGGAGCTATAGCTTGCAGTATCAAATACCCATATGTCGGGTTTCGAGTCAGAATCCATATAGACCCAGAACCGAATTTGTTTATCAACCGCGAAACCTAAATTGGGTTTCGAAATTAGACCTGTTTACAAATCGAAATGTAAAATAAGTTCTATACCCATTTTTTTTATGGGTTGAAACTTCCAGATGGTAAAATAATTGGTTACACATTTGCAACCCTAATTAAGATGCAGCACATTTACACCGTAGTCCAACATCGAGCTGAGTTACAATGCAGCGCCCCATCTTCAACACATGGTTGGGTCCACCAACCTTTTTAAAATCTAATGTGACCCTTTGTATTGATGAACGTATTTGTATTGATGAACGTATAAATCATTATTTAAATACGTAATGTGACCCCATTTTATTTGAATATATTTGAAACACATTATGAACTTGCCTTACTTTTTTCTCCCGAAGAAATAGAAATGAGTTTACTTGTGTAAGTGTGATCAACCTAATGATTGGCCCACTAAAATTTTCCTTGAAAACTTAGATACAAAGAATATTATGAGTTATATGGCTGATGACCGGCGCAGATTTTAAAAAAGACAGGCCAACCTCTTCCTACCCCTATGGCTACAATGGATGTCTTTTTTTATTTGGATTCCAAACTTGAACAAGATTTAAGCCCCTAATCCTATTAGATGATGAGAATCCTAGGGCTATTAAGAAAAGGTATCACACATATCACCTGACCCTTGTTTGTCACAACTCACAGACAGAGTCACAGACACAAAACCCATCTCGCCCGACCTATTTTTTTATTACCAATCCGAGGCTGGAATAAGTGAAAGGAAGAGAGGAACATAAAGGGAAAGAAAGAGAAGGAGAAGCGGCTTGGGCTTTTAGGGTTCTCGTCGTCTCCCTCATTATCATCTATCTCCACGCAAAGCCCCCTGATCCTAATCAAGCCGCAAGGTATATGACGATCTTTTTCCATGCACTAATTTAACTATGCATTGATTGATTCTGTCCTACATATTATATGTTGGCTACTTGAACTCTGTTTGCATACCAGCGAGTAATATGGTCTACATGATTGTTAGATCCCTATCCCTGGATTGCCCTGTTTTTTAAGGTTCAGCCATGACATATGGTTGCGTACATGTCGCAAAGAATATGTATGGAAATTAGGAACTTCTGGACATGATTGGATTAAGGACGACCTACACGGCTGCACTATCCAATGAGCGACAATTTATATGAATGGCCGACCCTTAAACAGAACAGGTCTGTTTAGGGATTGTTTATGAATACTGAACTCACAAGGGGGTTCTCGCCTTCCCGTGGGACTAAGAAGGAAAAGCGTGTTTGGATTTGTTTATCTGTTGTTCCAAGTCCTTATTTCACATGGAATGATTAGCGAAAACACATGGCCCGCTGGATCAAGATTTTCGGAACAATAAGAACCTGTTTTTTTCAGAAACAAATTGGTGGAACCGTGTGAATGGGACTCGGGACTCCTATTGAAATGTCTCAGTATATTCCTCGTCTCTCTCCCTCTCTCTACCCACCTCTGAGAATCTCTTTCTCTACATCCCTCCCCTCCCTCCCTTTCTCCCTACGTATTTTATCAAGGACAGTGGGATATGTGTTCTTATAATCTGATGGAGAAAAAAAAGAAAGAAAATTAAGATCTAAGATGGCAGAACCCATGGTTGGGTTATGCCTTCCATTATAATATATTAAAGCCAAGGATTTTGGCTTTAATTTTGACCCGCGGTTATAATTTTGACTGGGTGGAAGTTATATTGTTTTTTTTTTTTTTTCAAATTTTGCATATTCTCTCCCCACTCTTTATCTCAAGCAAGTGAAGCAACTACTACTTTACATCTTTATCAAAACTACTCATTTACTACTTATAACCTTTTTTTTTCCTTCCTTTTTCAAAAACTATGAATTTTTTTAATGGATGAATATTTAAATTGCAATGTTGGTTATTATGCTAGTGGTATATTACGTGGTACAAATTTATTATGAATTAGGTTATAAAGTGGGTCTTAATCATGGTTTCCCTCATGCCATCCCTGGGGCTTGTTCATGTCCTCAAAATTTGTCTGTTCATTTGATGTTTGAAAGCCCTAATTCTCAACCAAACCATGTCAGGGTCCAGTAGAACCCATCTAAAGCCTTCATGGATCTATGCAGGTCATTTATGAATGTAGAAGATGACAATGCTGTCTACCAGTTGAATGAAATCCCACGATTATGGATTTGACCTACATTGATTATGAACGTTAGCACTGTGAAATTCAGGGCATCAGGTTTTGGGGTATTATATCACATCCATTGGATCATCCATGCAACCTTAAGCTTAACGGTTTAAGAGTGCATTTTTTAAAAATACATCAATCCAATGGTCAAAACCCTTTCAGATTGTTGCTTTTATCTGAATCGACCACAAACAGGGACCCCATTGAATTACGCCAGACCCATGTGGTTTACAGCCATCCAAATGGACTGGGCCCCACAATCGACTACACCTTTTTTTTTTCCTCTTTTGTATAGCCATTGAAATTTGTGGGACTTTGATGAAGGGGTTAGGATGATCAGATGGATATCATTTTTGGTGTGGAGGTAGGGCTTACACAGATGTCCGAATCCCCCAACGTGAGATCCCCACGTGGGGCCCTATGTGGACCCCACAGAGAGATGTGCACGTGATCCAGTACGGAAGTCCAAAAGAGGCCTAGGGCCCAACTTCCTTACTGCATCAGCACGGTGAATCGGTGCACACCTCGCGCACCTCATCCTTACTCGAGAGAGGCTCGCCGAACCTGCTTAACCTATTTCTTCTTGTTCATTAACCTAACGCATCTCAGAAATTTCTTCTTCAATTCATCTAAGGATTTCTTGTTCTTTCTTTTTCTTTTTTCTTCTTGAAACCATCTTAAGATATCTTCTTCATCAACCTATCTCATAAATTTCCTCTTCTTCAACCTGACCCGTTTTAGGAATGCTTTTTTCCCCTTCTATTAGTCAACCTAGCCTGTTTTAACTCGACCTGGTCAGTTTTCTCACTAACTTGTTTCACGCTTTAGGATTGCCCAGGGGCGGACCCATGTTACCATCTGGGGCAGTCGACCCAATTAGGATCTAGAAAATGCCCAATGGGGTATTGGGCGCCAGACTTGGGCCCCAATTACAGAAAAACGATGGCCCCACCCCCTTTCCTGAAAACCCTTCTCCCGAACGAAATTCCTATGACCAAATCCTTTCCCCAGAAGCTCTCACTCTCAAGATCTCCAGCTCTTAAATACTCTTCCTGAAGACTTCTATCCATCTTTTATAAAATCCAAAACCCCATTCTCTGTTTTATTCTCACAAGCCCTCCCAAGGTTCCTTCTCATTTCTTCTCTAGAGACTCCAAGCAAGAATGCCAAAAACACACCCCATTCGTTGCTATTCAAGTAGGTCCCTTCAGTTCTAGTTTCTACCCAACAAGTAGCAGGTGACCCTCTGCTTTTGCCCGGTATACTCTCTCTCTCTCTCTCTCTCTCTCTCTCTCTCTCTCTCTCTCATTCATTTGCACTGCATTTCTACATAGTTTTTCAATCTTAGCAAAATTTTTTAGTAGACATGGGTTTGCGTTTAGAAAAAACTTCAAAAAGAGGGAAATACTAGGGTGTGATTATGAAAAGCACTTTCCTATTTTTTATATGTTTCACTTGAATCTATGGTCAATTAGGAGTATTGTGGAAATGGAGTGGCGATTAGCAATATATTACTCTAATTGCTTTATCTTTATCTTCAAATTTAAGGTCTCAACAATTTTAGATACTGCATTTTTTATAATGATTTAATCCAATGGTTTTTCTGCCATTAATTTATTTTTATTGGAACAACTAGTTTGCTATTGAGTTCTATTTCTTTTATTTTCTTTAATTGGTTTCACGTATTTATATTTCTTAATTACTTTTTAGATTTTTTTAACTGATTTTTTTTCTTGTACCACATTTGATGTTTATGACTGTATTGCCAGTTTTCATTTATGAATATAAGCTGTCCCATTTTGATTTGTATGATAGAGGAACTCTTTAGAGGTTAAGGAAAGAATCGAAGAGGTACTAATTTTCACACAATAATGATTATTGTTGTAGTGTGGTTGCTAATTGATGTGCTAATTTCTTGAGTCTAATTTGATTTTCATAAAATGTATTTGAAAAAAAAAAGCCGATTTCTTTAGGAATTTTTAATGCAAGACATTTTCTCTTTTGCTATTGTTCATGTGAAGAAAATATAGCAAAATAATTTTTGACATTTTCAATTGACCATCATCTGCCCCACTCACATGAAAATCCCGGGCCCACCGTTGGGATTGCCGACCCTAGTCAGCTTGACCCATTTTGATTCGACTCGATCAATTTACCCCCTGATTTTAGTATTATTATTTTTTCTTTTTAATTATATTCTTAAAAAAAGTGTCAATTGCAGCTTCTTTTGATTTGTTGGTTAGTGTTAGCTTCTTTAGCTTACCCTTATACTATAACTCCATTTTACTTTGTCTTTGGATTATTCAAAAACAATTTTAATGGCTTCAATCTTGATGCAATCATGCAATGCTTGTAGTTGTAGATGAAGACCTGTCGCGAACAATTTGGAAAATTATATATTGGAATTGAGAAATCACTTTTTATTGATAAATCTCTTTTATAAGTGATTGATGTAGATAATTTACATGGATACAGCTTGTTATGTTTATTAGTATTTTTAATTGCGTTTATGAAAGTCAGTTGATAGCTTTCGTAAAAAAAAAAAAAAAAAATCCTAGATCATTGTTAATAGGAAAAGAAATGTGGCAATGCAGTTACTGACGTTATCGATCGATCGATCATCTCTTGCCCCCACTGTGAGGAAATCTTTGCACTTCCGTTGCAGCTGCGTGTGCTGTTTGGCATGGAAGGAACTATTTGTTGGTCAGATCTTCCCCAATGTCTACTTGAACTGATCTTGCAGCGCCTAAGTATGCCCGATCGTCTTCTTTTTGGCTCCGTTTGCCGCTCATGGTGTATAGCCAAGAGACAATGTCGTGTACTCCCCTTCATTGTCTTTTACAGATTCAATACCCGAAAAGATACTGTCGAAATCTTCAGTCTTCCCGACAAGAGAAGATATAAAACGCTAGTGCATGAAATCGATGCTCGGTCTTTCTGCATTTCATCTTCCCATGGTTGGATGCTTTTCCAACCCCATAATACATTTTTTAAATCCCTACTCGTGAAGAATGAGGAACGTGTTGTCCTCCCATGGTTAGAACTGCGTGTTCGCTATCTTGATTGCCTTTTCTTTTCGACTCCATTTGATCCTGATGGAGTTATCTTTGTCAGGAAATCAAACAATACATTCCTACTATATCGATGTTGTGAGCGACAATTTTATAAACACCAATGGAGGGAAACTGTGGTGTCAAATACCATCTTCTTTGAAGGAAAGTTGTATACATTATCAATTAATAAAGGGAAAAAACGAAAGTTGCATTCTCTAAGTGATGAGGATTGGGGTCTGCAATATGAGGATTGGAATCTTGCAGTCATCGACCCTCTCTTTCCAGATGATTCTGCTACTGTGAAGATGAAATTGAAACTTAGGAATAATACTCAGTTACTACCAACTCTAGAGAATCATGTATTTGTTTTGGTGGAATCTTGTGGAGAGATATTGACTGTGAGAATGATGGGGAATGGTGGCCGCAATCTCAATTGTGATGTCTTTCGAGCCGACTTGACTGAGATGGAGTGGATGAAGGTGGAAAACTTGGGTGATCGTATGCTGTTCTTGAGTCATGGTAGTTCAATTTCTGTTAGTGCCAGCGAAATGAGCTGTAAAGGAAATCGCATATACTATATTCCCACTCTCTCTGATAGGGATAAAGCTATGTGTAAGGCATTCGGAAGGAGGAATATGCCGTTTGTAGAATTTGAATTGGGTGGGGATCGGATGATCATTCACTCGCTTCCGGAATACCAGTATTCTGTAGTTGGTTGTGCCTGGCTCACACCATGACCCAGTCTCAACTCTTTTTATTATTATTATTTTTTGTATTATTCAATAATCTAATCTGTTCTATTTATATTCTCTCTTTGGGATCCATGACGATAATTGCTATCTCTGTTGTAAGTCTTTTGACAGAAGATGACATTTTTTATATCTATTTTCATTTGCAATTGTAGTTAAATTGGAATATCCATATCGTCATTTATGGAAACCTTGTTATCATGTCGTGGTACAACTCTATTGTATCTGAGATGAAGAATGATTTGCCGGTTTCTCTTTTCTAACAAATGTTTTAATGTTAAAAGAGGCTTTTCTCATCTTATAAAGCTCTTTAATTCGTACAAGGGCCTACTCGGACTCTCAATGAGAGTCTTGAGCCTTGTGTCTTAATGCCATTGCATGAACTTGGGAATAAAGGTATCCTGGACTCTTAATGATCTTATCTTATTTCTTATGGTGAACTTTTGTAGGATTTGTTTGTGACGTTTCTCTTGTTGTAAAGGTGTTTTTATTTTTGTAAATCTGTATGGTTGTTTCATATTTTGAGGTCAACAGATTTGTTTTTTTCAATTAGTAAATACCATGAATAGAACATGTCGGATTTGATTTCCTTCCATTTTAATTTTTCCATTTGTTGGCCTTGTATCAAACCGGGTGTCTTCACTTATTTTAAAGACCAAATGAGTTATATTGAACTAATGCAGTGTGTTGTCTGCGGAGCCAAATGAACCTTGTACAAAGTATGATCCCACCTCTGCTCTTTTACCTGTTTTGAGTAACAAATAATCTAATTCAAGTAAATTACTATTTTGAAGAAGAGATAGTCTACTAGAGAACATAATCCTTTTTTTTTTTTTGGTAAAGAGAGAACATAATCCTTGATAATCTAATAAACTTGCAACTAGCATGCACGTTCAAAATCTACTTTTAGTTAAAGGCAACAACAATCCGACATTAGATTTTCCTTTGTTTGGAATTCTCACGATGAAATGATGGTTGGTTTAATGCGAAATTATGGCCTGCATTCTTTGGTTGAGAGCATAGTTGCACATGATTGTTTTGGGGTGTGGCTTTGGGATATGTTAATGTCTAGGATGGATTTCCTCCCAGTGTTTTTTTATAATGTTTATGATGGAGGACGATGCTCTATGATAATGAGTTATGTAAATTTTTGTGGCATCTATGTTGTAATGAGTTGTGTAAATTCAATTAGGATGATTTAAAATGAAGAAAATTGGTGACTGTGAATGTGATTTACGAGAGTTGATGGCTTCTATGTTAGAATGTATTTTCTATGTTGAATGGCCTTTTATGTTAAAGACCTTTAAATTTTAGGTGGTTTGTTGGCATGACCCATTTGTCCCTTGTGGATGAGATGCTCTTTATAATGTCATATGAGATAATTCTGCAGCAAACCTTTTGTCGATGCTCAGATGTGTACCTACATGACAAAGCTTCACATACAACTGGTACAATATGAATTTGATTGAACAAGATCAAGATGTTTGGTATAAATCAAGATGGTTTTTGATACAAATGGTGGTTTTAGTCCGGCTGGATTGGGTCTTATACATTGGCCACATAGTCAAAATGAGAGAACTAGACAGGGTGCACTACACTAAACTGGTGTGAATTTGGCCGTGGTAGAGAGAGAGAGAGAGAGAGAGAGAGAGAGAGAGAGGCGCTTCTCTCATTAATAATCCTACATAGGCCTGTCTACTGGACCTATAAAGTCTACATGGATTAGTAGATGTGCCCCCATATGGACTTGCTCTATTGACTGTAACGATCAAATTAATGCCCCATTTAAACTTTGGCGGTTCTAGTGGTGTTCATGGATTGGACCAGCCTGAGCCCGAGCTAGGCCCTGCCCAGTTTAAACTGTGCTTGGGTCTTAATTTTCATTACTAGGGCTGGGCTTGGACTATTTATTTTTCCCCGCTTAATAGATGGGCCGGGCTGGGCTTGGAATTGAACCCATGACGCCCCAATGGGAGAATCGCAGGAAAACCACCTGAGCTGTGGCTTTGGCCATTGAAGAGCTTTTTTTAACTTTATTTATTTTATAATATCATTCTGGCGGGCTCGGGCTTACTGATCTTTAGGTGGGCTGGGCTCAGGTCAGCTAGTCCTGGCCTGAGTCGGGCTTGGAGCTATAGTTTTTAAGCCGTGCCGGCCCCGGATATTTCTTGAACCTGCCGAGCCCAGCCCATGAACAACCCTAGGCTAACCAGATGATAACAATCATCAGATGGTGCCAATATGCAATCCATGTATTACATGAAAAGACCCACAATTATCCTTTTCCCTGTTATTAGCATCTGTACGGATGGGCTTCTCCTAGTAGTACGGCCCAAGTTTAGAACTCCAAGCTATCGCATTCTTCTTGCCATATAATGGGTCCCCATAACTCAATCGTGGGATGTACATAATGATATTTCGAACCATCCAAAATAAGTGTCAACCACCCAATAATATATTTCCAAAATCAAGCTTAATAAGAGTAGAACCCACCATTCAATTGACCACGTGAGTGAAATGCGATTAATGTGGCCACATTAGCATCCAAACCATGTGTTCACCTTTATGGTGGAACTCTGAAATATGAGGATATATCACAAGAGGAGATGACAATTGTTTTGGACGGTACAATGATATATTCTAAAAAATCAGCTTAATCAGAGTGGATTTTACCATCTGGTTGAGCACATGAGTGGGACGTAATTAATGCAACCACATTAACATTCAAATCATATGTTCTAACCTTATAGTGGGATCCACTCTTATTGAACTTAAATTTGGAATATGGGGTGTTTTATAATCCTAACTCCAATAGGAGTTAGCCCTACACCGTAAGATTAAAAGTTTATTAGAAAAATGATTAAGACACTATTGTCAATTTTACAAGAAAAAGTAAAAGAAAGAAGAGACACATACCCCATGTGTGTGTGTGTGTTTTTTTTTCTTTTTTTATTGTCTTTTATTTTTTTTGTTAAACGGTCATCTTATGGTTACACCAACTCTAATTGAGGTAATTTTTGGCAATACCCTGTGCATAGGACCGGCATTTATTTTCAATAAATTGGCTTAACTCAGGATTTCTTTCGGCCAAGAGGATTTGGACTCACGTGTTAGATGATAATCAAAGTTGTTGAGAATTGAAATGATAGGTTGGATTCCCCATTTGTTATCCTATTAGTGTACGTATATCTTAGCAATCTACCTTCATTCCCTAGATTCTAAAAAGGATGACAATTACTGTCCATTTACCCGAAAGAACTGGCCCAAGCAAGTCCGGGTAAATGGGTCCCAGTTTTGGAACTGACTCGTGACTGGGGATGGGCCTGGCCCTAGTCCTTGGGCTAAATCCATGCCCAAACAGCTGGATGGTTTTTATAGTTCAGTATTCAGATGGACTTGGGTTAACTGTTATAAACCCATTGGTCTCAAAGGATCCCAAAGGGGAAAATGATGTTTTGATGAACTCTTACTTTTTCTTTCTACAAAAGAAAAATGAACTCCGATTTTGGACCCATTTGCCTGAAACTGAGTCCATGGTTATAGAACAATCATGGCCAGTGGGAAAAGTAGTGGGCAAATTTTGGTCCATGCCCCCAGTAGCTCAACGGGTGTGCGAGTAATAAATGTAAGTAGACTGCATGCCTCCCGGCCTAGACTAGATCACATTGATATGGGCAGGACAATTGTCCATTTACCCCACTGCCAAAGGACCCAACCTGAGAAAAAAATGTATGGGCCCTACCAGCTGGCAATGAAGATCAGTTTTGGACCCACAGATATGGATAATCGAGTGGGTCTAGTAAATATATCCGTGACAGGGTATGGATCGAACATGAATCTGATCCGGTTACATCCCAGCATTCAAAATATGTACCTAGTGAGGGTTTCACACGGGTTCTATATGGGTTGGGTCTGAATCGATCCACAGCTGGCTGAGTGTTAACTTGATTTTAACACATTTAGTAAACGGGTCAAATGCTCCAACCCACACCGATTGTAGGTCAACCTGACCCAATCTACTTTGAGCCCATTTTTCTTGCAATCATATGTTGTTTTGAACTTTTTGGGTGCTATTACATGTAAGCAAAATCATTATGTTGACCATCAAATTATGGGTCTTAGCAGGAAATAAGTAACCCATGATAACAAAGGAAAACAATCATTAGTGACGTTCACATGGGAGTTTCATGCAGATGATTTCCATCTAAAATATGCAGGGCCCACTTTTGAGTTTTGCCTAGTCTAACACATTCAAATCTCCACTCCACTCCCCTCCCACAGTGGCCCAACTTTATAAATGTTGAGTTACTGTACAACATTCAGTTGGTAAAAAAAATTTGATTCAATTTCAATTTTTTTGAGCATTAATGAATAGGCTGTTTCACAAATACTGTGTACTGTACACTCATCTAATCTAGCCAATTTTTTTTTTTTGGTGATTGTAGTTCCTCTACATAGTTAGAAAAAAGGGGCACATTTTCAAAAAAAGGACTAGGATTGACTTTATAATTTTCAGTAAACTTGTCTCCCCACCCCATTTGTCCAAAATAATTTTCCACTCTCGGTCTCAAGATCTCCCTTTTCTACTTCTACCTGTATTTCTGAGTTTTTTTTTTTTTTTTTAATGGGAAATGAAGGAGATGGGAAGGATCAATATACGGGAGAAGAGTAGAAATAAAGGATTTGTACCAAATTCCGAACTTGTACGCAGGCCGCAACAGGAAAGTCCACAACTCGTGGAAGGTGCCACCTGCCCTACTATGAGCTTTGAGATGGATATCTAATGGCTGTGATTTTTCGAAAGTGTAGTTGGGCCCCACCGACTCTTTAAAGATGATTTGATATTTGAAGTCCAGATATACTGGAGAATGTTCTATTGTGGGTGTTTTGAGTTTCCAAAGATTTGGGGGAGGGATCTAAAAGGTGACAACGATGTAGGGTGGAAAATCAAAGAGGTATTATTAATAACTCTTTTAGGAGCGTTGAGGAAAGAAGAAGTAATATTTCTGTATGATAAGATTATTACTTCTCTTAAGTTTCTTTATTATTATTGTAGCATGGTTGTTAACTTGATTTTCATCCCGCTGATTTGAATAAAAAAACTAATCTCTTGATGAATTAACTGTTGTAGTTAAAAAGTTTAGAGGAATTTATCAGAAAAAGGATATTAGATGGTCATTAAACGAAAAAGGGTCATCTAGTTCATATGATACAAAACTGGTATTCCCGCCAAACTTTTCTCTTTTTTTGCTCTTTTTCGACGAGCGTCGACGTCGTCCCTCATTTCAATGGGACCAAGCATGTCAAGATTCTGCGGAGCGACGATGTCGCCGTTCATTTCAATGGGACCAAGTGTTTCAAGATTCTGTGAAGAGACGACGTCGTCGCTTATTCTACCCCTTCAGCAAGACTTCATAAACGGTTGGGCAACGACGTCGACGCTGATCTTAGTATTTTTTTTTCTCTTTTTACATTACTTTTTTTTTTGTGGGGTTCCTATTAATGATACTTGCTTTTTTTATTTATCATCTTATGGGGCATTCAAAAGTAGGAAAATTGGTGGGTCTTTGAAGGGAATCAATCGAGAAATCCATAGGCTTGAAGCTGAGCAAATTGTAAAGGAATTGCGATACGTTATCATCAATATCGAAGGCTTATTGGGAAATGATATGTTCCATTTAAAAGTCATGTTTCATTAAGGTTTGGACTTTGGAGTCCACCAAACTTAGCTTTAGGGAGTTCACTTCACCATTTCAAATTTTGATGGTTCAGTACACATGGTTTGAGCTGATTGTATCCTTTTCTCATGGCCCAATTTTTTTTTAAAGGAAATCATTTATTATTTATTTTATTTTTTTACGAGCCCTCTGCCATGGCTTATAAACAATTAAAAGTGGTTGTGGCAGGAAAATGATCAATGAGGGCATCATTTGTTGCATTTCAATGGATCTCTAAACACAAACTGGGATGTCATTGCAAAAAACACGTGTAGTGCATGAATATTAATAATTTTATGATACTATATTGGAAATAGGTTGAAGGAAATTGAAAGAAGATGAAGAAACCCACAAGAATTGTTCTTTTGAAAAACAAACGATGAGTGAACGACAAAAAGAATACCTCCACATGATATGATGCTTGAATCTATGATGCTTCAATCCAAAACAGGTTGAAAAACAACATCTGAAATTATGTTACAAACTGTTGAGGAAGAAGGAGGCAACAAAATCACCAGATGGGGAAAAACCATGGGGAAGAAGAAAGGAAAAATAGGATTTTGGGGGTTTTGTAAGGTTTAAATGAGCGACGACGTCGTCGTTGCTCAATGAAAACTTCAATAAAAAAAAACTAAAGTGGTCTCAAGGGACCACTTCAATTCATATCATATGAACTAGTGAACCCTTTTTCATTTAGTGACCATCTAAGGTCCTTTTTCGGGTAAATTCCTCAAAAGTTTATGTAGAAAATGAGTTTCGGTAGTAGGATGTGAGTTCTTTATACTTAATTTGCCAATAAAATGAAACAAAATAAAATAAAACTCAAGTCATCAAAGCATGCAATGAGTGGAGATTACTGTTTATTTGGCATTGATTTTTACATATTTAATTAAACATTGTTCACCCCACTCATGAAAATCCCGGATCTGCCACTGGAGTCCTGACCATTTGTTATCCTATGCACTGTCCACCACATACAAACTGGACAAATGATTTGATGGCCCACTAATCAGAACCAATATTCCATTAGTGAAACAGGTGAATCTTACCGAGGGACACCTAGCTGCAAATCATGGATGCACTCAACCATCTCAATCCATCTTATGACCCTCACCTCGATTAACTATCAATATAATCAACTTTGATTCTAGCCTAATTTAGATCAATGTGACTGTGGGCCTTTTGCATGAGAACAGACTTCTTGTTTTCATTTTTTTATATCTTGTCCTTTGCAGTGGGCCACCAATATGGCCCCACCCAGAAAAATGCACCTCATAATTCCCTCTGGCACATCTCCAGTTCGGTGGTGGCCGGTCTATGAGTTCTCCTATGCCAGCCATATAAATCAATAGGTGGGGCACACTTAATAAATCCAAACTGATGAAGATGACTGGGTTCCCAACCATAGTAGCAATGAGGTCAAAATTAAGTCTATTCGGAGGAGTTTGACCTCAAAAGATATGTCACACATAAAACACTTGGCTCCCTCTCATTTTAATGGTATCTTGTACATGCATATAATTAATCTTATGGTGTTGTTGAATGTTATTTTGATTGAATTGATTTTGACCCAATGTTTATTTTAATGAAGGTCGTCATTTTTAGTGGTTTGGATTTACTAATTAGCATCACCTATTATTTCAATGGGCTGTTCCAACTTTTAGATGACCTCCATTCATCTTTGCAAAGCACTTCTCATTAAGGGCCTGCCCACAATAAAATCAGAAACGTGGCATGTTAGTCCTGGGAGTAGCCCCAACATTTAGAGCAAACATCTTGTGTCTATTTATTTCAAAAATAGCATGTATTGATTGCATATTGATGCATATGCATTTGAAGCATAAAGTGACGATTATGTTCCCTTCACTAACCTGCCTTTATAGTCTCTTGGTTGATTCTAGCCCAAGTCCTCCCCATGATGTAGACCTGTATATTGTATTATGTCTAATGGACCTCACTAGAATCTAGTGAAACTCTATTTATTATAATATGCAAAACATATTACTTATATTAGTATTAAGTTATTTATATTTTCTATAATATATAATGAAAATTCCTCACCCGAGCACCCTACATGAGTGCCAACTTGTCTTGGCTAGGGTGAGACCCATTGTGAATAATTTAAGTCATTCATGCAGCCTCACTCTTTTCCACGGTCCTCATGTAGATATCACCTGAGAACCGGCTAATTGCCGACAACCTCTTTATCAGCAGGCAACATCGTGCTCATGGGCATTCACGATAGGGTGCTCAAGAGAGAAGAGCGCATGTCTTCAGTTTTTAAAAACGCTTCTTTTGCACTCTTTTTTTCTTCACATATAATGTTCCAATGAATAGTCACAATTCTAAATTTTACACTCATCCAATTTTTTCTCGTCATTCAATTAAAATCATAATAAAATGAGGCCTTTAAACAATTAAGTGTCAGGGCCATAGATCAAAAGGTTAGGGTGATTTTATAGAGTCAAAATTTTGAATATCTGTAGGTCTCATATATTTTTTCATCTTCGGACTTTCATGATCATCATGCATCTCGTCACTTGTGGGCCCAACTAAGCGGATCGTCTTTCTCCTAAAAAAGCCCGGGCACTATCTAGCGCTGCATATATATATATATATATATTTCATTGTATTTTGAGCATAATTTGTACACTTAAATTTAAATATGGGTGAAGAACGGCTTTTTATCCGAGTGATAAGGAGCGTTAGTTCTTATATAATTATGCTATTAATTATGGGCACGTCACCTCTTTTCATTCGTGCGGGCTTATTACCTATGTGTGTGGACTTTTTTCCTACTTGTGTGGGTATGGATCTACAGAGAGACTTCATACACGAATTTGAGAGGATTGAAGGCCCATTCACGTATAAATCCCTATTGTGTCAAATCAATTGTCATCGTCTCGGAAAGCATGCGCAAAACGATGATCATATGACCGGATGATCCGAATAGATATAATATATTGCTTGAGTAAAACTAGAAGATTGGTTTTGGTTTTCCTTCCTTTTGAATTAGTGCATTCTAGCAACGTAGAAAGGCTCACAATTGTTATGATCTTCGTTACGAGTTGGGATGGCAGGATGATAAGAGTATCTAATCGTTGGTCTCATCACACCATAAGTCATATTCACTGCCTCCGCTAAACCCAGTAGAAAGGAGAGGAGTAGATTAGCTTTCTATCCGTGACCCACTCACCGAGTTAAGCTCAACTTAGAGAATATAGGGATATCACAGTAGTTGGGGTCCCATGATCTCACCTAACTTCTCAGAGTTTGATCCATGGATCCTCTTCCTTGTACAGATGGTTTTCTCCCGAGCATATGCCCAAGTGTTCACTCTGGTATCGTCAGGTTGCGGGTTAAAAAAAAAAATCTCAAGTTGTCCATTGTGTATATATCCATTTTATTTTTTCCCCTTCTATATTCAGTTTTCTCACGTGACTATAAAGTCACATTTATTGCTTCGGGGGTCTCTCATTTCCACAATGTTTGTTTTTTTCAGATCTTTATTTTTAGAGTTTCAATTTTTATTATTTGCTGTGTCAAAATGTTTGTAGCTGTGGTACTCTTTACCGGTGGAAGTCCAAAAAAAGGTTTTATATCTAAGGGCCTATTTGGATACACAAGAAAACACAAGAAAATAAAATTTTGTATAATATAATCTTTCATTTTTTAAAGAAAAAAATCTTGTGCGTTTGGTAACCAAAGAAAAACTTGAAGAAAAAAATATTTTTTTCTTTTAAAAAGCTCAATATTTTCTCCTACGGACCCTGTAGAAAACTTTCTACAAGATAAGAATCTTTCAAAATGACGATTACAAAGTGGTAGAGTAAAGTAAGGACTTTAGTTCACCAAATCTACCATGATGTGTTTGTTTACATATATAGTAAAATAAAGTAAAAATAAACCTCACAGCACGGTAAAGTAAAGGTGGGATAAAATATTTGATAAAGTAAAGTGTGAATGAATGGTAAAGTAGTTTCTTTTTATTTAACTTTACTTTATCATAGTTTATCGTAGTTTTATATAGTAAATAAAAGTGACTTGTTTAAAGGTGTGGTAAAGTAAAATAAAGATTGATGTCATATTATAGTTAATGTGAGGTAAAGTAAGGTGAGATGAAGTAGGTGGTGAAACAAAGTGGGATAGAGAGTTGTAAAATAGTTATTTTTTGTATTGACTTTACTTTACTATACTTTACCTTGATTTTATATGATAAAAGAAAAGTAACTTAAGGTAAAAATATGGCAGTTGAACTTTACTTTACCACACTACTTTTTATCAAGATGTGGTAAATTAAATTCAAATTAAAATATTTAATAAAGAATTATTCTAATAATTTAATTTACTTTAATCATAGCACATTCCAAACAACTCAATTTAAAATCTTTAAAATTCTTCAAAAATCGCCAAACAGTAAAAATATTGTAATATTATATTATGCTATTCTATGCTATTTTATTCTTGCAATATTTAAATCTGTAAATATTGTAATATTCGAGTTTCAATTTCTATTATTTGTTGTGGCAAAATATTTGTGGCTATGTGTACTCTTTACTTCTGGAAGACCAAAAAAAGGTTTTATACCTTACAGTTCCAAATTTTTTTCCAAAAAAATTGCAATAAAAATAAATCATCATAGAACATAAAGGGCACAAAAAAGACAGCTGAGAACAATAGAAATTACTTTTCCTTGTAAATAAGCTCGATGCAGAAACAACTATAGTTTATTGATTAGTTGTTTAATTAGCAACCGGTGAAGTAAAGGTAAAGGTAAAGGTAAAGTAGCTCTAATGTCAAATGTTCTCCCACTATTATGTTTGGATGAATAAGTAGAGTTGGAAGGTAGAATCTGGTTTTGACACAAACTTTACTGCAAGCCACTTTTTGTACCTCATTTAACTTAGGTAAACTGTGGAAAAGTAAAACCCAATATAAAAAGTAACTACTTTACTCCTCTCTCTCTCTCTCTCTCTCTCTCTCTCTCTCATTTTACTTAAAGTATTATTTCACCACATACTTCATCTAATATTTATCATAATGTGATATTTACTCACCTTCATTTTACCACGTATGTAAACAAGGTTGGATCTCTAGTTGTGTTGGTGCGGACTTGGCTGTATGCTGGTGCGTGAGTATTTACAACAGCAAAAAGAACAAAAACGAAAAGAAAAAAAAAGAAAAGAGCAATGCACACACCCTAAGCAACTTATAGTTACTTACAATTTGCATACTCAAACATATTTTATTAACTAATGGAGAATGCTGCAGAGATAAAAATGCAAGAACATCTTTATTATTACTTATTCAAGTCACCTTACAAATTTTTTAATTTTAGGTCCACGGTGTTCCATCTCTTGTATCACAATAATTGATACGGGGAGATTTTCCTTGAGATTTACTCATAAAGAGAAGTGGAAATAAAGCCACAATTTATATAAAAGTAAAGCTTGAACAGTTGGAAAACACTAGCTACAGATTTTAACAAATGAAAGGCTGATCTAACCTTAATGAAACTCCCTTTAAAGTTTAAAGTTCATCTATTCTTATAGAATAAAAGCCACCATCAAAACAAGAACATCATTGAATGGCATTATCATGAACTGTATCCACCAAGGATTCAGTGGCTTGCATGAGTCAAAAGGCCATGAGAATCCCACAGATATGTGAAATTGGTTTCTAAGATAGAGTGGGGCAGCCACTCATGCTAGAATATGAACTTGGCCTAAAAAAATTACTATGCTTTTTTTGTTTTTTTGTTTTTTTGGATAAAATACAGAAAAGAAAATAAATAAATAAATAATAAAAGTGGTATGGTTCTTATCAAAGAGATGCACATGGGAGCCCCTCTCTCCGTCAGGACCGACAAGGAATAAATTTTCTGGGTTGAGGGTGACATGAGATTTTTTTCCCTCTTTTCCAACTTGGGTTGTTTTAGAAGCATTAAGTTATATAAATCAAATGAAAAATATATATACATGTAAACATAAATATTATATAAAAATATTTTTAATATGCAATATGATCCAATTTGAAACTCATCTAACCTCCAAGCACTCTTAGGTTGATTCATGATAATAATAAAAAAAAATGCAACTTAAAAGATCGTTAGACTTTGAGGTCCTCCATCAGATCATGAAGTGTTAAGATGATTTGATTGGGTTTGATTTTGGCCCAACCTTTGTTTACAATGAGCCCCTTCAATTATAATCCCTCATAATTATCATGAATCTAGATTGGCCTGATAAAGGGTTCTTATCTAGCTCAAATAAGTATGGTGCTTGGGTGATCAGAACACACCAAAAACACTTACTTACCAGTTACAGTAAGTGATATAAAAAGGTAAAATTCATGAGTTTAGACTTAAGATCATTTTGTGGAAAAAAACTTTCTTATGTGCAGTTGATGGTAAAATTAAATATCTCTCTCTCTCTCTCTCATTCATAAATATCGTATGAGAGGAGGTCTAGGATTCCAAGTCCTCATGGGTGTCCCATGTCCAACTGTAATATGGTCTGCCTAGTTGAGTGATTCTTTAAAAAGGCAGATAATTTAAAGCAAAAGGGACGGGGGAACAAGACTAACCTCTCACTTTTAGAAGAGGAAGAATTTAAGGATCTTCAACTCCAATGTTTTGCTGGTTAACTTGATATTTAAGTTTGTAGTATTAATTAAGGCCCTATGCAGCATTCACCTGATGGTCATGCATTAGATGAAAAATGAGCAAAGCAAAACCCAAATTGAAAGATCTTAGCTACCCAATTTTCTGTATTGAATGTGGACCATCCACCGAAATTTCTACATTGAATGTGGATGGTTCCATTTTCCCTTAATTGTTACATTTGAAGGTTGTTGATAAATGTCCAAATATGTCTTTTTTTCACAGCTAATTTGTCCAACCCATTTTTGCAGTCAAATTTAATATGGTGTGCCCAAATACAGATGAATTTTTTTTTACTATCGGAGACTTCCCAATCTTTGGGCTGGACTAATCTCTTTGGATCTAGAAGAAAGCCAGGTAAACTTCCCTATAGCCCCAGTGTGGTAGTGCAGTTTCGAACTTACAACCTCTGGGTGCAAACTGTGGTCCTAGCCAACTGAGCTACCCTCCCCCCCCCCCCCCCCTATTGATATTCCCAATTATTTCCTTGACCTAGAAAATATTAATGATCATGTTTATTTTCTAATGGAAGTCCGATCCATTTATCGCCACCAAAGTTTGTAAAACCATGAGAGAAGACCATTAATCCCTTGTTATAGTTGTCAATACTTCTTCATGCATATATTTTTTTTTCTTCTTTGAAGAAGTAACGATGATATATATTAAAATGAGAAGCTAGTACAATGAAGTTCACTGAAAGACAAAGACAAAAGACTTCTCGTGAGAGTATATATTAATTGAAATTCATACATATTAATTTTACTACACACGATGGATTCCACCATCTCACCATGAAATTACGGTGGACCTTTTCTTTGAAGGATTTCTCATGAAACTAATTTACTGTTGGAGCCATTAAAATAAGGTTAAAATTGTCACTGTGTTTCCATTTTATAGCTTTTACAAATCATTAGGGTGTGTTTGTACAGAACTGTGGAAGAGGAAACCTAGCCTTGATTTCCAATGGGTCGAGGTAGGATTTCCGGATACTCTCAAGTCTCAAGAGAGAAAACCCAGCATAAAAAGGTGGAAAACCCTACCATCTTTACGCTGCACCGAAGACTTGAGGCACCGGAAATTCTGGCGTGTTGCCGGCACTGGTTTTCCATTGAAAATTTGTCTACACAAACATGCCCGTAGTGTAAAGAGAAAATCTATTTATTTTTTTATGATTGAAATAAAATATAGGGGATTTTCTCTCAAAACGTAAAAGCCCCTTTCATATGGTCTAGGTTGACAAAACATTGGACCCCATGTATGCAAAATGGGTGGAAAACTTGTTGGTGACTTTAGACCTTACAATTTTTTCTTTTAACAATGAAAATAGATCTCAAAGTGGGGTGAGGTGACCATCTAATAAAGCAAGAAATACTCATTTGAGTGGGAGTGACTCCCTCACTATGGATCAATGAGAACAAAAGGAGAAAGAGAAAGAAAGGAATTGATGGTGAAGGTTTGTGGGTGTGGTGGCATCTAAATGCAAACCAGTACCAACCACTTTGAAATGTTCCTTAGCTTTCTGCCTCTCCCCCACATGTTCAGAGAAAGGGAGATTTTGTGGGAGTAAAAGGAATTCAATCTTCACACAAAAGAAAAATTCAATATTCTTGTGACACAAGCACCGTCAACCCCGTCAACCCCATCAACCCCATTGATAAATGCCTTAATTTACTCACTCATCCTCTCCATCTTCCCTTTTTATCTATTTTACTATCATTTCTTGCACCATCATCATTGCCTATGTTTATGGAGGACATATTTGACAGTGCTCACATTTCGTACACCTTGTAAACTAAATGAATTACGAAAGGTATTGAACTGAAGTGGGTGTCACTCTAATTGATTAGTTGGGAGGGGACAATGGGCCCCACTGCTGATGGCCCACAATGCCAATACCATTGTCATGTATTTTCAACTGTTAACAATGCTTATTTTACTGCCCATTTCAGGCACACTAATATTCCAGAGGCAAGAATTTGCAAGCCTAAATGGTTTACTGTTTATTTGAATTGTGGGCGTCTGTCTGTCTATTAGACCCACTAGATAAAAGACACTTACTATGGTTATAAAACATGGACAAAGCCAAGATTTTATTTAATGTATTGGTTGTGTGCACTTGCATCAGAAAAAAAAAAAAAAAAGACTCTTCTGGCCTTTTTAGTATAAATCTCATTTTTCTTAACATCTTCTCATTTGAGATTCCATGGATTTTTTCTTAATTAACAATGCCAATACCCAGCACGAATTTGAGATTCCATGGATTTTAGATGCAACAAACATCCGAATTATATGATTGTCTCGTAAGAGTTTTTTAGTGGAAATGTATATGAATTTTGGGGTAATGTGTCTCTGCGTTTCACTGGAGTCCTTAGTGGAGGAGGATCACAATTAAAGAGTGGCATAATATTCATGATGGGGTTGGGTTGATCACAGGGAGGGTCCAGGTAAGGCCATCTGAATAAAATCCTTTCCTACACGTTTTGAGGGAGAGAGAGATAGAGAGAGAGATTACAAATGTGAATGAGTAAGGAATGGTATGTAAGATGGCCCACAATTAGGAAGGAGAACCGTTAGTTAGTGTTGGTGTTCAACGCCATTGGCGACGGAGCCACGAAAAACATGGCGCACGACAAGTGCCTGACCTCTCACCCTTTCTAATACTCACCTAAAATTCATCCACCACCACTACCCATCACCTCCTCTCCTTTTTCCTTTCTTCCTTCTTCCCTCTCTTTCTTCATAATCCCTTCTTCTACCATTCTTCTCTATCTTTCTAATACCCACACACCCCAACACTCCATTCTTCATGGCTCAAATCACTAGCGATTGCCCAACATCTAATCCCATCTTTGGCTTCCCCTCTTTGGATTCCTCTCAAACTGATAGGAATAACTGCATAAATCTTCCTTCTTTACATGACCCAGGTACACCTCTCTCTCTCTCTCTCTCTCTCTCTCTCTCTCTCTCTCTCTCTCTCTCTCTCTCTCACACACACACACACACAACACAACTCCCATTTTCATTTTAAGGTTTTGGGAACTTACAATCACCACCCCCACATTACACATATAGGGGGGAAAAATAACTCTTTCATTAGTAACACATATCTGAGGCTCAATCTCTTCTTTGATTCCTTCCCTAAACTTTTGAAACCTGTGAGCAATTCAAATCATGTGTCCAAACAGTGCCCATTACAAGATTTTTTCTTTTTATTCTTGAAACTTTTGAATCAAGAATTTCAACATGAGAACTATGACCAATGTATCAAACTCCCTTTTACCATCTCATTCTAACAATTCCTAATCATTTCTTTCTTATTCTTTTGAAGGTTTATACATGTACAACCAAGCAGGAGTAAGAAATATGGGTGAATATTCAAAATCGAAAAAACGAGGGAGAGAAGACGAAGACTTGGGTCTAAGTGCATGGATAAACACAAAGAGAACCACTAGCCTAAAGCCATCTCCAAATGGATCAAGTGAAAATCATACTTGTTCTTCTTCTTCCTCTTGTGGGTTTGGTGACATTTATGCAAGAATGTTGAGGGAACAACAAGAACTAGACCTATTCATCCTAATGCATGTACGTTTCTATCTCCTATTTCAATTTCTCAATTATTAGATACATGACTCCATTAACATTCTACGTATAAAAGAAATATATTTTGAAACATTGGGCTCATATGGGGTGCATTCACATATGGGTGCAGACGGAGAAATTAAGAGTAGAATTGGACCAGAAAAGGAGGCACTACTGGAGTAACATATTGCATGTGGTTGAAGAGAGATTGCAAAAGATCTTAAATGGAAAAGATGAAGAGATTGAGAAGATGAGCAGGAGGAACTCAGCACTAGAAGAGAAGGTGAATATGCTTGTGATGGAGGGGCATATTTGGAGGAGCCTTGCACAGAGCAATGAGGCCACAGCAATGTCACTTAGAAGGGACCTTGAGCTAGCCCAGGCAAGAGAAGGTGAAGGGGATAGTGGCCCAGTTGCGGATTCCATGTCGTGCTGTGATTGGCAGAAGAAGGAGGAAGAACACGACAGAAGAAGCTGCCATGGGTGCAGGAGGAAGGAGATATGTGTTCTAGTACTCCCATGTCGGCATCTGTGCCTCTGCAGTGATTGTGATCCACAGTTCCAGTCATGTCCCTTGTGTATGTCGCCAAAGAGTGCAAGCATTAAAGTTCACATGTCATGAAAAACTTTAATCAATAAAAACAAAGGAAAGTTTTTTTTTTTCTTTTGTAAATTATTAAACTGTGTGAATGTGCCACATATGAGAATAAAAATGGTTAGCAATTCTTGAAGATAGTTTATTTGGTGGGGTTGGTTCTATTTTGGGTGGAAAACTAAGGGTTGATTTTTATATGCATAGACTACATAGTAATTGATGGTCAAATGAACTCCATATAAGGATACAGAGGAGGTGAAGTGAAAAGGATACAATAGCTAACAACGTAGATAGCATATTATTTTTTTAGAATTTAAATTGCTAGGGTAACGAGTGACCATTCAATTTTTAACTCCTTTTGATTTAATTTAAAAAGGGAGGTTGTTTGAAGGTCATTTATTAGTTTAGAAACATAAAATCACAATGTTACTAGGGACTTTATTACAAGAAATAAACAGGGCCAAAATATAGACCACTCTGAATTGGATTCGACGTAATCTGTTTATATCTACAAAGATGGAAATGGAACTATTTATCTAAATGTCGGCAACTAAAAGAAGGGTATGGACCACCGGAGTCGAGTCATACCCAATTTGACAAGTTATGCAAGTTGTGAAAGGAGTCACTGTTGGCTCTAACATGTCACTAGAAGGGTTGAGCCGTTGAAGAATTTATAATTATGTAGCAGTTGATTTGTTCACTTCATTTAAATTAGAAGACTTACTTTGATTGGTAGAATAGCTGAATTGATTTTTTTAACACTAAAGTATGTGTCATAGTTGCTTTTAAGTGATCAGTGATGGGTCATTATCCAAAGTTTTTTTTTTTTTTTTTTTCACTAGAGGCTCGAAATAAGAGAGAAGCTTTTCGGTTTCTTTTCCTTTAGAAAGGGGTAATGAAATTTACTTTAATATCTCATGAATACATATGTAATTAGACACATGATTTACATATCTAGCGGTTTGCAATGTATTCTGTCTCAGTATCTCCATTCTTTAGTTTTTTTATTTTTTTTTTAGGGGATTTTACTGGAAAAATCCCAAAATTTAGGCATTTATCCTGCTGGGTCCCAGCCAAATTGTGGACACTAACGAAGTCCGTTAGTGCGTTTTTGTATTTTTTTTTGATATATGGGGTGAGTGACGCTAGCGTCACTAAGCCCTGATTAAAGTGACGCTAGCGTCGTCCATCGCTATACCTATTTAACCCACCCGTCCCCATTTTCACCATTTTCACCATTTGTAACTTCTGCTCCTTCTTCAGAACGACGACGGCGCTGCTCCATACTTCTTCCTTCTCTATCATCCATCATCCTTGATACATCCACGTGAAGGTATGTATTTTTAGCCCCGTTTCCGCACAATATTTCCGGATTATTAAGTGTATTTCGAGTTCTTGATCCGCTGTGTATGGTATAATCCATCATCCTTTGTTTTTTCAAGCATAATGTTTGTTTGGACTCTCCATTCTTCATTTGTTTTGTTCTTGTAAGCCATCATGTATTTCTGGTTATATCATTTTCTCTTTTTCACATTGTTTGCTCTCACGCACAGTATTTGTTCGATGAAATGGGACAATGTAGGTTTCAACTTATGATTATCTCAAAAGAGATACTACCTTCTACCATTTTCATTAGTTAGGGAATTTACACCTCCTCTACGTTCATTGTGCAAAAAAAGAAAATAAAATGGTATTGGAAGCAATACTAAGACTTGACTTCACCTTCAATAGAGAAGGTTATTTGTTCTATCCTAACATTGGCTTTTATTAATAATTAAAGTAGAGGTTTTTTATTTTTTAGATTCATTTTCATCAACGAGATTTGTAAATAAATAAGATAGTTATCTTAACCATTTTTACTAAACATGGAAGAGAAATGGTTTTAATAGGTAAATGAAGGCTTCCATGAATCATTTGCCCTCACTATATAGACCTAGATGAGATGAGATGGTGGTAGAAGATAAGTTTAGATATTAGGGCAATTTAATAAGATTAAGAAACCAGTTAAGAAGAAACCAGTTAAGAACATTGTGGGACTTGATGATAACAATGATAAGCAAAAATGGCCATAACACTATCTATAATGACCCCTGTTTTAGAATTACTCTATTCATAGGTGGTTGGGGGAGGGAACCACAGTGTTGAAACTATTTCACCACAGACATGCTCATTAATATGATAGCATCATTGCCTATTGGTTTATACAGAGGAAATGCTCATGCATCCGGAGTGCATGGCTTACTATGCATACCAGCTGCTTGGCCCCAACCGGACCATGCAGATCATGGGACAGTGGTGGATGGAAATCTCCAAATATGAAGTTTCAGGTCAACCCAATGTTTCTAACCCTTGATGGACAGTGATGGACTGTCTCTTTGTACAGTTCATTGTTGCATTAAAAACATTGTTAATTCTACAAAAAAAAAAAAAAAAGATACAAAGGGAAAGCCGAAGTGTAACAGGTTGCTAACAAGAACAATCATAAGCAGTATGAGAGCATTTTGATTAATTCGGTAAATTTTGATTGCTCCTGATTTGTGGAAAATACTAATTATATTTTATGAGTTTATGTTGAGTAGAATTATACTACTAATTGTCGTCTTATTTTTCTAATGATCATACAATAACTCTTTAGTATATTTCCGTTTATGAATGTGGCTGATTTTATCCTCTCCTCAATTCATACTTGTATATGCTCACTGTTACATGCCTTTGAACTGAACAGATGGCGAAAGACACGTCTTCTGATGATGAGGGGGAGTTGTTGTATGATCAAGATCAACATGTCTCAAAAGCAATATTAAATGGGGCTGAACCTGGATCTTACAGGTGCATCAATACCAACCCCGACAAGAAGATATGGGTTTTGAATGAAAAACAAAAGGAGCATGTGAGGGATGCTGGTCTATCATATTTGTCAGAGATAGACTATATGAGGATAGACCATGCCCTAATATCCGGGTTAGTTGAAAGATGGAGGCCCGAGACTAATACGTTTCACCTACCAACGGGTGAGGCAACGATCACTTTGGAGGACGTTGCTTATATCTATGGACTCCCTATTGATGGTGAACCGGTAACGGGAAGAACCTTCAATAATGCATTCGTCCCGGAAGTCTGTAAAGAGTTGCTAGGCCTTGCCCCACATCCGGGAAAAGACACGATAGGGCTAACAATAAAATTCAAATGGTTGGAGAAGAATTTCAAGCCCTCCAAGCATAGGAGTGATGTATGCAGGACCAGAGCATATTTATTTTTCCTCGTGTCTGGACAGATCTTTGCTAACTCTTCTGGTGCAAGGGGACCAGCGTGGCAGTTAGAGCTCTTTAGGGAGTTCAAGCCCTATGCATGGGGTCCAGCTTGCCTTGCAAGTTTGTACAGAATGCTTTCAAGGGCTACTAGGCTATTAAGAGGTGAAGAGGAGAGTGAAGAGGGAGGGGAAGTTGAGGAGAAAAAAGAAAGTGGTAAACTTACACTGCTCAAGACCCTAACAGGCCCTCTACAGCTGATACAGGTTATTCTTTTTTAATCTGGTCAACATACTTCTATGTTCATGACTCTCTTGCAATTTTACATGACTTTTTTGGTGTCTTTGTTGTTTCTTACTTGTAGATATGGGCATACTCTAGGATGGCTATTGGGAGGTGCCCTAAGCCTGATCCTAGTTGGCAGGATGATCTTCAATTTCCATTGTTTAAGACATGGGAGAAAAGACTTAAAGATAACAAGAAGTTAACAAACATGAAGGAAATACGCGTTCAAATCAACGGTCTGAAGGAAGAAGGGGTACTCATTTACTATGAGTGTTACTTCGTCATTTGTCTCATAACCTTTAGTTTAATTATAGAGGTTGCTAATGGTTTTATTCTCTGTATAGTTCTTATGGCAACCATACAAGGAGATGCCAAAAAAACTGCTCCAAAGTGTGCCAAAAGGGGACAAGAAATTGTTTACGTCATGCACAGTCCTCATTCATTATTGGGTGTTCGAGAGGCATAATCCAAATCGTGTGACCAAGCAATTTGGCATGAAACAATCAGTTCCCCCACCATTCGAGGTGCCATTCAAGCGGAACGAGCACATAGAGCGATGTGTAATTGATTATAGTCAAAATCATCCAGATGTTTTCAACTTATGGGAATCAAGGCATAATTCTGTACTCTCCGGGAAGAAGGACTCTAGCAAAACACATAGTGATGATTATCTTTTATGGTATGGCTTGAACACTATCATGGAGGTAGTATGTGGTGCCCATGGTGAAGGACGGGGGTCACCGATCAAAGAAACAGCAAGTCCTCAGAATGTGGTAGAGGAGAAGGTCAGCAAGGGATCAGAGCATTTAAAGGATGATGCTACAAGAAAACATGTGAGCATCCAATCATTATATACGTATTTCAATTTAATTTAAAAACCGTTGCTGTTACAATTTAACAAATTGACATGTCTTCCTTGATGTTTGTATCAGGTGTTTCATTTTTTGGAGTATGTGGAACGGTCATCCTTGCGTGCTGATCGCAAGAAGATTAAATTGGGAGATTTTACAACCCGATTGCGGAAGAAGATCAAAAGCTTTAGAGATGCATTCGCTACCGCTTTCGAAGGGTTTGGAACAGAATCTGCATCTACCTCTCAGTCGGCTGATGATAAGGAGGTGGATGATGATAAGGAGGTAATTGTCCCATGTGCTTTCTTAATTCCACCAAGCTTCTTCTTTGTTTAATTTTTTGGCGTTTTTTTGGTCAATGCAGGGTTCGTCATCATTATCAAGGAAAAGGGCAGTCCCAAAGCGTAGAGAGCGACAAAACTTGTCGCCGACTGCTAGGAGACTACAATATTCGGAAGGGAAAAGAATCGATATTGAGACAATACATGATGATGAGCCAATACATGATAATGAGCCAATACATGATGATGACCCTCCAGCAGCTAGTTTCGCATCGCCCGTCGTGCCACATTTAGACGATGTCTTGACTACTCCAGCTGGTGCAAGTCCCTCTCTGCAAATAGTGATGCACACACCGAAGTCTGATATCACCACATTGATATGGCGTATAAAGAGATTGCATCGTGAGAGGAAGATCCCTCGTTATTTCGAGGATTATGACCATCAGCTGGTGCGGTCGGCATACGCTTTGACGGAGGAAGAGTTGACGCTACTGGAGGGGTTCCTTGGATTCTACAAAGAAAAGTAATATTAATTTGTGATCTTAACGCCATAAATAAACTCAGATACCTTATTAGTCTTCAAGAGTACCGGGAAAAGTAACCACGAATTTTGTATGTTCTTATGATATTTGCAGGCGGGATGAGCTTGATATATACTGCACAATGGTTTCCGCTGGATCCTTGAAAAAAGTGCTCGATGATGGCACTTGGCTAGACACAAACATCATGTATTGGTGGTTTGAGGTTCTAAAAGTCCGATATCCGGATGTTTATTTTTACGATCCAAGTATCTGTGTAAGTGCTTATTGTTGGCGCTGTATTTTCAACCTTCTCTACTACAATGTCTCATTTTCCTCAGTGATCATATGTCTGCATTAATTATATTGTTCTTCGCGTCCACAGAGTTGGTGGCAGTCCAAAAACACAAAGGCATTGCAAGATAACTGTTGGGGTAAAGATGGGATGAGGGTTTGGGAAGCAAAGGAAAAGCGGTTGATGGTGTTCGTATTGTGGCATGAACATCATTTCAGTTTGCTCGTAGGATTTAATGAAGAAAGACGATGGGAGTATTACAATAGCTTGAAGTCTGACAGGACGACTGTTAATGTGGCTAAAGAATTCGTAAGCACAGTACAATAATTAATTTGTGTATGCTGGTTGTTGAAGTGTGGTATATCATCTCGCATTTTCTTTTATTAAATTCATCTAATCAGTTTTGACATCTTCTATGAACAGATTGACTTCCTCGGCAATCAATATGCTAATTATGGTTGGTACGACACTGGCGTGTGGACACTACTTGTGAAAACGAAGATACCTTATCAAGATAATGGCAACGATTGCGGGGTCTTCGCGCTAGCGTACGCAGAACATCTTGCAGCCCGTATACCGATTGCATTCACGTCGACTGATATACCGTATTATAGAAGCAAGATCGTTGTAGACATCTATGGTCGAAGCTGGGAGTTGAATAGCGATCGATTGCCGATTGATCCACTTACTCAATGATTGTCCGAGAACATGGAAATTTTCATCTTTACTTTTTGCAACTGATGTAAATCAGTTTTGATGTCCATAAGTTTCATTTAGGTTAGATGGAGTTGCTTAATGTATTATTTTATAGATGGAGTTCTTTCAGTTTATCATTTTGTTGTGGCAATTTTAACGATTATTTTTAATGGGAATGAATGCTACAGGTTGTCACAATGTGTGTAAGATTTGCAATGAATTTTACAACTATGGTTTCCTTTTTTTTTTTTTCCACTGTATCAAGTGACGCTAGCGTCACTCATTTGTGGTTCTGTAACATAGTAGTGACGCTAGCGTCACAAAGTTTACATTCTGTTCTCAGTTATAGCCTGACATAAGTGACGCTAGCGTCACAAAGTTTTCATTCTGTTCAGTTATAGCCTGACATAAGTGACGCTAGCGTCACAAAGTTTACATTCTGTTGTCAGTTATAGCCTGACATAAGTGACGCTAGCGTCAAAAAGTTTACATTCTGTTCTCAGTTATAGCCTGACATAAGTGACGCTAGCGTCAAAAAGTTTACATTCTGTTCTCAGTTATAGCCTGACATAAGTGACGCTAGCGTCAAAAAGTTTACATTCTGTTGTCAGGTATAGACTGACATAAGTGACGCTAGCGTCACTTATAATGGCTTTCTGTGCTGACTTCCCTGACATAGGTGACGCTAGCGTCACTAACTCTGTTTTTGGTGTATTTATCATACATGGCAGAAACCATTTACTTTTTTTTTTTACGCTACCGTCACTGTTATCTGTAAGAAACCATGTCATACTTGTAATATTTTGACTTCAATATTCCAAAATAATTCTTACAGAAAGTGAAGGCCAAAAAAATTATGTTCTTTACACATGAACATAAACAAACTCACAGGATTATGGTCCATCATCATGAAAACAAAACAAAAAAGTATGTTCTTTACAAAATGAACATAAATAGTGGCACAGGATTATGGTCCATCGTCATGAACACAATTTCTCACAAAAAAACAAAGAGAGTATTGTGTTGGCGACAGTTCACAGAAATAATTGAGACTAAGTCTGTCGATGTTGAGCCGGGGGATTTTGACAGCTCTGACGATTGTGGCCTTTCTCGTTGCAATTGGAGCATGTGAACACCCTTCGTTCCCTGTAACGATCCTCAGTTCGTATTCGATTCTTCTTTGGTCTCCCGGGCTGTTTAGTTGCAAGAGGAGGGATAACTCTTTCGTTCGAAATATGCTCCCATTGTTTGCTATCACGAGTGGCGTGAATCACCTCATTGTACGTGGCATGTAGTGCACTTGTTAGATACCAATTGTCGCAAAATTCATATGGATTATATTTCCTCACTCGCATTGAAGCGATTGCATGTGAGCACGGTATCCCAAGTACTTCCCACTTGCGACACGTGCAAGTTCGACGATCTAGATGAACAATGTCCACATACTGTGCAGACTGAACTTGAAACTCAACGAGTCCGGCAACGCGTACGTGCAACCTTCGGGCTTCTTCTGTTTCATGTCCTAGCAACTTCTCAGCATATGGAGTCAAGCGACTGTTAATGCAGCAGTTTTCAGCTTGTCTTTTTTGGAAGAACTCCATCAATCTAGCTCTTATCTCTTCCACTTGCTTGACTATTGGTAAAGCTCGAGTATCTTTCAGCATACTGTTGGTGCACTCAGCGGCATTACTTGTAAGCATGTCATATCGTCGACCTTCGACAAAGGCATTTGCCCAATGCTGCCGGCCAAATCCGTTTATATAATTATATGCATCTTGATTGACAGCCCTGATGTCTTCCATAAACGCCTCATATTCACATGCTCTGTATGCCTTTGCAGCACACCAGAATTTCATCACAATTGCCGGATCTTTGAAGGTTGACTTAATGTTTTCCGCAAGATGACGACAACAGTAAGAATGACGTGCACTTGGAATCACATTTGCCAATGCGGGAACAAGGCCCTTCTGCCGATCGGAGACAATTGTCAAATCTGTAGGTTCTCCCAATGATACAGACAGATTGGCGAGGAACCACTCCCAGCTGTCGCGCCGTTCTGCCTCCGCAAACGCAAAAGCTATTGGGAACAGCTTGTGGTTTCCATCGAGGGTCACGGCAACCATTAGAACTCCTGGAACTTGCCACGGAGATGTGATCCATCAACAGCAATCATTCGCCTAAGGGATGTTGTGAATGACCGGATGCATGGACCAAATGCCCAAAAAAATCTCCTGAACCTGCCGTCGTCTGACGTGTCAATATTGGTGACAGTACCCGGGTTCATCAATTTCAACTCCTCACAATACAAAGGGAGGATCTTAAAAGAATCTTCATATGAGCCCCTAACAATGCGCAGTGCAATTTCCCTTGCCATGTGTGCCTTCCTATAAGAAATTGTGACACCAAACTCCATTTGATAGTCATTCATTATTTCCTTTGGCCTAATGTTGTGATTTAACCGCACTTTTTCCAAGATGTACTCTGCAATAAGTTCTGATGACGCTTGACGATGTGCAGTACCCATGGATGGCTTCGAACATTTATGGATTGGGTTGTAGGTCCTAACCTTGAAGCGTGGTCCACTCTCAATCATGGATGCGTGAATGCGCCATGGACAGTCAGTTTCCTTGCAACGTGCAGTGACTTTGAATTGTTGTGTCTTTAAGTGCTGGAGAGTGAAGTTGTTGTATATTGCAAATTTCGCTATAGTTCTCCTAAAATCATCACGGTTCGGAAATTCGCGCCCAAGCCACATCTCCCGAGATGAATTGTGTTCCAACTCTGTATCAAATTCTTCCGGGACCATGTCATCTTCGAATATAACTTTCCGATTATGGTAGCTTTGTTCTCCAACATTGTACATATAAGGTCTTTGGCCTCTTGCCTTTGAAAACCCTGCAAGATTGGTTCCCGTGTTCCCAGATTCAACATTGACAAACTCTATTTCATCAGGCATGTTAACTTTCTCAACACGATCAATGAGTACAAAACTACTTTCTTTCGCAAATTCATTACCACCAATGTCTTCGACTGCTGAAAAATGAATGTCATTGTCTTCGCATAGATTGACAGTAGGAATTTCATGACTTTCCCTGAAAGGTACTTTGCGCTTATCATTGTGATTGCTCCCAGAATAATCAATTTGTTTGCCTCGTAAAGAACGCATGTCCATCTCAAATGACCTGCTCAAGGTAAACACATGGAAATATTTACATTAGACTACTAGAAATAGTATTAAGCATTATATATAAAATACATAAAAAAAGATATTATGTACCTTCTAGGTTCTCTTATCTTATTGGAAGAACCATTCGAACTTCTACTGATGTATAGTAATATCCCATTTGTATTGTGTTGTGAAAGTGTTAACATGCACTTGATGTCGCTATCATCCTCTATGGCAGCCAATGAAAACACGTGCCCATTGTGATGAAGATAACGTATGCTTATGTTCTCACAGGTTTCTTCCCACTGTGTAGTTTGAAGAGCTATGTTCATCAATTCGGAGTATGTTATGTCACTTTGAATGGACCTCATCTTCTGATTTCCGCCTTCGTATACCGGGTGAATCATGTCAAATTTAAATTCTCCGTCATAATGAAAAATCACAATCAACTCACCATCCGACATCCTATTTCAAGACAGAAATAATTATTTAGGCATTATTTTTGTACAAACATGTACGGAAAATAGGGACAACCACCTCATTGACCAAAGTAGTGTGATATTTGCAAAGGGCCAAAGACGTAACACAGTGGAGGGGCATCTATGGCCTAGAACAGCTTACAGTCCACAATTTTTAAAAGTGTCTAGGGTTACAAACAATATAAAAAACATATGCAAGATTACAAACAATACAAACACTCAGTTTCACACTCAAAAACACAACATACAAGTGTGTGTGATAGTCTCTAACTTCATTGATACCAAAAGTAAATGAAAAGGCATCACAAATGATCGTTATATTCAATTTTTCCCCATGTTACTATGCAAAGATAGACATAAATGCACAAACCTTCAATAATGTACATCAACAGCCACAGAAATGTTAAGAAAATGACGGATTACACTTGAATACAAAAAATCAAATAAAACTGTCACACATCAGTTGGAGCCAGAGTAGATTTATTGACTAACATTTGTTCAGAAGAAGAATGTTCACTTTCAAAATACAACATTCACGTGCGTGACAATCTTTAACATCATGGACACCAAGAGTAAAAGGGAAAGCAACAAAAAAAAATACATTATCTTCATTTCTTTTCATGTTACCATGCAAAGATATACATAAATGTACAAACCTCTTTCATGAAGATCAACAGCCACAAAAATGGAATCAAAGTGACGGATTACACTCGAAAATAGAAGCCCATAGACCAGTCATGCTTCATTTCTAGCCAAACAAGAATTTTTATGATCCATTGGGTAGAACAAGATTGAAACCAGGGGACGACGCGAGTATTTAAAGGTTGCGCAAAGTGACGATATCGTCACTCAATATTATATCAAGTGACGCTATCGTCGCTATGAATATCATATAAAAAAAAAAGGAAATTGGCGGGAAGACCCAATTAGTGATGAGAATTGGGCCAGTACTATACCGGGTAAATGCCCATATTTTGGGACTTTTCCGGTAAAAACCCCTTTTTTTTATGATGAGAGTTTTCTCGTGGTAACAAGACCATTCTTTAAATAAGAACTCAACCTTCACGACTTCTTCTCAACAACATGGTGTTTTTTTATTAGATAAGAGTGACCCACCGGTCAACAATTAAACTTGAAACTGATTAAAACTATTAATTAATTGATCATGCCGCAAGACTGGACATAATTGCAAAACTTAGGTTCCTTAAAAAAAAAAAATCAAATTTCTCATTTTATCTCCTATAACTTGTAAAATAAAATTTGATAACTGCCATGTTCACAGGTCGAATCATTCATTTAGGTACAATATTCGTTTTCATTTGTCTTGAAGAAAAAGAAATATTCCAACAGTCTAGTCTTACTGGTAGTAGAAAATGGATACTAAAACATGAAGAAGAAAACAGTATAAAGTTTGTGTACGAATAAATATTTCGATGAGAGAAATGACCATACAAAAGCAACAGAGCAGAAAGATCTACAATGTGGGGCCCAGTACTAATGATGGCATACCATTCACTATAACTGTTACCATATTGAATTGCATCAAGCCCAGATGTCATTAATGTCCGGACAGACTTTGATGTTTTGTCCAATTCAATTGCATGATGTCCTGGCCCTGCTGATCTCAAAATTTATCCTGGGGGGATAAAATCGGCCACCTCTCCCTTTGGGCTTGGTGCTAAGTGCTTCAGTGGAGGGTATCTAAACAGGAGGAATGATATTCTATGAGCGTATACTTGTCATATGCAAGCCAGCTTGTGGGCACACACTTAAAATGCCTTTCCACCGGTAATAAGTGGTAGGATATATGAAAAGGTCTCCTCATGGATAAGAATAACTCCCATCAAGATTTTTTTAGTCGTTGATTTAAGATTCATAAACTTCGATGGTCCTTTAACTATGGATTTTTTTGCGATTCCATCCAAGTTTGATGAGAGTGAAGTTGGACCAGAGGCAGATCATGGATGAATAAGAGTGTGAAAGGACATGCATTGATCAAAAGTGGGCCCAAATGGGCCCCATGGAGCTGGACTCTGCTGCTAATAGGAGAGCATTAAATGAGTGCTATAGTAAGGGAGGAAGGAGATAGAAAGGTTTCTAGAAGAGTGGAATACAAGATATAAGCCGATAAAGTTATTCTAGCCCCTTAATTTTAAGTTATCAAAACTTAAATAAGTATAGGCTGTGGAATATGAGATATTAAGCTGATTAAATGATCTTAATTTTAAGTTCGCAAAGCTTGATTAGGTTGTGTAATTATCAGTGGAATATAGATCATAATCCTTACAAAGTGGAAAATATTTTTTTTTGGGGTAGAAAGTGGAAATGATTTCAATCCCTTATGGGACGCATCTATTGCCAATTCAACACCAAACATGCTTGTATTTATATATTTATGTAAGTGACATTTAATCTTTCACAGGCGGCATCATGACCAACTATTCCCTCGTGAATTTGCATCACAATCAGTCTGGTAATCAGCCACAATGTATTAATTGTTGGATTTTACTTTGAAAATCTTTTATATCCTTTTCACCCAAAGTTTTTTCTTCTTTCTTCCCACTTTACAACAATGGATTAGAATTCAAGCATCCACCACACCTAGACTATATGTCCCTAATCAACTAAGCAATAGCCCTCCCAGTCCAATTTGGGTTCGATCTAAATTAATTTAATGGCAACGATAAATGAAAAAAATATGTCTGTTGTCGTAGCTCAGCTCAATTAGTTAGGAACATGGGTATTGTGAGAGTACATGAGTTCAAGTTAAAAAAAAAAAAAACCAACCAAAAATGAAATAGTAGACATACATGTGATCCAACCGTTTGTTGGGTGGTCCCTACTGTTGAGGGTTCACCATCATTGAATCTCAGTGACTGTGGTAATTCTAATCGTTCAATGCCATCTCAAGATTGTTGGGCAAGTGGTCCCTGGAGCCACCATGTTCAGATCATCTAATCATTTAATTGAATGACTGACATCACATGTGGTCCAGATCTTGTCCAGACGAGCCATGTACGACTTTGGGATCGAGGAGGACAGGGCTGAGAGAGGCTTCTCAGTAGTCATGTCTGCACAGTAGTAAACTTGTAATGATGTTGAGCCATGCATGGCCCATGGTGTTATTTGTATGGGTGTTATCACAGCACTCGTGCGGGTCCCTAAACAGGCATCCTTTTCAACAGGTTGTATGGTAGTGGGAGTGGACTGGTGCCACTCTCTCATTAAGAATTGTCACACCCATTAATGGAAGATCTCTTTCCATGCTTAGAGTGGGCCCCACATTTTGGCCAACTCAACTGTTGTATTGGTGGGGGCCGTTGATACTTTGGGCTTCAATTCAATGGTTAGAAGGCAAACAGCCCAAGCCCCAAAGTATGATTTTACACTAAATTTTTGGTATTTAGCCAAGGGAGTTGGGACCCAAGGAGCCTCCTCCCGCAAAAAGAACGCGAGACGGAAAGGAAAGTTTGGAAATAATTCCTACGCAATTGAGTGAGAAATGAGGCACCAAACCAATTGGGCAATCCCTAATTTGCAATTTTTTTTATGGTAACTTAACTTCATGTTTTTCTTTCCGTGGAAAGTAAAAACAAACACTATATGAAGGAAAAATAAAAGTAGTCTTTCGATGGAATTGAGGATTGGGACCCATGAGAAATCAGGCTATGGGGAGAGAAGCCCCTACTTGTGTGAGAATTCATAGATCAATTTCTAAGCAGTTGGGTAAGAAATGGGGTACTCAACCAATTGGATGGCCCTTCATTTTCAAGAATTAATAGCATGTTGATGTTGGTATGCAGAATTTCAACCTTGTTATGATTTTATCAAAAAAAAAATAATTTTACCAAAAAAGTAAAAGTGAAATGCTTTTTAATTTTTTTTAGCTTCGATTTACGATGTTTGGTGAAGAAAAATATTTTATGTGACATGTGTTTCTACGTCTTGTTTTAGACTAGGGTCTCAATTTAGTTTCTCCAGAGTTAGATACCAAAATTAATGAAAACCTCAATATGCTAACATGAATAGGAAGTCCTTTTTAGAAAACCACTTTCATTTTTCACATAAAAACACTTTGAAGTATTTCTGTTACCAAGAATTCTTCATGACAACAATTTCTTTTTCTGAAAAAAAGTGCACCCTAACACACTACGCATGTCTCTAATCATTTAGTTAACATCAATATTGTGGAAAAAGAATTTACTTTTTTGTGCACACTTCTTTATAATTTATTGAAGCAGTTTGTGTATGAGAAGAGCCACAAGTTAGCGAAAAACCATTTGCTATAAGAGAGTGGTGGTATCAATTCTCTATATAGTTCTGGTATGAGAAATCCACAAAACTCAAAATTCAATTGTTCCACAAACATCCCTTGATGAAACATCCTCTAGAATGTTGTTCTACTTCTTTAAGATTAGAATACATGGTTTTCTTTTCCACCTCTTTGTGTCTCAATAAGTTTTATGCAAGATATATGAAAACTGATTCCACTTCAGAGAAGAATAATTGCAAGAATATCAATACAGAATGATGAAAAATCTTTCTCCCTCAAAGACTCTTGTCATTTTCGACATTACATTGCTCCTCGTAAACCCACCACCTAAAAGTAATCAACATAAAGGAAGGCTCATTAGATGTGGTGGATTAAGCTCATATTTTGTTTATTTTGTGATCATCAATCATGATTCTTTGACCAATAATTAATCGTGCTATGGCTTATTAGGCACAATCAAATCTCTCCTTAATGACCAAACACTAATAAAGGCACACAAGGAGATGCAAAAATAAAGGAAGAGGGGGAAAAAAACTGTTACAGTGATGCACAAGGTGACAAGAAAACATCAATTTTAGTATAAAAAATTTGCATGTGTCCTAGTTGGCCTGTAATGTGCTCTCAATTTCTGTCCTATTAGTGTAGGGGACCGGACCTCCCTCTCTTTATCTCCTGCAAGTAGGTACATATCTCTCTTTCAGTGGGTGGGGTGGGGAGATAGATGCTCATCCATCAATGTCTTCTGGTACGTACTGTGTTGACTGAAAAAACAAATGCCATTTATTCTTAGCTTGCCTTGTCAAAATTCCTCTGTAATGAAGAGGACCACCACTCCAATGCCTGGAAAACTGGCCTCTAATGTAGCACTGGACCCACTTTGGGTTGTCATAGTCATGGGAGGAGTAACAACTTGCATCTCTAGAATCAATTTTTACCTTTTTCATTTCTTCTGTCCTTTTCATTTCTTAAACCATGCTTTTGGGGGCATATTGGAGTAGATTGCAAACATAGCTCACCAGAATCATGTTGGGTGAAACCAAGCTTTTAATTTTGCTAAGCCAAATTTATGGATTTATTCTCAAGTTGGGATTTTCCATTATAAATAACTCTAAATTAATCAATGTGTGCGCACTCTAGTAGCAAATTAATTCTTCTCTTAGTCACAATAAAAGTGTTATCCAATCTTGTCATAGATTTGATTTTAAGCATGTCCCCTTGAGGATCACATAACCCCTGTTAAGTGATGGGAACCTGTAACTTTAACCATTTTTACCTTTATTCCATGACCGGCTAGGGCATGAGGTTTCACTCCATCCACCAAACAAGTTATTGCTTTAAGGCTTGCCCATGTTTTTTTTTTTTTTGGTAGAACTTGCCCATGTGAGGTATGATAATAGATGCTCCCTACCCATAACAAAATAAATGAATGAATAAAAGCTTTAAATGTCATAGAACAATCAATCGCTTTACTCAAATTAGATGATATATATAGATGCTCCCTACCCATAACAAAATAAATGAATGAATAAAGCTTTAGTGTTAGAGAACAATCAATCTCCATACTCAAAGTAGACAATTCTTACATATCAATCACCTCCAATGCTTGATGAAACATTGAGTGATTCCTTTACATCATTGTAATGGAGAAAATGAATATTTCAACTGGCACTCTTCTATCAAGCAAAAGATGAGATGATGTTTGGAGAATTAGGGATGACAGTACTCAATAGCATTCTCAATCTTACAAAGTAAAACATGTATGGAAAGAGGGTTGTGGATTCTCTCATGATGGCTCTAAAAAGTCATAAAAGTAGGAAAAGAAATGAAGGGCTCTCGCTTTTTGTGGAGTGGTGCGCTATAAAGTTTGAAGATTCATAGCCTTATACTCACCATCATCAATCTAAATTACTTGAAATCCCACGCATGTGTGACTAGTAAATAAAAGAAAAAGGTTATATGCTAATCTCTCTTTAAAACTTCAACAGAGAAAGGGTACAGGAATAATGAAAAGATGATTTTGATCGTGCTGGGCATGTGGGTTGTGATCAGGGCCTTTATCTGAAGTTGTTGGGTCTGAGATTTCCAAAAGAGAAACCACATCTATGAGTAATACATTATCAGATACTAGAAGAGGTGCAGTGGGATATCAAAGTAATATCGTATACTTTCCAATGAACCATCCTTCAAATGCATCTGGGCCACTTCTGGAATTTCTATACCATGGAGGGCAAAAAAAGTCAGCTCTCATACCAGAAGGGGTTAATAAAAATTGAAATTCAAGTTTCCACACCCATATAAACCAACTCCTATACAGCACTATAAGTCTAAAATGATAATAATACATATGTGTGGGCTTTCTTCCCGCTTGTAGGGCTTCTTTTCCACTTATATGGGCCTTCTTTCCGCTTGTGCTGGTTGTCTTTCTGTGTGTGCGCGGGTTCTCTGTTGGTTCCAGCCTGCTTAGTTGGGTTACCAAAAAAGAAAAAATGCATATGATGCTACACCCAGATAGAGGACATATCAATAAGAATACATGATCAAGAATCTGGACCATCCTCAAGGTGGGCCATCTTGGATTGCTCATGGCCCAAAATTGCTCTGATATTATGCTCCTACCAAGTCATAAATATTTGACTATCCAACAATGAATCTGAACCTCTACCTGCATCTGAGCCATTGATCGGAAGGTTCTTGATTGGACGGCTAAGATTGTCTGATCAGAGCGTTTTGGGTTTCCAATTAGATGTCAACTAAATTAATACCTATAACTCCTGCCACCCTCTTTCGGTATTTATTCCATACTTTAGAAATTTTCAAGAAAAGGCGATTCATGCCTCAGCTTCTACCATTTTCTGCCACACCCTTCTCCCACAGAAATTACTTTTCCTTCACTGGTTGGATCTTTGTGGACCTAACCAAGTGTAGCTAAGTCAGTTACATGTGAATGAAAGCCACAGTTATTTGTTCTTTGCCATGACCAATTATAGGTTCAAAGAGTTACCTATAAGCCACAGTTATTTGTTCTGTGTTATGACCAATTATTATAGGTTCAAAGAGTAGAGCACAACCGAGTTCCAATTCCATATGGGTCCAAACAACTATACACACCCCCTTCCTAAAAATTGAAGAAAATCTCCCTATTGAAAAATGACCAACCTTTTTAATTGCAGACAACACCAAAGAATAGGTACTGAATGAGTGATCAAGGCCTCTAACCACCCATAAATCTTATTTCAAACTTCTTGTCCATTGAGTTGCTTCAGATTTTCCAGAGAAAAGTAATGGGCCCACCATCACCACAAGCACAAAGGTACTGGGGCCCACATGGTGGTCCCTATTGCTCTGGGGAGACAGGTGATTAATATGGACAGTCTCTTAATACCGCCAGAAGGAAAGAAAAATTTAGAAAAAACGAAAAGAAAAGGAAAAAGGCAGTCTCTTAATATGGAGAGAAGGTGACATGAACTGATGAAAGGACTTGCCGGGTCTTTTGGATCTGCACTTAACAACAACCAGCACATATCCATATCCATCTAGGCAGATGGCAATTTGTGAGATTGGACATGTTCCTCAGGCCTCCATCATTGCCAGTTATTGTTTGCTGTTCAATGAAATGAGATAGCTTTACCTTCTACAGGGGCAAAGAAAAGAAGTGGGTCCTTTACTCCCACCATCCCTATAATTATGATCTTTGTAAGTTTGTTTGCAAACAGGATCCCGGTAGATTAATCACTCAGCTAAATGATACATGGACCGCATTACAAGACCGCATTACAAAAGTTTATATACAGTAGCCCCACACCTCAATCACCATCAGCAGCAACCAAAGCTGGCATATTCATCAACATCATTGACACCAAAATCATCACATGAAGACCATAGAAATACAGAAGTGTTTACTGTTAAATTTTTGTATTGGCCTGCTTATTTCTACAAATCTCATACTCTTGGGGGTCAGTGGGCCATCTGGTATTGTGATAAGATGGTGATGGACGCTTCAACTGTTTTTGTCAGCTCATTTTGCTTGGTTGGTGCATTGAAGTGGATGGGTTTTCTGCCGGCCTTTTCTGCCTTTGGTTGGTACATTAACCTGTCAGGCTGTCACCACCTATCAAAGAAGGTTATCACTTATCAGCGCTTAGGTAAATATGGTTAAGTCCCATGCCCACTGATGCTCAGATACAGAATTAGTTATGAACACAGTTTCAAATAGTGGGTATTTTTTCAGAACATGACATTTCATATCTAACATTTTAGAATATATCTTAATTTTAACAAAGTAATGCTATTGGCATTTCTTCCAGACATTTTATGTTGGAAAGTAAGAATCCTAGAACTTCATTATAGAACTTCCAGACATTTTATGCTAGTTTTCATAGATACATGTGCACTAGGCAAAATAAAAAAATCTTACAGATTTATGCAGGGTATCTCTTCCATAACATGACAATTCACATATAACATTTTGATTTGAAGGACTGATAAAAAAAAAAGGATTTGTATTTAAAAACAAAAGTTCTCACCTCAATAGTTACTTTTTTTTCCTTTTGTTTACTAAAAACAAGATTTCTACTTTAGTTTTCTATCTTTAAAGAGTTTTAGTAAGTCACATGAATGTAGAATAATCAAAATCAGGAAGCATTCTTTTTGCCTCTTCAAAAGACTGAGCCAAACAAACAAACAAAAAAGCCCCAATAATTGTTAAAATCAAAGAATAAAACCACCACTGTCATCACCAACAATGCAGTAGAGAGAGTGAAAACAATGCCCTTCGCTCATTTCCAAAATGAACAGACATATCCATGTACAAATTATGCAAATTGTGTCCCTCAAAAGCTGCTTTTTGGACAGTAGAACATGTTTAATTGGCTCTCTCATCCAGTTGGCAAGCAACAGAATCTGGATGGATCCCAGGACTGGAATTCAGAATGTTATTATGGAAATGCTCAGATTTTTCTCATGACAAAAAATGGTCTATCCACCAATGATTCAGAATAGTGAAATCCAATGTGAATTAACAAAAGATTTTCATGTGTATAAGTTAAGATTTTAATTTCTGAGGGATTTATGGGCAAGAGTCTGTGCATTCTGAAAATTACATAACAAGTTTTAATCCCACAAAACCAAACAGATGAGTTCATCATACTTCAACAGCATGAACTTCCATAAAAATTAAAACTCGACAGGACAAACGTAAATCCAAGTTTTTAGCTTCCGATTCTTTTTATCTTCTTCCAGCCATCATCATTATTATTATTTAGGAGTAATTACTTCACATTGACTTTACTGTAAAGTCGAGTAAGTTCCGTACATGTGGTACTCACCTAGATAATAAAGCATAGAAAAGATGTGTCTGCCGACTCTGCCTGTGTTTACATGTACAGGCTCAAGTTTCACTTTGATCATTGCTGTCAATTAAACAAATCATCAAAAACATATAATTGAGTCCTACAAACTGTAACATCTTTTCACGAATCTGAATTTTTGATACACTGGTGTCCACTTTACACAAATCCAAACCATGCATTCAAACTCTCATCTATGATTAGGAAGACACTCCGACTTTCACTTCGCTAGAGGAATATTAGCTATTGGATGGGATGTATTTAAAAAAGAATGGTTCTTGTTCTTAAGATCTAGGGCTGATACGATAAGATCTGTCAAAAATGATGACTTGTAGCTGACACCTTTGTAGTCTCTTTTAAACTCATAGCCGAAAAATACGCACTTCATTGCAATCTTATCCAGTTCGTCCTCAAAGGAGGTATGATTATCAACAAAAAATGTCCATTCAAACACCAAGTGGGAACAAAGAATGAGAAGATTAAGGATGAGATCATATAATAGATACAGGAGAAAGCAACATATTAATTAGAAGGCAAGCAAGAACTACTGCATAAAGGCAAAAAGTTTTAGAATTTTTGCCATGGAGTGCTCTCGAAACCTCTAGCAAATAGCTTCAAACATAGATCAAACCTTATTATGAGGGATTTTTTTTCCTTATTAAGATAAACCTGTGTACATTTGGAATACTCACCAATTAACAAAAAACCATGAGAAAGGAATGAGGCATGGCCCCAAATATTGAACTGAATCATCACAAACAAAAATTACGATTCAGTGCTCAAAAAATACATGGACTACAATTTTAAAAAGTGCACATGCACCATAGTTCAATCAGAAGTGTCACTAAGTTTTTTTTTTTATGACCAAGGGAAAGTAAGACACAGATCCTTTCTATCATGCATTAATAGATATGTGGAAGTAGAAGGTTGAAGCAGGAACATGCCATCAAGTTCAAGCCCTGTACGAATCCTTTTCCTATTGTTTAGATTCTGAATTTTAAACTAGATTCAAGTAAGAACTTGATGAAAGAGGACCGAGATGAGTAATACCTTCTATTTAATTTTTGAGAAGCAATAACAAGAATGGTGGAAGCTTTTGAGAGAGTGCTAGTATTGTTCAAATGTGGGCACAATGCCCGCTTCCATTTGACCATAAATGACTACTAGGATTTAGAAGCCCCACACACTTGACAACTTGTAGGCACCGCCCTGAAACCTGGCAGGTAACCAATACTCCAAATGGTCAGGACAATGATCAAATGCACAAGCAACCAGCTAACTATTACAGTGGCACGCACAGAATGACCAAAATGAGATAATGCACAATGTACAAGCCCTAAACAACAGCCCCAGTGATGGAAACAGGATTCAATCCATGATACAGGGATACTTTGGAATGGGCAGTGCATCTATATCATATCATATCTGATACTTCATTCTTATATGTAAAAATTCTTGTCATTGCAAATTTTTTTTTTTTTTGGTGGTAACAAAAAATTTAATGAAAGGAAAAAACTGAGATACAACACAAGACAATCCACTGCAGAAGGATGCAATGGTACAAAAGCATTATACCAAAGCAGCAACAACAGTACAAAGAGCTAACTACAAAAAGGAAAGGATCTATCTATTCCTTGTTTAGCCAAGGAATCTGCAAACACATCAGCCCACGGCCCCACATGCATAAAAACTACATTTACTTGAGAGTGCATGAATTTGATTTCTTTGATAAAAAAACTGAAATTTCCAGGAGAGGCTGCAGGGGAAGAGATCCAATGTATTGCATTAATCAAATAGCTTTCCATAACCAAAATAGAATGGAAATGAGAAGTAAACACATGAAGCGCCTCTAAAATTGCCAAAAGTTCTACCTCATTAGAGTCCTAATAGCCCACATGTTTTGAAAACAATGCCAACACAACTCCTTTGCCATTGCTGAGAATTCCACTAATCCCTGCCAGCCAGAGATTACCCCTAACAGCACCATCCACATTGAACTCCAAGTCTTCAACTCCCCACTAGAAGTGGGGGACCAACATAAAAACTTCCTCACCTTGAGAGGCCCGCACACCAAAGATGCCTCCCAGTCAAACCATCCAATCTAAGACTATCAATCAAGTAAGTTTCCCGAAGATGCCCACTTGGTCAATCTCAAAACCAATAAATCTTCGACTAACATGGAAGCTCACTTAAAACTCTATCATTGCATATCCATGCTGTATCTAGCTATCATAGGGCTCAACAACTTTTATAACTGAATAAAAGACCTAAAACATAATTTGGAAGAAATTAGGATCAGAAACACACATAAAAATCTTTATAATACAAGAAATCTCCCTCCTTCCCTCCCTCCCTCTGTGTGTGTGTGAGTGTTTCCAAATGATCCAGACCCATATTCATGCTGGTAATACAAGAAATAAACCCACTGCTTTAGTTTTGTTAGCTCTGATGATCCAACAGCAGTAGAAACCTTGCTCTGATAACCTATTCATTCAGGTCTGTGGGCACCAATTTGTTATGGTATCATGTAGGATCACGCCAAAAGATGGCAAATGAAAGTAGCAAAAAAGGTGAAGGAGAAGAAGAGAAGTGAAAGTATTGTTTTGCATTCAAAAACAAAAGATGAATTTGCAGATACAATCTATGTAGAAGTGTATGCCACACCATTCCACTCCAAGAGCAGCAACAACTACAACAATTATACTAATAATATATATGCATGGTTGTTTAGGGAGAGCAAATGGTCTAGACTGTTAGGGTACATCAGCCAATTGCATTTTCAATGCCCATGTTGCTTGCAGTAGTGCATACCAGATGACTATTAATTGCCTACAATGCACCCCAAGTGCCATATAAAGTGGTTTAAGTCTTAGAGATGGGAGTAGGAGAACGTTTGTGCAGCAACATTCCTGCGGAAAAGGACAAGCTTTCCACGGATATGTGCAAATCTAAAGTCTGGTCTGGTGCAGACATCCCAATTTCAGGCAGATCCCACAAAATCAGCCCAATTGACTCTTATCCTAAGTCATGCACGGATGCACCCCCATCCAAACCGATGGATTTAACAGGGATGATTTGCTTAATATTCCTACAAATTTAATCGGAAATTCCTCCAGTTTCCCATGTGATCAAACCTGTTGATCCATCAAAACCTTTCTTTCTTTCTTCTCTTATTTTTTTTTTTTAAATCAGTAAATTTTATTTTACCAACAAAACAACACAAAAGATTTAGCAGAAAACTCTACTTAGTCAAACGCAAAAGACTCCTTCCCTAGAAGGACCATCCACCGTAACATTTGCCTCATGATGAATATGATGAAAAGAAGCCCTCAACAAAACCCATCATCCTCATACCACCAACCAAAATACAAGCCTTTATAAAACTCTAGAGCCCACTCAGATCTTAGGCATATACAAATCAGGCAAATCCAACCTCAGGCTCTGCGCCATCAAACCCCGCACACTTTCACGCCTTTATCCTCAGATTGGACCCACATTGCCCCACCTTTAAACCCATTGGTGTAACGAATAGAAAGAGAAGGGACGGTGATGTCACCCTCCTGCCTCATTTTCTATCTCCCCTTTCCAATGATACCAGGATACTTTTACAAGCCCTACATATCCTTCAATACAACACTCGTACTGATACCCGATGCTGCATTGATAGTTCTATTGTACAACTGTACAAGATTAATAATGAAAATTCCATTCATTCAAATGTGATCTAAAGAAAAAATGAAGACACGTGTATCTGTATCCATATCATAGATTTTTAAAACCGTAAAAGTCCGCTGTATCCATGTTTGTACCTGTATCCATATATGGGCATCAGAGCCCTTTTCTCCTCTCCATCTCCTTGGAGCATCTCTTTCTCCTCTATTCATCCCCTCACCCTAAAAACTCAGTCTCCATATACTTTCACTCCATGAATCTCTAGTCTTCTCTTTCCAGCAATTGAAAAGCAGGTATATGCGGCAAATCCAAAGGCTCTCAAATTCTTGAGCTGCCTGTTAAATTGCAAGCAAATGGCATGATCTAAGCCATTCACTTCACACCTCTTTTCCTAATCCAAACCATTTCTGAGCCTCTGTAAATAGAAGGCCTCAGTGCCTCACCTCACCCATCTTAAACACCTCCAATTTTTCACTTTGCTCTTCTAGCTTCCTCCTTAAGAAAACAATGACAAAATACATTTGAAAATAGAGAGAAGATATTGAAGGGGAAAAAAAGAAGAAGAAGAACAGATGCTTGAGGAGTGAAATGAGTTTGAAAGTGACCTCCCCACCCATCATCACAGCCATTAAAAACTGAATATATTTTTATTACGCCATTCTATACATGACCAATTTGGGGGCGCCTAATAGTTTTCCCGCACATAACTGAACCTCTTGTCCAATTTTTTGGTTAAACTAGAGACACCTGACATGTTTTCTACTTCATTTGAGGACGAATTTTTGGCAACTCCTCCACTCAAAAATTACAAATTTACAACCAAGTATTCTATTAGCACCTTAACCTCACAGGAGGCAGGTCCCTTTTTTTTCCAAAAATGGAAGCGCGGTGGGTGGCGTTAATGACTATAGCAAGTCTATTGAGGATAGATTCATACTTGGAAGGAGCTAACAACTTCAAACCATACTTAGTTTCCTTGTTTTTTCCTATTAGACCAGGTAATCTAAACCCTTGGCCACACTTTATCCAGGGGACCAGAGCCAATGGTCCGACCAAACCAACTACACCAAAAATGATGGAAAGCCAATAAAAAACCAGCCCTGGCCCTTCATGGAAATTGCCACTATAACCCCTATGGCGCCATACATTGGAGCCATACCTTCACCGTGATGAAACATGGTCACTCAAGCATCCACGAGTGCAACCTCCATCCTTGGATCTCATAGAGTCATGTTGTCAATATACTCTAACTATGGTAACCATATAATGAGATTCTTATAAATCTCATGCAAAGAGGGCCATTGAGTATTAACTCTTTTAACCCAAGGTCCCCCATTCTTATCCTTTACTAGAAAGATTCAAAAATGATCCTTGGAACAGACAAGAAATGGGTGATTTACAACAGATGCAGACTACACTACCAGCCCCAGATATTATACTTGATCAAAATAAAATCCATACTATCAATCAGAGTCATCCAAGAAATCAGATTAAGAACTATGTCCAAAACAAAATTTCCCAGGACCATTACCCTGACTAAATCAAGGGATTCTACCAAAAAAAAAAAAAAAAATCATGGGAAGCCCCACAATTCTTCAGGTAAAAGGAAGTACACAAAAAGCATTAGTATCCAGATTCAAAAGAATAAAAAGGAAAGTGGGAAGAAGAGAGAGAAGAGGAGAGTCAATGGCTGGAGAAAGGGACCTTCGAGAATGTGTTGGTTTTGATGGCGGAGAGGGGGCGCTGGAGCCAAGGAATCCGACGAAAGCCAATTTTACTTTCTTTGCCCTGGGAATTTGCTTAGTTTAAAATTAAAGACTTTCAAAAATCACTTATTTCCCATAATTTTATCTCACTACGAAGGGAAGAAATTCTCTCAATTTATAATAACCAAGATGATTCAAATTCAAATACAATCTTATCTCTAATAACCAAACCAACCAACCTAATTATATCTCGAAAAAATCTATGATTGGTAACATGAAAATAAACTGATATCTAAAATAAGAAAAAATGATAAATATCTTGCAAAATCGAGCATGTTTTCTTGGTGATCGTAGTCTGTCCGTGAATCCGTAAATCCATCACTGTCGCAACTCACTCTTTTCTGAGTCTATCGGTGCTGGTGGCCAACTGGATTAGATTTGTTGCAATACTCCAGTGCCGGTGGCCCAATGGATTAGATTTGTCGCGATATCTTCTAGAAGCTTTGATTGTGCAATTTTGACGAAGATGGTGAGATAATAGGGCTTAGATGAATGGGTGGGTAAGATGAGATGATCATTCGTTTATTGAAATAGAAAAATTGACGGATATTATTGCAGAAGATAAGATAGTGTCCCAACTTGATCGTGAGATCATCACTGGCCCAGCTTTGATACCATAATCTTATCCCTAATAACCAAACCAACCAACCTAATCATATCTCTAACAGTGTCTTCCACTGCTTAACTTTCCGCGAAATAAATGAGATTTGAATGGTGTCTGCTCTCTTGGGATTGTCTGCTCTCTTGGGATTGTTTTTGCCTTTTCAGATCCTCTTTATTTAATTAGTGCATCCGAAGGATGTTAATGGGTTTCCAATTCTCCTATAGAAGGTTCCACACGTTGAAAATCAGATTTGGATCCTTATTTAGGCCCCAATATGGGTCCATGTCTATTTTTAGACCCATAACATAAACAGGTTTGGGTCTATTCCACCTTGGTTCCGACCCCTGGATTCGAGACCTGACATATTAGTTCAATTTTTAAGAATCTCCTTAAAAATTAGGTTTTTCTTCATATTATTTTTTACTTAGACTAGGCCTCGGACCCGTCCCCGTCCCATATACGGAAACAGTTCCGAGCCTGGTTCCATCTTCTCATTATCGATTCCGGTTCCAGAACTAGGAAATTGGTTCGGAATCGGGTCCCGATCCAGTTCCGGGTCCGGATCCACTATGGACTCAAACCAGAAGTGACCCATTTCATCACTAGTGCTTTGAACATATATCATAAATAGTTATGAATATCATACATTAAATCTTTTGGTCGCAAATTCAATTGGAATGACATTTGACAACATCTCATGCAAGATAATAACATTTAGAGTTGTTCAAATTAATAGGTGAGCTCTAATATGCAGTTTCATTTCTCCTTGTCTATTTGTTGACCTGAGAGGGGGAAGGAAAATAGGAATAGAGGTCAAATCACGGATATAATTTGGATTGCCAATTTATCTAAGTTGGGGAGAGTAAATTGGGGGATAAAGCTTTTATTTTATATTACATCATAAATTTACTCTCACCTCCCATTTTTCTTATGAATTAAATTTTCATGTCCTATCAATTTTACTTTCTTTTTACTTCTACTATTCAAATACCAATGAATTAAAGTAAGACGCTGATAGATACGAAATACCATACAATTCCATCTAAACACTTACAAATTAAATTTTTATGCCATATCGGTTTTACTTTCTGCTACCCAAACACCAATGAATTAAAGGAAGACACCTGATAGATACGAAATGCCATACAGTTCTTGCCCTTGGCATAAAGTTTGGCCTGATCTCGTAGAGAGAGATTTATTTTTAGTCATTGAAAAAAGAATCAAGTTCATCCATGTCACCGGGCATCCATATTGGATGAGTCAAAGAACTCATGTTTTTATCAATGCATTTTAGCCTAATTCAAAATAACATGTTTTTTTTATTTTATTTTATTTTATTTTATTATAGAATAAATACTTTTATTGTAAACTGAATACATATTACATCAGAGAATCGACAATTGTCTAATAAAATTCGGTACTTGATCGATCATGGTTAATAATAAGATTAGGGTCACATTAAGATGAATGTTAATGAATTCTGTCCTAAAAATATAAGGCTGGAGGCTTATACAAACTAGGTCTAGAAGGGACCTTCAATATGCTTCGGCCTTAAATGATCTCTGGCCTTTAGTAGGCCAGCCTTGGCGTCTTAGACTTCTTATTGGGATGGCTCGGACCTGGGACTTAGTCTTCACGTCAAACTCAAACCTAGACTTATTAGGATCATAAATCCTTATTAGGCACATACTTCAGCGCAAATAGGTCTGATGTTGACTGTACAAATCACGATATCATATCATTATCAGATTTTTTTGCGGAAGCTCAAAGTCCAGCCCAGCCCAGCCCGCCCAGCCCAGCCCGTCCCGATTGACTAAATGGGCAGGCTACGGGGTGACATGTTTCGGGCAAGTTAGGCTTTAGCCTGATACTTACGGCCCTTGTAGGGGTTGGGCCGAGTGTGGGCCTGTGTTTTTCAAATTGGGCACATCCTAAATATGCCTCAGCCCAGCCCAGCCCAACTCAGCTGATGAACACTCCTGTTACTCACTGCTCTTCTAATGTGGCTCAGGTTGAGCAGCAAATAGCGTGTGCGAAGGTTCGGGTTAGGTGCACTTTGCTCTTCTCACAATATATAGTCCAAACGGTAAGGCACTAATTGTTGAGTAGCGTTGGCACCTTTAATTTCACACACATCCGCCTTGGTCCTCATGTTAAAGTATAACTTTTGACTAGTATTTCAATATAGGGAGGGAAAAAAAAGAAGGTGGAAGATCCAGACTTAGATCAATGTAATTTAGCATTATGTATGGCTTCAGTATATATTAGAGAGAGCTTGCCTGCAACTTCTACTCTTAAAATTTTCTGCTCCCAACCGCGGGAAAAGAAAATAACAGGTAGCTCTGCTGCGACTAATCACTGCATTTGGCCAACAGTCCGTGGTTTTAAATTGGAATGTCTTCATACGCGGTTGAGTATGGTTTCAACTGCCAACCTTCCAAAGGAAGAGCTGAAAGTTCGTTTGATTTACTTCTTCAAAACGAATTCAATTTCAGGTTTCAGTTTCAAAGCCAAGTAATGCCAATAGCCAGAACCTGGGTTATCCCTACGGTCAACCTGGAGCTGAGTTGATTTTTCTCAAGAAACATTTAGTTTTAGTGGGGCCCATCTAAATGAAAAAAAAAATCAAGAGGATGGCCATGGATAGTTCTCAATGTGTGGACGCTGTTGGCCCAAGAAGATTGACCATTTGATAAGAAATATGATAATGAATACTACATAGATTGTGTTAATTAAAATTTGTATTAAGAAGGGAGCCCCTTAGTTGAGTGAATGTGGTGGGGCCCATTTCACGGTCCATCCGAGTAGACCATCAAGTAGGGACCCCCCTTGATAGTCATGGGTCCAAGAGTTTGGCACCCATCCGAGTGGACTAGACCACTGGATCAAGTGTGCATTCATTTTGGATGTTGAAAACCTTTTGTCCATGGATCGAGTGGGGGCCCAAGATGAGCTAAGCCCCCATCCCTATACATTGCCCTTTTTGTGGGAGATCTTTCTATCCCCTAGTTCCAGTCCCAAGCCGAGGGGCTCCCTTTTATAAAACAATCAATTTTATGGTGGGGACAACTCTTACTAAGATTAATTCTCGAATACACAATATATCAGGAGGGATTTTATTCTAAAGGGCTCATATTATCAATGGGCTTAATAGATTTTGAATAGGTGGTTTGAATGGGTGGAGCCTATTAAGTCAAATCCTCGTAGGATTTGAGCTCCAAGCAATGCATTTTAATCCGTTTTAAGTGAAAATCATTTCAACCATCTATTTGGATTTTGGAATCCCTGAATCTCGTGGTGGATAATGTTTTCCTTTCTAATGAGTGGGCCCGCAAACATCGGGGAGTTACATACATTTTAACGTCGTAACTTGGCAAGTCACGCTAGCGTCACGCTCTCCTCATCCGCCGAGCATATCTCCCTCCAAAAACAACCAAAATAAAACCGGCATTTCAAAAGCCACAACGAACTCAAACCTTCTTACCTCCTCCGAGCCTAGCATTCTTCCCTTTCTTCCCTTCCCGATCTCTGCAACTCCTACAAATCTAGGGTTAGGGTTTCTTCTTCTTCTTCTTCTTCTTCTTCAAAGATGGGACAGCAGTCTTTGATCTACAGCTTCGTCGCTCGAGGAACTGTAATCCTTGCTGAATTCACCGAATTCTCTGGAAATTTCACAAGCGTCGCAGCTCAATGCCTTCAAAAGCTTCCCGCGTCCAACAACAAGTTCACCTACACCTGCGATTCACACACCTTCAACTACCACGTCGAAAACGGTTTCAGTAAGTTGTCTCTTCTCAATTTTGCTTTAGATTTTCTGCTTCTTGCCGTTTTTTATTGGCGTTCCATGAGTGTTTGAATCGATACAAGGTTTGATCGGATCGGATTCTGTTGTGGTACGATTTTGGAGTTATTCTTCAATTGTTTCTATGATCTTGTTTAGATTCTTTCGGATGTCAATTCTATTGAGATGGAAGAGAAGAGAATACATACAAATCTACGTAGAATATCATCTACTGTTTCAGATCACGGAAGGTGTTTATATCATATATAGTCTTAATTTCAGTTTTTCTATTATCTTTTCATATCTCCTTCTCTCTTTGTTATTTGGTATCTGAGACAGAGTATTGGATTGCAGGAGTTTCATTAAACGAGGACTTGAATAGTTGGAAACTTATGAAATTTGGATTTGTTAGCTTTGGTAGCTTGGCAATCGTTATATTAATGCCTAGTCTTATTTTCTGATTTGTATGGGTTGGCTGTTGCCTTAATGAGGAAGATATGTATGGAGGAATATTGTTTTTGATGAGTAAATAAACAATTAACCTTCAGATTGCATGTAGAATCGCCATGCGATTAATTACCAAAGATTAAAAGTAAAAAGTTTAGGATGCAATGGCAAGGTTTAAAACAAATTGAAAAAGACCAATATTATCTTATTGTATCGCAATTGTAACACTATATATTGCCCGGTAGAATCAAGGGGTCAGCCTGAAAAATCCCTTCTTTTTCTAGTTATTCTGGTTCTCTATATACCCACCCGACACCACATTCATAAGCTTAATCCTCAACTTACTTCGGTTCGACTCTTTTTTTCCCTTCTTCTCCATCTTCTTCTTTCTCCACCTGCGCACCACCTGAACCCATCTCTTTTTCTTTCTTCATTCCTCTCTCATTTTTCCATCTTCTTCTTTCTCCACCTCCTCCTTCTCCCTGTCTTTCCTTCCTCCTTTCCTCTTCTCCCTCCTCTTCTCTCCCTCCTCCCTTTCTCGCTCCCACGCCCTGCCCAGCCCATTGCGCAGGCGCCCATCACCCTCCCTGCACACACCTGCACTTCTTTTCCTTCCCTGCAACCACCTGCACCCACCTGCACTTCTTCTTTCTCCACCTGCGCACCACCTGAACCTATCTCCTTTTCTTTCTTCCTTCCTCTCTCATTCTTCCATCTTCTTCTTTCTCCACCTCCTCCTTCTCCCTCTCTTTCCTTCCTCATTTCCTCTTCTCCCTCCTCTGCTCTCCCTCCTCCCTTTCTCGCTCCCACGCCCTGCCCAGCCCATTGCGCAGTCGTCCATCACCCTCCCTGCACACACCTGCACTTCTTTTCCTTCCCTGCAACCACCTGCACCCACCTGCACTTCTTCTTTCTCCACCTGCACACCACCTGAACCCATCTCCTTTTCTTTCTTCCTTTCTCTCTCATTCTTCCATCTTCTTCTTTCTCCACCTCCACCTCCTCCTTCTCCCTCTCTTTCCTTCCTCATTTCCATCGCCACCACCTCCGCCTCTCTTCTTCCTCCTCCCTGCGCAGCACCTCACCCTCTTTTCTCCACCCTTCTTCTCTCTCTCTTTTCTTCTATCACTGCACCCTCACCTGCACCTACACCCACCTGCTGCGCCCTGCACTTCAAACTCACCTGCACCATCGTTTTCCACCACAACCAGCTAACCAAACAGCTTCTGAAGTTGGCCATTGTTTCTGCAACAGTTTCCACAAACTGTCACTACTTTTTTTTCCTCTATATATACTGTAACATAACCACAGGCTGAATGAATTCTACCTCTCTGCCATCACCCTCTCCCTCTAATTCTGCACCCACTCTTCTTCTTTTCCTTCTTCCCTGCACTTCCACCTGCACCCACCTTCTTATTCGTTTCCTTCTTCCCTGCACACACGTGCACCCACTCTTCTTCTTTTCCTACTTCCCTGCACCCACTCTTCTTCTTTTCACCTGCACCCACCTGCACTTCCAGCTGCGCCCCTGCATCATCTTATCTTCTTCTACATCTTCTTCTTCCTCCCACGCTCACCCTGCATCATCTTATCTTCTTCGCCCTAGCCTCGCGCGAACGCATCTCCCATCGCCACCACCTCCGCCTCTCTTCTTCCTCCTCCCTGCGCAGCACCTCACCCTCTCTTCTCCACCCTTCTTCTCTCTCTCTTTTCTTCTATCACTGCACCCTCACCTGCACCTACACCCACCTGCTACACCCTGCACTTCAACCTCACCTGCACCATCGTTTCCCCTCTCTTTCTCCTTCTTCTTCTTTTCCTTCTTCCCTGCACCCACCTTCTTCTTCCTTTCCTTTTTCCCTGCACCCACTCCTGCATCATCTTCTCTTATTCCCCATCTTCTTCTTCCTCCCACGCTCAACCTGTACCTCCTCACTCAACACGGAACTGGGATCTGTCTTGAGGTTGGGCGCCAACAAAAAACTGGGCCACCCCGCCACGTCATTCCAAAAGGACCCAATCCACCATATACATCTTCCACATCTTCACCCGGAACACATCACTAACTCGAACCGACCATCTCCATCTAAACTCTCCATCTCTACTCAATCAGAACCAAAAAGAAAACCACTCCATTATTTTCTAATCCCAGAATCAAGCCCATGCAAATATCATCATCACCATCAGCATGGCATCTTCCTACCTCACCAAATCCAACCCAGCCAGACCTAACTGTTCTTCATCGTCATCGCAACCAGGCCTTATGTGAAACTTGATCAGGCATTATCATCATTAGCAAATCAACCCAAACGGTCCCCACTGCTTCACCACCTTCTTACCCTCTCACCAAGGTTTCAAGCCAACTCTCATCTCAACAATACGGAGCCCATCTCTCTTTCCCGTCCCTATTCCCTCAAACAAACAACTACACGAATCGAATGATGAAAGAATTGGTTTTCTTTCTTTTTTTCCTTTTCTTCTCCTCCCCTGCACACTACACCCACCTTCACACACACATCAAGAATTATATATTATATACAGTAAAGCAGCACCCTTTTTGTGGGCCCATTCTCGCCACATTTATATCGAATATTGTGGGGCCTGAAAATTGTTTGGATTGGCCATGAAACCATCCAATGGATGGGATTCGTCCTATTGATTGTAAATTGCTTTTATTATTTGGGTCAACTGTCAAATGATCATTTTGATAAATTTCAACATTGGTTTATAATGGTCATTTTGATCAATTTCAACAGTGGTAAAATCATGGGATTTTATTAGAGGTTCTAGAGGTTTGACTGATTTGAACCTTACTAGAGGGCTTACATGTAATTCCATTTCACTTGCCCAAGGTACGTGTGATCCATCATGATAGGCCAAGGTACAGTGTAATTCCATTTACGTGGGGACGAGGTCCACTCTTAAAACATATTTAACATGTGGGATCTATTTATTTTTTCTCATGTAGATTTATTTAGATTTCTATTTTTTTATTTTTTCTATTTATTTTTTACATTCTATTTAAAATTTTAATAACTTTTTAAACAAGGCCCGCGTTGGGCGTGGCTCGCGTTGGGCGCGGGCCCGAAGAGCTAGTTAAGTCAAATACTCGTAGGATTTGAGCTCCAAGCAATGCCTTTTAATCCGTTTTAAGTGAAAATCATTTCAACCATCTATTTGGATTTTTGAATCCCTGAATCTCGTGGTAGATAATGTTTTCCTTTCTAATGAGTGGGCCCGCAAACATCGGGGAGTTACCTACATTTTAACGTCGTAACTTGGCAAGTCACGCTAGCGTCACGCTCTCCTCATCCGCCGAGCATTTCTCCCTCCAAAAACAACCGAAATAAAACCGGCATTTCAAAAGCCACAACGAACTCAAACCTTCTTACCTCCTCCGAGCCTAGCGTTCTTCCCTTTCTTCCCTTCCCGATCTCTGCAACTCCTACAAATCTAGGGTTAGGGTTTCTTCTTCTTCTTCTTCTTCAAAGATGGGACAGCAGTCTTTGATCTACAGCTTCGTCGCTCGAGGAACTGTAATCCTTGCTGAATTCACCGAATTCTCTGGAAATTTCACAAGCGTCGCAGCTCAATGCCTTCAAAAGCTTCCCGCGTCCAACAACAAGTTCACCTACACCTGCGATTCACACACCTTCAACTACCACGTCGAAAACGGTTTCAGTAAGTTGTCTCTTCTCAATTCTGCTTTAGATTTTCTGCTTCTTGCCATTTTTTATTGGCGTTCCATGAGTGTTTGAATCGATACGAGGTTTGATCGGATCGGATTCTGTTGTGGTAGGATTTTGGAGTTATTCTTCAATTGTTTCTATGATCTTGTTTAGATTCTTTCGGATGTCAATTCTATTGTGATGGAAGAGAAGAGAATACATACAAATCTACGTAGAATATCATCTACTGTTTCAGATCACGGAAAGGTGTTTATATCATATATAGTCTTAATTTCAGTTTTTCTATTATCTTTTCATATCTCCTTCTCTCTTTGTTATTTGGTATCTGAGACAGAGTATTGGATTTCAGGAGTTTCATTAAACGAGGACTTGAATAGTTGGAAACTTATGAAATTGGGATTTATTAGCTTTGGTAGATTGGCAATATTTATATTAATGCCTAGTCTTATTTTCTGATTTGTATGGGTTGGCTGTTGCCTTAATGAGGAAGATATGTACGGAATAATATTGTTTTTGATGAGTAAATAAACAATTAACCTTCAGATTGCATGTAGAATCGCCATGTGATTAATTACCAAAGATTAAAAGTAAAAAGTTTAGGATGCAATGGCAAGGTTTAAAACAAATTGAAAAAGACCAATATTATCTTATTGTATCGCAATTGTAACACTATATATTGCCTGGTAGAATCAAGGGTCAGCCTGAAAAGCCCCTTCTTTTTCTATTTTTTCTGGTTCTCTATATACCCACCCGACACCACAATCGTAAGCTTAATCCTCAACTTACTTCGGTTCGAGAACTTCGAATCCTGCTTTCGGAGTAGTGGAAAGTAGCATAGGACCCGGCTTAGCTTATTAGGGATAAGTAAGGCATGAAAAAGAATATGCTTCACTTCAGATTCGGCCTTCTCTTCCTCAAATGAAACAACAGATCATTCTCCAGTTAATGATGCAGATTCGGATGCAAAGCATTTTACAGCATTATATCTGGAAGCTTTATATTTTCCTCTTTTCCAGACGTTTTTTTACTCGTAGTTTGTATAATGTATTAAAAAAAAAAAGGAAAAGGATTATGCAAATGTCTTAAGAGTATTTTATCAAATCTCTGAGATGTACTGTGGTAATTTACCTAATAAAAAAACCTAGTATTGTGGATGCACCATTAATTTGGTTGTGAGTGATAAGATCCACGAAAACAAAGTTTAAACTATGTTATTGTAATTTTTTGTCATAGGTGTTGCTCTAGATTAGTTGTGATACAGAATGGATACGATAAGGGATTCTTTAAGATAACAATTTCTGGGATTTTCTATTAGGGGTATTTCTTCTTGCTTAATCTTGGAAGAGGAATTGAATTGTTCTCCATTGCAGCAAATGCGAAAGCAGCCACTCCTCTCAATCCTGTACATGTTGGAACAACTCATGGTTCGGTTGTCTGCTGAATGCTGATTTGATGGGTCCACTCTGTATGATGTCCCATGAATGTTAAGATCTTCCAAACAATTTTAATCAGTAATCCGGAAATAGATGGCTACCATTGCAATCGAGAGTGGTCCAAGATAAACTCCTCGAAATGCATGGGGCTCGCCCAACCATGGGTAGTGGAATAGGGGTGCACGACAAAATTTTCACTTGCTTCTTTGCTACTCTACTATCTGCATTTCTGAATTTGGAAATTATGGGTGGGTTTTTCATCTTTTTGGAAAACCACATTGGAACTTAGATTTGGGAAACGATGAGCTTTAAGACTTTCAAGCTATTGCAATTTTTGTTTGATGAGATATAAGGCTAAGCATTACATTTGTTCTTTTGTGAGGAAGTACATATGTTATCAAATAGACATTTCAGTCCGCAAGACATTTTGTTAGTAGGAGATTGATCAACAAGGAGCATTTAATAATACTTTATCATGGACTCTCATCTACTGGTGTCTGGGATTTGTAGGCTACTCATAACTTTTCTAACTTGGGAATATTATGTTTTTCCTCATATTGTAATTTGTTTTATCAGCTGAAGATTGAATTCCAACATACAATTTGAAAAAAAAAATGCTCGAGAAATTTCATAAAGGATAGTGTCGCTTTTCTTCCCATTTTGTATTTCATATCTAGATGTATTTGTTTCTTATTACTGCATATTTACTCTAATTCCTTGCTCCACTCGTATTGTGATTTCTGAAACTGTGTAATTTCTGCTGTTATATTCATTCTTGAATAATCCAGGTTTTGCTTGAATGAGATTTAGGGATGGTACCAATGTAGAATGGTGGTCTTGTGTTTCAAAATCTTGGCCTTTGGTTCTGTTATTAATTAGTAGATTCTTTAACTAAAACAGGGGCATTAAGGAATAGTCCCTGTCCTAACATGCGTGTGTGATTGAGAGTTTGTGAGTTTCACTCCTGTATGTAGCAAATAAAAAAGTGCATTAAGGAGTCCTTGGTAGTTCTTCCAAGAGATTCCCTGTCAAAGAAAATTATAAATTTTGTAGTCTCTTATTATATGCACAGCTATGTGGCTAGAGTTTTCTGAAGGTATCTGATGTATAATGATAGTTTGGTAACCCGTACTTTTCTGCTATCTCCAGTTCGCATCTTTCCTGGGCAACCTCTTCCGCAATTTAAGAGATGAGCACCCATAGGGCTCTGGGTACCTATGTGTACACTTTTTAACTGAAACATGCTCATTGGGAAATAGCTGGTAGTTCTTTTGAGACAGAGACGCTGTCAAGTTACTTGATCTCAGTTTGTAGCCTCTTATATGAATTCCTTTATGGCTTTTGCTCACTGAAGATGTTAGATACTTAGATGTATAATGATGGTCTGGTGATTTTCTAGAATATTTTCTTATATTTCTGGCTTGCAATTTGCTTGGGCAAACTCAGTAAACCTGATGGGTGATGTCAGTATGTCACACCATAGGCTATAGTGACAATCTGTAAATGATGTATTTTTTTGGGCCTAAGGTCTGCAAATGAACTACTTTCACATCAACCGTGTTCTACATTTTCCAGTCATCCAGTGGGACACTTGTCTATCACAGTGCCACCAAAATCCTAGTTGTATACTTGTATCACTATACTTTTCAATAACCATGAGTGTAGAAATTATCCAAGGAGACGTATGTAAAGCACTTATTACGTATCTCTTCTTTGTAGCCATTTGAATCTCATCACTTGAAATTTGATTGTCCTTTTGGCTGTATTTGTTGCAGCCTACTGTGTTGTTGCAGTAGAGTCTGCTGGAAGGCAAGTTCCTATTGCCTTCCTGGAGCGAGTCAAAGATGATTTCAACAAGAGGTATGGCGGAGGAAAAGCTTCCACTGCTGTTGCTAATGGCCTGAAAAAGGAGTTTGGGTAATTTCTTATTTCAACCCTTCAAATGGATGAGGGAAAGTGCATCTTTTGCTGTTTTGCTAATGAATGATGAATCATATTAACGTCTCAGACCAAAACTGAAAGCGCACATGCAATACTGTGCGGACCACCCGGAGGAGATTAGTAAGCTCGCAAAGGTTAAGGCTCAGGTTTCAGAAGTTAAAGGAGTCATGATGGAAAACATTGAGAAGGTTGGGAGTCGATCTTTTTTGTTTCCTTTTTTTTCCGCCCCATTCCATGGATGCGACCGAATGATTTGAACCATATGAGGCGTGGGATACTTCTAACTTGATGCATTCTATTGTCTACTCCTGTTGTATAGGTTCTTGACCGTGGTGAGAAGATTGAGCTTCTTGTTGACAAAACGGATAACCTTCGCTCTCAGGTCAGTTTAATTTTGTTTCAATAAAAAATGGTTTAAAAGCTCATTGATTTGACCCAACTTGACACATTTGTTTAGATTTTTAGAGTCTAGTGCCCAGAAAAGCTTATAAACAGCATAATAAGAAAAGCATATGAGAGCCTAGTTCGATCATAATAAAGTGAGAAGAATTACTTGTTATGTCTTTTGGGTCGATTAAAACGCAAAAGGATGGAAATAAATAGATCCTAGGCCTAATTAACGCAGAAAAGAGGATGAAGGAATCAGTTTTTGTTAAACAAATGGCTGAACCTAGAAGCAGCATTTGTGATGACTATGCAAAATGAAGAGGGGCTTGTTATGTTAATTTACTCATTTGCTTTCTCATTTGATTGGATGAGCTTCGGCGATGGACTTTCTTACTTTCTTTTCTCTTCTTCTTTTTTTCTTTTTCTTTTTTAGAAGGTTACTGTCTCACTTACATAATCATTTAAATGTGGAAAAAAATTGAGCAGCATTCGGAAGTCTTCCTTTCTGCCTATGCTTACTTTGATCTTTTTCTTTTTTTTTGGTATGTCTATGGATCTTGAGAAAGTTCTAGTGTCGATCTTGTATCAATGACTTAAAATTTGCACAAAGAAAACATGTTTGAATTAATATAGTGTAATGGTTTTTTTTTTATTTTTTGCTTTACTGATACAGCGTGATGGTTATTTTGGATGTTAAAGAGTGTGATGACACATAAATATTGTCAATTCTGATTTTAAGAGTGAAACTTGTGTGTTGCAGGCACAAGATTTCAGGCAACAGGGCAAGAAGATGAAGAGGAAGATGTGGATGGAGAATATGAAGATGAAGCTGATTGTTTTGGGTATCATCATCGCTCTGATTCTTATCATAATCTTGTCCATTTGCCATGGCTTTAAATGTTGATTCAGAGACCCATCGCTCTCTCCTGGTATATCAGTAGCACTGTCATGCAATATCTTGCATACTCTTTTGCTTCTCATTTTTGTGAATGAGTTTTTTTTTGTTGTTTTCACTTTTCTCTGATGATCTGTATTTTATACGGCACTGGATGCATAGATTCAATTCTTTTTACTAGAGAAAGAAAGGTCTTCTCGCAATTATTGAAGTTCTCTAAAAAGTAGATGTTCATAGTCAATCAATCATTTTGTTTGAAAGGGCAGGTACGAGGGAATGTGCTTCTTAGTTCTTACCACCTGGATCCTACTTACCACCTGGATCCTACTTACCACCTGGATCCTATCTCCATACAAATGGTTTTTACACTCAGTATCTTTTGAGCTTTTGAGTACCGGATGAGAGTAGGGATGCATACGGTCGGATCAGGGTTGGAACCATGGTGATGGATACCGACCCAGATCATAGATCCATATCCTAAATAAGAATTGGAATGCTTTAGTATAAATGGATGAAAGGGCTTCAATATTAGATTTTTCAAATTTACAATTAGGGCTCGAAAGTGTAATGATTCAAGCTAAGTAGGCCCTGAACATAACAACACTAAAGTTATGTAGGCCCATGAAACTTATATATATTTTTTAAAGGTGGATCATGGATGTAATCGTCCTGGACTTGGACCCTCGGCCATTGAGCTACTTCTCACCTGAATCCATCACATGAGCCTAATTCTACCCCAGGCCCAGACCATTATCAATAATATCAGGCTTATTTGTATTTTGCGTCGATCAGAAATTAGGTTTGTGCCTAACCCATGAGTCGAAATTGCTCAAGTAGAACACAGATAAAAACCGAGTGGGCTTAAGCTGGGTCGATGGTGGTGTTGGATTGGCATGCAGTCTTTGCCGCATAAAAGATTTTGCACGAGCTCTTTTCGTTTTTTCTGGTAGTGAGCATAGGACATTAAATAACCCCACTAATAAGAATATATATAGGGTGTTTTTAAAATGAGACGTTTTTTTAGAATTTCCTAATATATAAGGGAACTCGCTTAGTCCCACATGACTAGAATGACCAAGATGTTAGTCTTTAATAATATCCGTGCACATGTAGCCCATCGGTCTCCGTCACGTATTTGATTTCAAATGAATCAGACGCACGCTTCATTTTTGTTTTCTAAGCATTGCTCCAACTTCAATGCAGAGGAACCCACCCTGCATCCACCAAGGGATGTGACTTTCAAGAAAAAAGTCTTCTATGTGGGATGTAAGCAAAAGAAAATCGAGAAAACTCAACTAACATAAAAGAAGAATCAACCTATTCTTTTGGTTCTTTCTCTAGAATGTTACATGTCTGCAAACCAAGTCTACATTGATTTGTCGTCGGTAGGCGTGGGGTCAATTCGTGCACAAGCAAGTCACAAGTTAAGCATGCCCTCAATGTTATGGGCTGGCTGGGCCGTGCAAAAGATTGTGCACTCATAGCCCATTTAGCTAACTTTATTCCCAAATCCATCACATGAGCCTCATTCTACCCCAACCCAGACCATTTGTCAATATATGAGGCTTATTCTTGTCACTTATTTTGCCTCAAGGCAGTAATTAGGCTCGGGCCTAACCCATTGGTTGAAAAGGCATGCGGGAGTACAGACCGAAATGGGGGTGGGATGAAGCTGGGTTGAACGTGATGTTAGATTGGCATGCTTTCTTGGCAGCAAAAGCCAAAAAGATGTCGCACATCAACAATAATCACTCGTTAACAGGACAAGGAGTTGCTTAATTGGCAATCCTACATGTAACCTGATTATCTAAGTATCGATTCCTAGATATTCTCTACCTATTTTTTTAGCTTCTCTTCTCATATGTCTATGCCATCCTGCCCACTTGTGTGGGCTCTCTTGGTGCCAGCTCCTTGGGCTACCATGTTAAAAACTTAAAAGTGGAACTTGGCTAGCTATTTCCGGATCCTTTATTAAGGCATGCATTCGTTGATGTACTTCAATGGTGATGCTTGGCACTTGATAGTTGTCACAGCTTTCAAATCTCATGTATTCCCACACAGCACATTTCTCGATCGGTTCCAGAGTTTCAAGCTCCTCCGGAGACCCACTTTTCACTTACTTGGGAGGAATGCTGGGTGGAACTTTCTTAGTCCCACATCGACTGCAACCATACAATAAGAGTCGTTTATAATGTCTTTGCACTCCTGTTATGCATGAGCTGTGAGGAGCATTGCGCTGTGAAGGGTCCTTCATATTTCTGACACTAGATGAGTCAGGCGCACATTCTGAGCTCTTTTTTTGACCTTTCCTTTATCATTGCATCATTTCAAGTTTCAACCCATGATGAAAATGTAAATGATATGTTTAAAGGATTCTTAAATTGTAAGGATATTAGATAAATAAAGTGTTGGGATAATTTGAGAGGGTTGATTTTTTTTTTTTACATTATTATTATTATCCGTAACAAGATGTTTCCATCTATCATTCTATCCTACTGCTATAGTAGCAATGCATCCAAGTGGGCTCTACTTCTACTATAAAAAAAAAAAAAAAATGGGCTCCATGATATTTTGAATTTATCATGATATTATTACAACACTTTTTGAAAATATCTTATTATGCTATTATCATGACAAATTCGATCCCAAGGAGAATTTTATAAGGAGTTGTTCAGTTGGGTATTTACTAGAATCTTAACAAGAAGAGGTCCCCCATGAAGCCATGTTCTGCAAATTATATTGATTTGACGACCCTCACATATATTGAGAGGAGTCCGGTGAGGAGTCATTCAAGCACAATCAAACCGGCATAAGATACGGATGCCATCAAAGATAGGCGTTTTTATTTTAATCTTTTGCAATAGAAATTCTTATTAAAGAGATGAAGAAATGACCCGACCAATCGCCAGCCACCAAAATGAATAAAATGCACTCAAAGTTGACTCTGTTTCAAGAACCATGGGCGCAAGAACGGGGGGCGATCAGTTTTCACCAGATTACCTAGGATTCAAACCCTGACATGCCACCTTTCAACGTTTCATTGTCCTAGTTGTGCACAAGATAAGATCTTTTTTAGTGAATCATTTTCATAATGAAGAGATGGTAACCATTTACCTGATTGGGAACAAAACAGGTTGTAGGATTGAATCCTTCAATTTTTTTTTTTTTTTCACATAAACTTTTATGTGACCCAAAACTTCCTCCCTTTCTGTTTCATTCTTCCTGCCTACAGCTTGGCTCAAGAACAAGGAAACAAACTCACGATATCATTAGTCAATGGGAGGTAGTTTGTCAAACAAGAAAAAAAAATCTCTGAGTTATTTTTAAATTTAGGAAAACATGTTTAAGGTTTTTCTTAAATTAAAAAAAAAACCATTTCGGACAATATTTTTTTCCAGATTAAAAATTACCCCAACATGAAATATTTGCAACATCTGTTTGGAGGCCAATTAAATAAAAACACAACCGGGAGCACTCGGCAGAGCAACCCATCAAACTTTATCTTCATAAATACAAGACTAGTGTTACATGATGCAACCCACATTTGTTTTTTACAATAGCAAGTGAGCGCTAGGAGGATCAAAATTCAAGACACAATACAGGACACCACCCATATCATCAAAAACATTGGAGAAAAAAAATCAACAGGCCATTTGGTCTCTAAATTGAGAGATCTCTTCAAATATGGGTAACCTCCTTGACCGAAATGGAGCCCACTCCATCCGCAGGTCTAATCCTTCCACAAGGCCCAAGCCCAAAGCAGGCTGCTCGGACCGCTGTTGCAACTCAAGCTCCTGAATCAATTCCTCAGCGCGGTTCCTAGACTTGCAGTCATCAGAGCCCCAACTTCCTGCAAGGACATCTTCAAGAATAGACCGGGCTTCTTCGTATTGGCCCTGCTTGGTTAGGCAAAGGCCCAAGTTGCAGGCCTTGTTGGCGTCTGGATCGATCTGCTGGGCTTTTCTGTAGACGACCTCAGCTGCAGCATAGTTTGATTGCTGCATGTAGGCCCAGCCCAAGTTGCCCTGTCAAGTCAAGTGACCTTGAGAGTAAGAAAAAAAAGGGGGAGCGGTTGGGATGAGGGGGAAAGAAGACAAATGCAGAGATTAAAAAACTATTCTCAAAGTTTGGATACAAGGATTTTCAGGCAGCTATCACAACTTCAATAAGGGCTCTTTGAATCAATTGAATATCTAAAAGATCAGATTTCTAAGATTTAACTCATCTGAGATTTTAAGTTGCCCCGAATAAAATATCATGCTTAGACATCTGTTCGATCTTTTATTTGAAAGATTTTGCAATTCCTGTATTCCTAAAGTTTCTTCTTTCAGTAATAGTTGGTTCTATATCTGATAATTTGACCCTCATTTTAAATTATAATACTCTTATCATATTTGAAAACTATGGCAACTTAATTGTAGAGAGAGATATGACAAGAAGAATATATTTAGGGTTTTTGTGCTAGAACTTCTCTTGGGAGAAGGTAAGATTTGATTTTGGCCCCAATATTCACATTTTTTTTTTCTAGAGACCCGTGAATCATGGATTTGCAAAAAGTCAGATCCATCACTATCCAACCCATGACTCCTTGAATTAAAAAAAATCAGTGTCATGAATCCTCACATCCAAAGATCCCTCACACATGATGAAAGTCAAGTTTTAGAAACTATAGAACTCAAACCTCCCACAGGTTTCAAACTCATCACCTCTAGCTCAAATACCATATTAAATTTTCTAAGCTAACCATTCCTACCCATTCCTACCAAAAGACTTTTCAATACTCTATAATTATAGGGTGGAGCCAACTCCTCAACACTCTCCACATGATGGCCCTTCTTTCTAAATTATAGGACATGGTTACAGATATACAACTAGTTAATAGTAAAAAGTGTGTATGTTACTGTTCAGAAAAAAAAAAAGAAGTGTAAATGTCATTACCAGTATTCTGGAGGTCTCTTGCTTGACAGAAACCTGAAATTTCTTGCCATGAGAGCGTGCGGTCTTGGTGGCCTTCCCATTGAAGAGCTCCCCTTGATAAATCATTGTTAGCTTCCTCTTCAACAGTTCGATCTGTTCCTCTACTTTCCCACATTTCTGTCACACCCCATAAACATCAATATCACCATCTGAACACTTCACAATATGAATTAAGATTCTTGGTAGAAGGTCTAATAATTCCACTCGTGGATGATGCAAGGTGTAAACAAAGATCATACCTTGTAGAGATCAATGAGGACATTGTCTAAGGATTCTTGGGCTTGTTTGGAGCAGTGATTTCTGAATGACTTGATTGCTTCAATGGCTTCCTCTGCCCTGTCCTGCTGCTTCATTACAATAGCCATGTCTTTCAGAGCACTGTCCACTCTATCACCCTCATTTATGGCTTTCCAAAATTGAACAATAGCGGCATCTGGATCTTTCTCCACCAGCTGATCAAAATCCCGGGAACCAAAACATAAAAGAAAAACCACCCAAATCATGTCAGATTTAACTTATCAACCCTTTGCATTCACTTTTTAAGCTATTCCGAATGGACTTATTGTTTGCATTAAAATACATATGATTTATGCCATATTTAGTTTTAACGTTTTATTTAAAAAATAAGAACAAAGCTGAATTTCAAAAAATGAGCATCAAATAACTTATCCTTTCATGGAAAAATAGCATCAAAGGGTAATTCTATTTCCCATTTTTCCAATGGATAAGTTATTTGATGCTTATTTTTGAAAATTCGTCACTGATCTTCATTTTTAACCACTTATGACATAAATTGTATGCAATTAATTTATATGCATTATAATACAAACAAACAGGGCCTAAAAAAAATGAACCAGCTGAATATCTTTGGTCCATTGGTTTTAGGCTCCTAAAAATGCCCTTTAAAGGGGTACCTATTTGTTAGCATTAAAATACATAGGATTTATGCCCTACTCAAGATAAAAATGAAGATCAAAGGTGAATTTCCAAAAACAAGCATCAAGTAACTCGTCCTTTTATGGAAATAGAATCAAAGGGTGATGGCTGGGTATATATTTTCCACCTTCTTAATGATTCTTTTTTCAAGACCTATGCATTATAATGCAAACAGACAGGGCCTAAAAAAAAAAAGTAGCCACCTGAATATCTCTGATCCATTGATTTTACATTACAGATGGAAGTGGAGATGTTGTTGAGACCTTTTGGCTTTTCTAACATTTGAATTACTAGCCTGATCATGGCTGGTATTCATTTTCTCATCATCTAGATCACTGGCCCACAGACATCAAATCATGTACAGGGTTCGATTGGGTTTGCTTTAAAACTAAGCAGAAATAACAACAATACAACAGTATTAAGACTAAAAGGTCAAATTACGCGAAAATCGATGCGGATGGATCGTCGGTAAACGAACCAGATCCGAAAGGTCCGTGTGGACATTTGTGTGCCCAACCCAACCACTCCATCTTCCAAAGTCCAAACCAAACCTCATCAAATCAAAACATTTCTGAAATTGGGAAAGTTACCATGTAATCGGTTTCCATTCTAATGCAAATGTTAAAATTAACATAACTAATTTTTTTTCAAACCCTAACCCTTGATCTCTCTTGATGGAGTGCACTATCAAAATTTTTTTCTTTTTTTGGTCTGTTGGTGCCGGTGGCCGATCGTCGATCAGATCAGATCTATGATGATTTTTCTAAAAGCCTTCATTTTGCATCTTGACCATATAGGATAGAGATTTTATTAAGGAGAACAAAAAAAAAAAAAAAATGATGGTGAGATTATATATAGTAGTGTAATAAGTGTAGAAACTCTACAAAGACCAATCTAAAAATTCCCACTTTCCTTGTCTAGATATCAAGATTTTACTCTAGACATAAAAAAAAAAAAAAAAATTTACTCTTGGCATCAGAGTTTTCAAGTGGAGATTTTAACTAAGAAAACACTTTTAAGGCTATGAATACGAATTCCAAAAGAGATAGACAAAACCATTTAGAGAATGGAAGAGAAGAGAGACCAAACGATTGAAATGGTCTGTTTTGTTGGATCTATTATTGTTTCCTGAAAGTTTCATTGTGAATCCAAACCATGTGTTGAATGGAGAGGGAAAGCAAGAAAAGGTAGGAAATCTGAAAACAAATGCAAAGGTGAGATTTCATTTGGGTTGAAAATTGAAATGATTGATTTTCGTTTACCTGAAGGTGTTTGGCACGGACGTAGGGGCTGTCTCCTGAAGGGACTTTGTGAAGGACGTGGAAAAGATCCATCTTTTCACCCTTTCTCAGACAAGCCTTGGAATTGGAATTAGAATTCCCCTGCATTCTCTGGTCTTTCCCCCCCCCTCTCTCTCTCTCTCTCTCTCTCTCTAATTCACTTGCAAGTTGCAATTTTCTTCTTCCAAAGCATTTCCTCCTCTGCTTGCTTTGCCTTCCACGGTTCCAACGCCCCAGAAAAGTACACGGCTTTTTGGATGGGGATTGAACTTGGACGGAAATGCGTCCAGGTTCTTAGTTTGGGTTTCGGCTTAACGAGCTGTGTCTTTGCCGGCTCACCACGTAATGTTTATTGTACATGTGTACATACTGGATACGTCCACTTTGTAATAACTTGCAAAGACTTTATCTCGCTCCTTTCTATTTCGAGTCCGGATCCTCTGTGGGAGCTACTACTCGGAAACGTGTAACACTTAACCTCCAACTCCATCCTCAGGCGCACGCATAGATCATCAGTGCACATTGCACAGTCATGATCATCTGAACCGTTCAAAATAAGCGCACGCATAGATCATTTAAATCGTTCAAAATAAATTCAATCATCTCCATTTTCACATCTTCAAATTTCAGTTTATAAGGAATAGGTTCCACCGTAAGATGGAGGACATGATGAAAACGTAACTAACATATGTCAGCAGGGTTGCAACATTAGTGCACATTGCACAGTCATGATTGAGGTGACCCATCATCAGTGGGACCCTTTAATTTTGAAATGAGACTTGGAAACATATTGATAGAGAAGATGGGACTCATCTTGAATGGTCTGAATTATCTTCATGTGGGCCCAATATAATAGCCGCACCGGATGATCCAGTGGGGACTCCTTGTTTGAATCACAAATCCTCCCAATCATCCTCTCTTATAATCTATTGAAAGCTCTTCTCTTAAAATAGGCTCTTCACAATTCTAATACTAAAAGAAGGGCCTACCATCACATTGATTCTCAATCAATTATAATAAATGTTAATTTATAAATTTCTTGCCAATGCCACTTCCCACATTATGGGAATTTTCTTTTTACTTGTATGGCGTTTTTCTTTCTTACTTGCATTGGCTTTCCTTTTCATGATGTAGACTTTCACTTGTGTGGGCGGGCTCTCATGGGAGTTAGAACAAACATTATTAACAGATGTATTTGATCTGAAGGATCTTGAAGTCCAAGCAAGATGGTTAATTTACAACTTCTCTCTATCTCTCTTTGTTACTAACCCTGGAAAAGAATGTACTAAAAAAGGACTACCAAATATTCCCAACATTATTATATTTAAGCTTAAAACTAAACTATTGAACTTATTCCAAATGGGAGCAGTATGTCCCCATTCTAGAGTCTTTCCCTTTGTTTTAACCCTTCTTATCCAAAGGCTGAAGATCTAAAGATGATTCCCGTTTTTGCTAAGAAATGAGAATCCAACCATACCATATAAATCAAACTCCAAGAAAATGAGTGTCCTGTACCTACACATCCCCTTTTTTTTCACTCTAACCTCTTCGACATAGATTATAGGAACATTCTTAGGATAAAAAAGCGTCTTAAGCATTAGATTCAAACCTCAAACCTAATTATGTGCCAATAAAAGAGCAATATCTATGACCTCTACCATTAATGGAGAAGACTTAGTTGAAAGAACTGTAGAAAAATTTTATATATTTTTTTTGAAATATTCAAATCTTCATTTTCTTTTTTAAAAATGAGCCAAAAATTTATACCTTTTTAAAATTTTCCCAACTAAATAGTATACAGATGTCCCACAACATTAAAAAGAAAAAAAAGAAAAAAAGAAAGTGGCCACATTTTCAATGTGGCTGTAGCTTTTTAGTCAAAATATATTTAACAAGAGACACATAACATAAGCCCCTCAATAGTGGAAATGTTTAGTTCTTATTTCAAGTGGATAAGTTTAATCTTCTCAATAGTTCTTATATCATTGGAAACATATTTTCCAAGTTCGGGCACTACATTAGGCAGGACACTTTAGGGTCTTCAAAATTTAATAGCTATAACTTGAGCAACTAAGATGTAAACAAAACGGGGACTACTATCCACGTCAGTGACAAACTAGAACTAGTGATGATTAAAAGGGCCAAAAGGAAAATTCCCCTTTCTTATATCAAAGAGCTCTGATAGGTAAGGCCTAATCCACACTCCATCATTATTATATCAGTTGGGGGCAAGTAGACCCTATGAAGGTGCCGGTCACATGGGCCATAAATTTCATGGGCCCCACGTAAAATAGTTCACTTTCAGTTTACTATCTGCCACCAAAATGCTGCAATTGTTAAGTGTCACAGGCGTATAAAATGTGTTGTCTGGTACCCACTTGGGGGAATTTGAAAAGACAGTTTCAAACACACATCTCTCTTTATAAAACTAGGAACTATTTCTAGGACACATGATGACCAGACTTATCTCTCCCAACAATCCATATATTAACACCTTGAATAACTCTGCTAACCCATTTTTTTCTTTAAAAATCAATTTTAAGTGCAACATGTGAAGACATGTGTCAGAAGCATAGCATATAAAATTTTAATCTGTAGCATTTACACAAAAAAGTAAAGGCAACTATACAAATTAGAAAGCCTACCTTCAATTGTGCTCTGCTGATGTTTGTGTAAGATGCCAGATTTGGGACAACAAAGTTCCAGGTCTCATTGTGGAATGGGATAACCCTGATGTCCTAAAATTTCTAGTGGAGGTAGTGAACTTCTTTTAGATGTCACAGGTTCATGACGGAATCAAACGAAAATAAAAACATGGGTCCTTCAATAAGATAAGGAGAGGCCCCATTAGTTTCCAAGGTAAATACACTATGAAAATGGTTAGAGTCACCAGGCATGGTAAAGAGTAAAAGAACATATGAAATGAATTACAGAAATACCTACAGTGATCTTTTCAGGTAATAACAAACATGCAAACAAAGCCTGCCCACATGCACATAACAGAAAGAAAACAAACCACGGCCTTAATACTCTTGAGAAGAGTATAAATCTATGCTAAAAAATAGACTAAAATGTTGTCCCTATTATAAACCCCTCAAACAAAGCATAACCAAAAATCCCAACTTCCATTTCCATTTCTAGCTTTGATTGCCCCTACCTCGGCCACCCATCCGCCCCCGACCTCGACCATAGCCTCTCCCACCACCTCCCCCCCTGCCTCTTTCATATCCTGCACCTGGATCAAGCATACTGTATTGCTAAGTCCAACAACTGATGAATGCATGGGATCGCACAATAGATAAATACAGTGTGAAAGTGGATTCCATGCATAAACCAAAAATCCAACAAAATGGACTAGTGTGCACACAATATTCTGACAAAAGTACATGCATACATGTACCTGTAGGTCAGGTTAGTTCACAGTTCATGTGCCAAAAGCATGCAAATGAGCATTGCCACGGCAGAGAGACCAAAAAAATAAAAATAAAAAGAGGATGGTTCAATCATCAGGTAGGCAAAAGTGCACATAGAACATGGGCTGCAAGTCGAAATCTAAAAATTCATTCTATCATTGCGCGTTTAGCCAAACCTGATACATACTTGTTTCATCCAATCATAACTGATCAGCAGGCCAGCACTTGGCAGTTAGCAGATGTAAATTTGAAAGGACAAAAAAGTTTAAAAAAAAAAAATCACAACATGCATTTGTTTTAGTGTCTTCTGCATTTTCTAAAGACAAATGAGTCCAGCAGCTAAAGAGGCACAATGATCTGAAGAGGATATTTGAGAAATGGACCAACAACAAACTCTAGATCATCAGAACATGGTGAACACCAATAAAAAAAATAAAAAATTGGTGGGTTCCAACTTATTCCAAGTATCAATTATTTTATATCTTCCTATGAGCTACAAAGTTGACTCTTTGGTTTCTATTGTTGGGCAAAGAACCAACTTATTCCAAGTATCAACTATTCATATCTTCCTATCCGCTACAACAGTGACTCTTTGGTGGCCATTTTGTTTCATGAAGAACCATTAGGATATGCTTGTGCGATGAGAGGATGTCGCAATAGAGAAGAAAATTATTCTGATTTTCCACGCAGCCCACTATTCTATTGTTTCGTACGACACATTTTCCTTACAAAAAAGGAAAATATGAACCGACTTTTCTCAATAGAGAGGATTTCCAATACCTATGGGAGAGATAGGAATGCAGGATTCCTCTCTCCAGTGGAAATAGAAATCCGCAAAGTGTGAAATCCTCTCGTTGCGCAAGAAAGCTCTTAGGAAGGACTATGGAAATACAACTTCAAATAAAATCAGTACCTTTCCAAAGATATGGATGTGAAATACAATTGTGTTAAGGGAAGCAAATACCATTTCAAATAATTTGGCTAAATAAGAAATAGAGAGAGACTGCACCAGTGCAAAACAAAGTAGCTTTTTGACTGAATTGTTTTTCAGTCCATAATCCTTTCTATACCGCGGTGTTATATTGGCCAAGTTCACTCTATTTTGCCTTGTTCTGTATCATCCTTGAGATGGGTATACCAATACTCAATCCTTTGATCTTTCGGTCTATTTTCATGGAGAAGAATGAATGCGGCAACCTGAGGTAAGAATATGATGTCTACACAAGGATTTAAAGAGTGGACTCGAGATCTAACTCAGTTAGGGCCGAGTCCTAGTCGAGTCGTCCAACTCCGACTTGGTCGAGCCACATGGGACTCAACCAAGTTGGGTCGAGTCCAAATTTAGGGCTCAGAAAAATAGATGCCATGGGTTTTTTTTTTTTTTAATGCAAATCCCACCACCCCAGCTTCCAATTCATAATGTTTATAGCTCCAACTTGGCTAGAATCTCGTTGGAGACCAGTGGCGACTAGACTTAATCCACAGACCAAGCATTTCCCACAAGTCGGGATTTGGGTGGGCTTGATGTTCGAATCAGGAAGAACCTGAGGTACCATGGTTTTGGGGATTCAAGGTATTGTGGATAGCACAGTAGATTTTATCATGGAGGTTTTCTTTAGGAGAGGAGATTCAATGAATTCGATGCAGTAGAGCACGCCGGAAATGATTGAGGGAGCAATTGCATTCCAAATAATAATTTGAATTTTTCGGGATCCAGTTCAGTTGGTAGACAGGGAGCCATTCTACCCTCGGATCAAAGGGCATTTAATCACACGAACCATTCGATGACAATGAATGTGTATGGTGAGGATCAAAACTTCCTTAGATCATCTCCTTAACAAAACATTGTAGAGTAGCGCCCCATGGACATAATGAATTCCAAGTCGAGTCACTATAGACCCAACTTGGTCATGGCCGAGTCCGAGTTGACTCGGCTTGGCCGATTTTTTAATCCTTGCCGTCCACACTGAAAAGGTCAAGCAGAAAATGTTATCACATGGATTGCCTATTGTTGAGAACCTATGGCATGTGGCTCTACAGTCCACGTAAGGCTCATGACATGAATGATCTGGATCATTGCCATACATATGATTAAAGGTGAGTTCGGCATTATCCATGTTCACTGAATTCATATGATGGTATTGTATAATAAGGCATGTATAAACAGATGTGGTTTTGTATAATAAGTTAATAACGCATGTATGGACAGATGATCAGCCATTATATGCTTACCACGATAACCCCAGCCTCTGCCACGCCTGCCACCACCTCGACTCCAATTCCATCCACCATTTTCTGTGAATGAAAATGATCAGCTGTGATAAGCAAGACAGAAACAACAAAGCCTTTTTTTTTTTTTTTCCTCTAAATACCTTGGTAGTTTCCATATCCTTGATTGTTTCCGTATCCTTGGCTGTTTCCGTATCCTTGATTGTTTCCGTAACCTTGGCTGTTTCCATATCCTTGATTGTTTCCGTAACCTTGGCTGTTTCCATATCCTTGATTGTTTCCGTAACCTTGGTTATGCCCATACCCTTGATTGTTACCGTACCCTTGATTGTTACCGTACCCTTGGTTGTTACCATATCCTTGATTGTTGGCATATCCTCCTCTACCCCAACCTCTTCCTCTTCCTCTACCTCGACCACGTCCACGATTATATGAATCTGAAACACAATACAAATTCAGAAAAATCTACATAGAACTTCAGAAACATATCCAGACAGAAGTTTAATGTCACAATGAGCAGAACACTCTCCAATATTGCAAATATGTACTACCTCCATTAGCAACAGTGACTGGAGCTGGTGCTTGCTTGGGTGGCGGCTGCTGCTGCTTCTGCTGCTGGTAGTGATACTGAGGCTTTGGCTGATCCAGATATGATGGAGCTTGGTACCTAATGCAACAAATTCCAATTGTAATTTAAAAAAACTTGAACAGACAATTAGAAGTAAAAAAGAAAAAAGAGAAAATGTGATTTGGTCTCAATAATGCCTGCAGACTAAAACATGGTTGTATAACTTTTCAAGTACCTTTCAGAACTCATTAAAAAAAAAAAAAAACCCAACAAAAAGTACCTTTCAGAACTCATCTGCATGATATGATGTCAAATTTCAAGTTAGATCCATCTTTCTGATGAAGCCATAAAGCAAACTTGGCTTGACAGAGAGTAAAATTTGATAAATACTAGGGTGTGTCTTTTCATTTGGTTAAATTTCTTTCAAAAAAATATAAAAATAGATATCATGGCCAAAATTCAAAAATATCAATAAAAAAACAAAAAAAAATTATTGTGAAGCTTATTCTACAAAACCAGTAACACCTCTCTTATGGGCTTTCTGGTATGCAAGATGTTTTATATAGTATTACTTTCTTTGACTTCTGTGGCTTCTCATTTGTTTTTGAAACCTTCTATTCCCTTATTTTTTTGGGATATCATTCCATGATCACGATGAAAAAATGGGTTCTTTCTGATGATGTTGGTTAAGTCATACCGTCTTGGTACTTATAACGGCTCAGTTGTGTAGCATGTGAGGTTGTACTGGTACCAGTGGTGGCAGAGTTGGAGGCCAGCAGCAGATGTTATACGCGATCATGATTGCTTATAGCGTTTCAAGTCAGGTGGTCTTTACAACATACTTGAAAGCCTCTGGGTTCATCATGAAACGAAAAACAGCAGAGCTCTTGCTTTCAAGAGAAGGTGTGGGGGCTCTAAACAATAAACTTATTTGTTATTTGGATTTGAATGATTTATTCAATCATGAACGTATCTATTTTAACTCTAGTAGAAAAATTTATCTTGCACTGATGATTGGACTATACCAACTTATTCTAACTATGTGGTGCCACTAGATCTAACCAACTTATATCATACGACCTCCCATTTGTATGCATTAGCTCAAATTTCACCCTGATCTGAGTGACAATCATTTATGGATTAATCTAATCATGTGTCAAACATGCACTGTGCATTATACACATGATCAATCCAATGTGTGCATCCAATTGGAGAGAAATTTGGGACACAGCATACTTATCAAAAGCATGCGGTATGTCATGTGTGATTTGGATTTCAGAAAGGAGATTGCATATAGATCAAGTCAGGTTTTTAGAATGCGAAGTATAGCTCAGCAGTCAGCACAGGGTTATTTCTCATATAGTATTTAAAACGATATTTGAATGCTAAGATAAATCTTCAAGCCAACCCAACCCAACTGCACATTGACTCTAATTGAGTTGGGTTTTGATTGATGTACAACCTTATGGCCAAAGAAAGACAATATCTCAACTAAGTATTAAAAAAAAAAAAGACATTATCTCAACTTACCCTGGAGAGCTCGTGTTTAGCCCTTGGGTCGACAGAGAGATTGAAATCATTGAAACATGGCGAGTCGTCTCCAAACTACAAGAAACATGTATTTTGTTATCAAAATGGTTGAACATGTTTATGTAAGAAACACATATAATAGTATGAAAAAGAAAGAAGACGTACGGTACAAGGCCCTCTTCAATGGGTTCCCATACGTCGGTTATGCTTACTGAACTAATGGTGGTATCTTGATGCAACCCTGGGATCCTTTTCTGTTTATTTAAGGTAAATGAGAGAGATTATTAGAGATCAGTTAGCGGAACACAAGAAAGGTGAGAAAGAACATCATAGAGAAGCTGAACCAACCTTTATAATTTCAGCAATGGCCACAGTCTTGCTGATAGCCTGCCCCATTGCCTTCAAAACAATCTCTCCCACCTGTTTCTCCTGAATATTTGCTAACAAATTAATACATACAGCAACAAGTAATAAGGGCATTGTCATATTTGTCAAACTTTAAAATGCTAGCACTGAAAGTGTTTATTATGAATAATATTGGGTTAAAAGAAATTTCCTCTTCCACCTCGGAGATGCACTCATTGAGAAACAAAGCGAAAAATTTAATTGTATCATCTCTTTGTTCCTTATGATCATATAACGCAAATTTGGTGTCGTATTCTCTCCTTGTTCTTGTAACACCACGGGCCTTACCCAGTGGGGGAACCAAAAAATATACTTGCAGGGCCCAATAGGGAAAAAATTTTCTTGAAGGGGCCAATGTAAAAAAATCCAAAATCTTCTATAAGATTTAGGGGCTTTTTGCAATTGAAGGGGGGGGGGGGGGGGGGGGGGGGGGGTGGGGTTTGTTGGCAGGTCTGCCCCTGGCCTTAACCCATTGCAAAAGCTAGTTGTTGATGTGGAGGTAACCATGGGTACTAAAGCCCAGGCTTTGAACGTGGACGTTTCCAATGTGGGACTTGTAGAGTCCCTTGTATGCCGGGTGTTCTTTTGCAAGTGATGGAAACACTGTATTTCAACGGGATCGGCCACCTTGGCCCAGGCCTACCGAATCTCACACTCTCTTTCAATGGAAAGAGAGCCGTCCTCAACTCTGATACCATTTGTAATGCCGTGGGCCTTACCCACCGCAAAAGTTAGCTATTGAGGTGGAGGTAACCATGGGTATTTAAGCCTAGGCTCTGGACTTGGATGTTTCCGATGTGGGACTTGTGGAGTCCCTTGTATCTCGGGTGTTCTTTGGCGGGTGATGAGCACACTGGATCTCACAGATCTAGCTTGGAGCTTCCAAAATTATTTTGACTATGGTTTTCAATGATGGGATGGACTACGGTTTCATCATAGATGTAAGATCCTTGAAAAAGTGGGACTAACAACTGCCCTGTGATTATTGTTAAGAGAAAAACAATTGAAACAACATAACAATAAGAGCTTGGAACTAGAGTTAAAATGCGTTTTAGTCGCAACATTGTCAAGTTCATGGCCAATATTAAGGGTCTAAATGAGCCAAGATAAGCCAAGCTTGAGTTTGGATTGACAATGCATGAGAAGCTTGAGCTCAACTCAACCTTAATGATTTTGTACCACAAACGGAAGTAATCTCTGATATGGGCTACATGATCAATCCAACCAAAGTATATCCAGCAGGGATTGACTAAAAAATAAAGCAGAAGTCACATATAGAGGGAAAATGTTAAAATTTTAGGCACATAGATCGAGCATTATGATTTTCAAATGAGCTTGATATTTTGCAGGGCCATCACCCATTAACACCAATAAGAGTGTTCCGCAAATAATTCCTTTGACCAACATCCCTCATGATGAATTGATTTTCTCTCTATTTGGTATCATCATGTCTTTACATTATTAATTCTTGCTCTTTTCAGTCGTACCATCATGATACTAATTGTCATTCTGAAGGATGTCGGTAAATTTTTTTATATCTTAAATTTTTCTGTGCTTAAAAAAATAAAAAAATAAAAAAATAAAAAAAACAACTTATGACTCAAGTTTCAATTTGATTAGGGTGCTAGAACATTTTGTGACACAACTCTAATTTTAAAACCATAATTAAAGGCCTTCTTTCGTGCAACTGTGTTCCACTAATTCCTTAAGGTGATCTATGTGCCCTCCTACAAGTTATATTGGTCTTAAGGGAATTAAGTTAGATGTAAAGGTTATTTATGTTCCCTTGAGATCGATATATTTTGTATATGTTACATAGATCACCTTGAGGAATTGGTGAAGCACGATTGCACCAAAGAAGGCATTTAATTATGGTTCTAAAAGTAGAGTTGTGTCACAAAATGTTCTAGCAACCTAATCAAATTGAAACTTGAGTCACAAGGTTTTTTTAAAGCTTAGGAAAATCTTAGAAAAATTTTAAGATATAAATTTTTTTTTACCAACATACTCCATAGTCCATCCTCCACTTTCCATCAATATTATCAGTCGAATGACAATTAGTACCATGATATACCATTAAAAAAAAAATAGTACCGTGATAACGATGTTGGTATGACTGACAAGAACAAGAATTATGTATGAAAAGATATCATAGAGAAAAAAATCAGAGTTTGGAAACTAGGCTCTGATTTGGTCACTACATAGTAGAGTATGACTGACTTATTTGTTTAGGGCATTTGGCTCTCTCTTTGCCCAGGTTGTTATTCTTACTGGACCATTTTCTCTTTAGTTTTTGGAAGATTTCATTAATGGAGCTAAGGTGGCATCTGTTCCACAACCAAGGTTTGGCTTATATGTTGGAACTCGGTCCTCCACTGTCACTTCCCCACAACACAACTCAAACTATTCGACTTCCCAAAATATTTTCTTTCCATTTTTCAAAGGGCAATTCAATCTAAGAAGCTCATCGACAATCCAAAGTGTAGATTCCAAACGGTCAGATGCGAATCATCTCAGTTGTTGCGCACATTCTTGTTCTTTCTCTCTGTACATGCACGTCCAATCAAAACTGCAGCATGCATCAGTTTTAGATCTGAGGGCTTATTCCCATTTCCGGTTTTTTGCTCATGCAGAAGAACAAATTTCTCCTTACATACTTTAGCTTCTTAGTTTTTTTTTTTTTTTTTTGGCAGATCCTTTTGTTCTTTGCAGATGAATGTCATAGAGTTTACTGAGGGCATATGTTTTCAGGCTTGCACTACCTGGATGTATTACAAATGATAGCAATCTTTTTTTAAATGGTTACAGGTGATAGCATTTCGCTGATTCTTCTTGTTCAAGGGTTGTTTCGATGTCTCTGAGTTGGGATACTGTGTTTGGAGACCACTTAGGAGGAACACCATTTTTTATTTTATAAAGATTTTTCTTTCAATTTTTTGGGGTCTGAATTCGACCTGACTCATCTCAACCCAAAGGGGACTGAGTCAGGGGTCGAGTCTGAGTTTTGAATCATCGGTTCATGATGACTGTATACTCCAAAACAGTCATTAATCCTCTTCAAGAAAAAAAAAAAGGAAAAAACCTCAACAAAATGGAAATTACTATAAATTTTTGGGGATTGCCCATGCCTTCATGCAACAGTCGACCATGTGATGTTAGGTTTTTTCATCAAAATCAACCCAAAGATAAGTAAATAGTTATCTCCTAATGTGCTTATGTTGTTTTGGATGTAACTACAGAGAAATTCCAAGAAATTAGAAAAAACATCATTGAAAAAAAAGAGAGAAAAAAATCTCAAGTTCTTACTGTCACATGTGACTCTGATGCTGGGTTAGTCAAAGAAATTCAGAAGAAGATAATTAAAAAGATGCAAATATGTCTAGAGCTCGGGTGCGCACATAAATACAAAGAGAAGAAGGGAGAGGGGTTCTGTTAGGAGAGCTGAACACTAGACACTTCGATGATTTTTTAACCTTGTAGTCGACTGAAGCTTTCCTATTCTCTCTTAAACATCCCATAAAATTCCATGTTAATAATCTCATAATGGCTCTATACCCCTGGCGAATAAATTAATTATGGAAACAAAAAGGAAGTGCAAGAAATGAAAAATATTTGATAAAAAATCCTCAATACAATTCTCACATGTTACGAATCCTAAAGATAGTGTGATACAATAGAATTTGTATCGTAATGTATAATCCATTAATGAATCCTACCATTCTCTCCTAAACACAATGTATATTATCCATATTCATTGATATTCCAACAATGAGATTATCACGGGGACTCTAGGATTACAAAACATTGGCTTTAATAGCAAAAGAGTCAAAATCCTGAAACATCCCTCAAGTGGCGGCAAGGTCTTGATATTCAATTAAGTAGACGGCTAGGTTCAGGCCCCCTATTTGAAGCATATAAACAGTTAATATTTGATCAGATGGACCAACCCAATGATGTTAATCACTCCCACTAGAATGACATTTGGGTTGAAGCCCTGGTCTAATCCTGATACACACATAACTGCGATACTCTAACCTCCAAAGCTACCCCATCTAACCTACTTATGGCACCAATACCTCCCCGTTCCAATCAGAGGCTTGACCCTAGTTGCCCTGCCTCCCCCATGAAGGACTTCGATGTCCCTTACAAGCTAAGCTAGCAAGCAGAATATTCGCAATGTTTCGACGGTAAAGGAGACCATTTGATAACAACACACACACGCACGCAACATTAAAAACTAAAATGAAATCAGTGCCCAGACATCAGAACCAGACAGCAAACAAATCCAACCCTTCACCTTCCTCAAACAGCAATCTAGACAATAATTTCCAACAACTCAATCCCACCAATCAATCAACTACACAGAAAATCATATCAGACCGCCCTAAAAAATACAAAATAAACAACATTAAGGGCAAAACATGCAACATGCTTAAATAGAAAAACTCACATATCTCCCCCACGCAATAGAAAAGAAAGATAGCAAGAAGAAAAACAAAAACAAAAACAAAACAGAGAGAGGAAAAAAGACAGACCCACAAAACCCATTTCCAAATCATTAGCACCCATCAAAACAAAATTACAAGAGAAGAAAGATAAAAAAACACCCCACTGACCAAAAACCCAGAAAAAGAAGAACCCCACAATCAAAATCATGAGAGAAAAAAAATATAGAGAGAGAGAGAGAGAAGTAATTACTTGGACGAGAGTGGTTGCATAGCTGATGTAATTTCTAATGAGACCATCAAAACAAAATTACAAGAGAAGAAAGAAAAAAAAAAAAAACACCCCACTGACCAAAAACCCTGAAAAAGAAAGAACCCCACAATCAAAATCATGAGAGAAAAAATGGAGAGAGAAGTAATTACTTGAACGAGAGTGGTTGCATAGCTGATGTAATTTCTAATGAGACCCTGTGTGGTGATTCTGATCTCGTTCTCGTGAATGGTTGTTTCAGGCCTCGGCCTTTCCACTCTCTGGTATCTGTCCATGTCGTTTTCTAACCCCTTGGTTTCTGATTAGGGTTTAAGGGTTTCTTTGTCTTTCTCTCCTCTGAAGTTGGGGAAGAGGAGAGAGGCGGATGAAAAAGGATGGAGAAACCCTATATAAAAGAAGGCCTAAAACCCTAACTGCGAAGGTGTTAGGAAGCATAAACCTCCGTTCTTTCTCCTTTTAAAGTAACAGCCACAAGTGACAAGTGTGTGGAGATTTTAGGGCCCCTCCCCTTTCAAATGCATATTTCAGTGGGCGGTTTCTGACAGCCACAGGGAATGCAGCACTTGGACATGGACCATGGCCCACATTGTAAGTCCACGTCTCGTTGAATGTTATATGTTATTATGTTAGAAATTGTGTGGTCTTTGTTGAGCATTGATTAAGCTAATAAACAAACAGGTAAAGGGTATATCTCTATTGATTGAGCCAAAGAGTATCTCTCTATTGAAATCTTATAATAAGGCTTTTGGGTGGCAAACGGGTCCCTAACTTAGCCCATTTAAACAGGTTGGGAAGGTTGTGCGAGTTTAGTTTGGTAGGTTGCAAATGGGTCGGTCCAGACTAGAACCATGATGTCCTCGACCCGGACCCGTTTTTATGAAGGGTGGACCTGGAACCAGACCCATTTATCATTTGGAGTTCTAAAACCAGTTCCAGACCCAAACCCTTTTAGTAGTTGGGTTCGAAATATAGGTTTTAGGCTGAGCTTTTAATGGGTCGGAACTCCGATTTATCAGATTATTGAGTATCCATCTTGCATCTATGAGAGAGCTAGAGAGAATAGAAACCGTGTTTAGTTGAAAAGGGGGAGGAAAAGGTAGTTTTTGAGTGAAGGGGCTATAGCCTTTTATAATAAATAATGAACCCTACTTTCTATTTTAATTATACCTTGAAGATCGGACAAGCCCACGGGTCTACAGGCCCAAACATGCATAAGTCCAGAACCGGATTCGTTTACCAATCGGGTCCTAAAATGAGTTTCATGCTCAGACTCATTTAGCCACATTGGTCCAAAATATAGGTTCTAGCTAGACCCAGTTTAAAGGGAGTCTTATATAAAGACTAGTGCAACAGGCCCATTGGTAAAAAATAATAATAATAAACTTTTAAATAAAGACTTTTATAAATTATAAAGGAAAAACTACCGGATAAATCCCCATAGTGGCCTATGAGTAAGGAGACGACCCGTTAGGAGTTTAGAGACGGAAGGGGTCCTTTGGGTGGGTTTCTTTATTTTTTTTGTCATTTAGCGATGTTGTCGATATCGACAAATATGCGTAAACCCTTAATACAATGCCCCATGTCTGCATTTCTTCGTCAGACCCTTTTCATCGTCTGCAACTTGGTTCTCTGGCGATTTTCCTTCTCAGAAAACACCTACATGGAATTAGCTAAAGTGGTTGTTGAATTCCATTAAAAGGTTGGTATACACAATAAATTCTTTCTTATATTGCATCATCTACCCTAAAAGATGATCAGCTTGATTCAGTTTCACTACTGACTTGTTAGAAGACAAATAACAGTGGTCTGAGCCCTAAAAATGCACTTTGAAACCGTACATGCTGTCCAATATATGACTCACTGTATGTAGCTTTGGGTTTGGTTGATGGCGATTTTTGTTTTGGTCTTGGTTAATGGCGATTTTCGTTTTGGGTTTTAGGGTTTGAAAATGGGTTTCTTTTTTGTAGGCACTGTTTTTCTCTATTACATTCTAGGATGGCTGCTGATGTAAATGGGTTCCATGTAGGCTTGAAGATTGCAGCAATTTTTTGATGTAAATGGGTTGTTCCAGGCTTGAACAGTGCAGTGGTTTTTTTGGCTTTCAGCTTATGTAAATGGGTTAAAATATAGGCTTGAAGATTGCAGAGTAATTCTTTTGTATTAAGTTGGTGATGTAAATAGGTTGTTCCAGACTTGAACAGTGCATTGCCTGTTTGGGATGGCTGCTTATGTAAATGGGTTCCATGTAGGCTTGAAGATTGCAGTCATTTTTTTAGTGCTTTTGGTGATGTAGATGGGTTGTTCTAGGTTTGAACAATGCAGTGCTTTTTTTGAGATGGCTACTGATGTAAATGGGTTCTTCAGCAAGGCTTGAAGATTGCATTCATTTTTTGGTGGAGTTGGTGATATAGATGGGTTGTTCCAAGCTTGAACAGTGCAGTGTTTTTTTACTTGTATGGTTGCTGATGTAAATGGGTTGTTTGGTGATGTCAATGGATTCCATGTAGATTTGAAGCATGTAAATGGGATCCATGTAGATTTGATGACTGCAAATTTTCCTTTTTATCTATTGTATTTTGCTATTTTTGTAAGGTGCTAACAACTTTTTGAATATAAAGTAAGAATGTTGTATTCAGTTGTTCCATGTTGTTTGCTTTTAAGTATTTCTTGATGACCATAAGTTGGGTTTAATATGTTGGATTCACACTATAAAACCATGTAAACCAGTCGATTTAGATAGATAAAAGTTGTCGCTATCGACAACTTTTATTTGTTACGACAGCTGCTGACCTACAACTTTTAATTCACACCACTGACGAAACTAGTCGATATCGATGACTTTATGTTGTCGCAGCTGCTGTAACAGATAAAAGTTGTCGATATCAACAACTTTTATCTGTTACAGCAGCTGCTGACTTACAACTTTTAATTCATACCACTGATGAAAGTAGTCGATATCGACAACTTTTATCTATTCCAGCAGCTGCTGACTTACAACTTTTAATTCATACCACTGACGAAACTAGTCAATAGCGACAATCTGTTCCAGCATTTGCTGACTTACAAATTTTCATTCACACCACTGACGAAACTAGTCGATATCGACAACTTTTATTTGTTCCAACATTTACTGACTTACAACTTTTAATTCATACCACTGAGAAACTAGTCGATAGCGACAACTTAAGTTGTCGCTATCGACAACTTTTATCTTTTCCAGCATTTGCTGACTTACAACTTTTAATTCATATCACCGACAAAACTAGTCGATATCGACAACATAGGCTGTCGCTATCGACAACTTTTATCTGTTCCAGCAGCTGTTGTCTTGCGACTTCTGAAGGCTGTGGAAATGACAACAACAACATCAAACACCTTTCTGCAATTCATAATAAACAACTCCTTTATCAATCCACCCCTAACATAGCAAAAAAAACCCCATTCCCCCTTCTCTTTCTTCTCCTCTTCGGCAGCAGCTGACAACCTGCTTGTCACTCCTTTATCAATCATTCTATATACATGCATTCAACCATTCTATATACATGCTGTGGAACTCTAACACATGCATTCAACCATTCTATATACAAACTGCTAACAATAAAGAAAAAATTCCATCAAATGCAAAATATACATGATCCAACAAAAGGATTCTATATAGAAATACAATTCATTCTGTACAATGGCAAAAGGAGACTAAGTACAAGTCTATCAACCTGACAGACTGATGAAACAAAATCATATCAAAGCCAATGTTACAATTTCCAATAAAAAAGTACAACAAAGAGGTAGCCCCATAAGCAGTATCCACGAAAAAGTGAAGAAAACAAAACATGTGCTCTTTCCTGCTCTCCGCTCTTTCTTGGAAATCACCATCAAAGCCATCAAGGGAAGTCACTCAAGTCAGTCAAACCCAGTCTGTTGGCATTCAACTGTTAGCTCTTTTTTAATAGGTCTACGACAATTTTGCTGCGAAAGTAGGGGAAATCTTTTTGAGTGAAGTTGACACTAAGGCGGTGCACACACTGTTCAAGCCTACATGGAGCCCATTTACAGCACCAACCACCCCAAAAAATGAATGCACTGATGAAGCATACATGGAGCCCATTTACATCACCAACCACCCCAAAAAATAACTGTACTATTCAAGCCTACAAGGAGCCCATTTACATCATGTACATACCTACAAGCCTTCAAGCCTACAAGCAAGTACCTACAATCAAAAGATGAAGACATATAAATATATCATATTCACATCATTCCTCAATGCTTTGAATATTCTTTTCATATCATTGTGGTCGTCAATGCTTGTCATTGAAAATGCCCGTCCATTGTAATAAAGGTATTGTATGCTTAATCTCTGAATGAATGAGTCCCAATTAGATGCTTCAGTTGCTTCGTTAACCAATGACTCATATGTTATGTCCGTCGGTAAATATCTCATCTTTTAATAGAGAAAAACAATGCCTATAAAAAAAGACCCTTTTAATGCATTGTTTCATGCATTAGAATTCAATTCACCCTAAATTCTCTGAATGCATTGTTTGATAACTAGCCAAAGATTCTTTGTTTTATGAACTAATATTAGCCATGCAATTAGTGATTATGAAGGCTGAGATAAAAATGCTTAGCTTGTCAAAATTCAGAGGAAGGGCTACGAAACCAGCTATTGGACTCATATTTAAGTATTTCTAAGAAACTTCCTGTAAAAAAGAAGGGAGCATATCTATGAAAATTGAGAGCCCAGCAACCTGGGATACCATTTTCTAGCATGGTTGAAGATACATTTCACCAAACAACTACCAGACTATAACATATGCCACCGTTCAACTACAAGACACATTACATCAAACACCTACAGGGCAACAACATATGCCTCTCTTCAACTACAAGACATATTTCATCAACTACAAAGAAATAATCATCTTTCAACAAATGTCAAGTTCTTCTCACATAATGTACAAAATAAATCAATACTCCTTACAACAAAGCTCATCTTCTCCCTTTCATCAAGGATTTCTTTTTTATCCATTTGGGTATTCTCATATCCATCAATCCAGTTGGGTTGTCAGTCGTACCCAAATAGTCACCGAAAAAAAAAAAAAAACCCATCATCAATGATTCATCACAAACACATTTCTACCCAATTAGAAAAAAATAAAGAAAAAAAAATAAAAACCCACATTGCAGAAACCATCAACGAGAACAACAGAATGAAAAAAATATATGATGAAATCAGGTGAGGAAGGTATTGGAGAAGAAAGAAAAAAAATCACATATTGTATAGCTGTGCACTAGATTTACAGTTCGTGGGTGACCGTTGAAGATCGAAACACACTGTCGGAATAACGAGGCTTCTCCAGAAATCCGCAAATCACTTGAATGCAAGGAGGCCCTCTAGCATTCGGAAATCCCACAAGAAGTTGCTTCCTGAATGCTAGGGATTTCTCAAATCCCAAATAGCCTGGGACCAACGAAAGGGAGAGGTGTCGACAATCACTGTTGAAGTTGATATGGGAAAAAGGATGAAGAAGAATGGCTACAAACAAATTAACTTCCTCTCCACCTTGATAATATATATAACAGTTCAATCACTCTGACCAATCAACATAATTCAAAAGTTATACAATAATGAACTGGTGAAGTTCACAACCAACAATTTCTCATCGTCAAAGATGGCCCACACAACGTAAATCTAATTTCACAACATTTTATAGCACCATGCAACACCATGCAAATCTCTCATTCATTTATTCCATCTATTACAAAAGGACCAACTCTAAGATTTTCAACACTACATTGACACCCTAGTTTCTAAACAAAAGGAAAACATGCAACGTACGTACTTTAGCAAACACCAGAAAACCAAGCAACAGTACCCCCATAAGAACACAAGTACTACCCAAAAGCCACCCACAAACAGTTCATGCAATGGTTCTTCAATCAAACCAAATCAAGGTAATGGAAAAACACTACTACATGCGGCTCCCTTCTTAGTGGCGCAACCAACTCCGCCACCGGCTTCGCCCAGGCCACCGATCCCACCAACGCCTCCGGCGCCACCAAGGCCACCAGTTCCGGCCGGTACACCGAGGCCACCACCCAATGTGGGGAGCCCCACGATCCCGGCGACCCCGCCAACACCGCCGTAGCCACCAATGCCGCCGAATGTGAGGAAGGTGTAGGTGCAGAAAATAATGACCCACAATGAGATGGTGCCTTACAGGACTTATCCGAGAAGATGATGGTGATTAGGAACGTCTGAGTGCCGTCCGAAAGCCTGAAAGAGATGAACAAACGGTCAGAGGACCCTGGCTTGGGCGGCGCAAGGCTCTCCGATGCCAAAGTCAGTATGGGAACTGGAACGATGGAAGGAGAGGGAGAAGAGGGACAGAGTAAGGGCTCTGTGGATGAGATTGTGCGTACCTTGCATGGTGCATGGAGTTCTATTTATAGAGGTTTGGATCGTATCTTTCAGAGAATATCTTGGTGTGGGTCCATGATTCGACTGGGAAGTCATGATCAGCCCACAAAGTAATAAATGCAGTCTAATCCGGCTCACTTAGCATTTAATGCTAGTCGGGTCAGCCCACATTGCATTAAATGCGTGTCTTGTTGGGCCAGATTGTGTTGGGCGCCTTTGGCGGTTGGAGTACCAGAGGATCTGCCCTCGGGCCTTGCCCTGATGTGGCCTCAGCCGCTGGATGTCGCCATGTCAGCGATCTGGTGAAGATAGTGGACGGCTGGATGTCACATCTGTCTTATTGGCTCGCGCCCCTATTCCTCCACGTGTCTGACATCGTGGGGAATGAGGGGCGTGAGTGGAGGTTCTTTCTTACCTCGGCTTTCGTCTAGACTCCTTCAGCCGAGGTGGTGCTCTCTACCGAGGTGGGCACATGAAACAGCCGAACTCGGCTATAGCGGTTCAGACATGCTTGGCTTCGGCCGAAGACCCTGCCCTGACAGCCGAGGTGAAACTGATGCCACGTGGGTGGCACGCGGAGGGCACGTGAGAGTGCTTAGTCTCGTCTGATGGCTGTGATTAGCGTAATCTTGTGTTTCCGGAAATCTCCCCACACAACTGCCCCCTAGCTTCTGGCCTCGCGTAGAACGTCAGTGTCGTGAGGTCGGGAGCTATGTGACGGGTCTGTCTGGAGGAGGGAGCCCCTTTCGGCCCTGATTCGCGGTCGCTTCGGATGATCAAGGTAATGACTGGCGTCCCTTATTCAATGCTGCAGACAGGTCGACGGCTCCACGCGTCATCTCCTGGATCGTTGTCTGTCTCCTCGGGGTCGTACGCGCCGCCTCGTCAGGGGCGCAATCAATTCTTGAAATGATTCGCGCAGTCCCCTCGAGATCGTACGTGCCGCCTTGTCAGGGGCGCAATCAATTTTTGAAATGATTCGCGCAGAACCCCAGGAGGCGCCCCCTGGCGCGCCCAATTAAGGTTTCTGGAAAGGGAGCCTCTCTTCTATATATAGGGCAATCGAGGTTCGTTTTACCCTCCGTTTGCTATTCTGAATCAGAGGCGAGCATCAGAAGTGGGAAAGCTACTGTGAGGGAGCTTCATCTGAGAAGTGGTGCGCTGCTGAGGTTGAGTCTCTCCGCTGTCCAGCATCTTCGTTCTGCTTCCGTGCTTCCGTAAGTTCCTCCTGCTCTGCCTCTTCTTCTGCAGGTTTCTCTGTTTTTAGACTGGGATAGGAATGGGGATTTATAGCCACTGGTTAGAGAGCGAGGCAGCGATCGAGGGTTTCAGGTCGGCCTTTAGGATCCCTGCCGATGTCCAAATCAGGGGCGGTGAACCCCGCGGCTACAACCCTTGCGACTTTTCGGGAGGTTGGATGCCTTTTCCGCTAGTGGCCGTGATAGAAGGCGGGGTCCGATTTCCACTTCACCCACTTCTCAGGAGATGCCTTAGTCAGTGGTGTCTCTGCCCCTGCCAACTGCTGCCGAATGCCTTCAAGATCGTGATGGGCACGACCAAGTTGAATGAGGTCCTGGGCACCGACTTCGGTGTCTTCGACCTTGAGGACGTCTATAACATATGCAAGTCCGGAGATTCTTACTATCTCCGGGCTAAGCCAGGCCGGGACGGCTTCGTCCGATACTTGGAGGATTCAAGTAAGTATGCCGGGGACGATCTTCTGTATGTCTCGGGGAACTGGGAGTTTGGGGTGGCCGACACCGATAGAGGCTACCAGGTTCCTCGCCACTTCGGTACCATTCCAAGTAAACACCCTCCGTTCCTTTTTTCTTTACATTAAAATTTCTTTTTGTTCCGCCGCGCTTATACTTTTGATTTGTTGCAGCTTTGAAGGAGAGAAAACGGGCCGCCAGATACATTTGGAAGAGGAACGAGGCTTGGCTCCGCCTGGTGAAGCGGTACAGCGGTCATGACGGCAGGGCGGCCTGGTCGCTGCTAGGGTATCGGCCAAAGTACCGTGGGTATTTGAGGGGCACCGTAGAACCGATCCAGGGTGAAGGTGCCACACTCGAGGTCGGGCAGGAGCAAGCCGGTCCGGAGGTCGCAGAGCCCTCGCAGGCGTCTGACGTTAGGGCCACGTCTGGAGCCTTAGCTTCCACGTCAGGATCGAGACTTCAGGTCTCAGGACGGGAATTGAGTCAAGCCGCCCGATCTCCCTCGCCAAGTTCCGAGATGAGGCACACCAGGCGCTTGTCCTTCGAGGACCTCGAGGCCTTGGCGCTTGGAGTGGAGGACGCCCGAGCCCCCCAGGATTCGGTGAATTTCCCGGAGCATCCGTCTCCAAGGGCTCGGATAGCTTCCCCTGCAGAGGTGGCGGAGGTTCCCGCGCCCCCTAGCCCTGTTGATCCAGGGGTACGCCTGCCCCCAGCCGAGGTCGAGCAGGAGGAATCTCGGCCGCTGAAGAGGCCGAGGACCGATGCGGGCCCTAGCTCGGCTGCTGCCTCGTTACCCCAGGGGCCGCCGTTATGGGAGCCGAGCTTCATGCTTGGGCCGGGGAGGCCGATGACGATGGAGGATTGCGTTCTTCACAAGATCGATCCCCAGGTCCTCGAGGCCCTAGGGCGAGCCTGCGCCCTTCCCCGGGACATGGAGCGGCTGGACAAGTACAGCGATCAGAAGCTGATCCTGACGATGTTGCAGTCTAACCTCGCGGTAAATCTTCATTTCCCTTTGTCAAACCAGCGGTTTAGCGTTTAACGCTCTTTGGATCTAACACGTACACCCTGTTTCTTTGACAGGTGGCGCAGAAGTCCATGGCCGTTGCTGACAGGATCCGCAGGTACAGCACGGACGTTGCCGAGCTGACCGTGGAGAAGAACGGCCTACAGGAATCCCTGGACGCCGTTGGCCAGAAGTTAGCCAGGGTGGAAGGGGAATTCGCGGCGAAGCTCGAGCAGGCAAGGGAAGAAGCCGAAGCGGAGAGGACTAGGTCAGCCGAGCTCGAGGTCTCCATTTCGAAGATGGGAGACGATTACGCGGCCCTGCTTCAGGCCGAGTCCAAGAGGGCGGATGAGGCCGAGGCGAAGCTCGAGTCCGAGTCCAAGAGGGCGGATGAAGCCGAGGCGAAGCTCGAATCCGAGTCCAAGAGGGCGGATGAAGCCGAGGCGAAGCTCGAATCCGAGTGCGATGCTGCGTTCGAGGACGCCAGAGCGCAAGTCACCGCCCACTACAAGGAAAGGGTTCTTGTCGTGAGGGATAAGGCCTGGGCGAAAGGGTGGCTTGCCGGCCTGAAGGAGGCCGGGGTCTCGGAGGGCCACCCCTCCTTTCGGGTGCCTCTTCCGTACACACTTCCGGTGCCGACCTCTGCCCGTTCATCCGGCGAAGCCTCTGATGCCGCAGCCCGTGCGACTGACCGGTCGTGACCTCGGGAGATTCGCTTTCTTGCTTTATGCTCTGTAATTTCCTTCAGTTTGTATTTGCTGAACACTGTAACGAATGAGATTTTAATACAATTGAAGGTTTCTTCAAATACTCGTGCTTCTGTCTCTTTTAAGCCTGGTACTTCGATGCTTGAGTTCGGCAGAGTGTTTCCTGTCTGTAGTGCTTCTGCTTCTCAGCCTTGTAAACATCTTTTGCAATCAATGAAAGACGGGTTTCTTTACTTGTGAATTTTCTCTTGGCATTTGTCTCTCTTTCCTTTCTGGGTGTGCATTGAATGGTATTGAATGCCTTTACTGTGTGGCGTGGCCCTTGAGGTAGAAAGGGTCAGACTGTCAGTGCTGATTTTCCGTATTCTGGAGACCATAAATAGCAACAAACGAGGTGGCACGGCTGGCGAGGGAATCGGACGGATGTCTCCACGTGGCGCCATAGGGATCGCTGGTCAACAGCCGTGCATCCCCAGTAACGCGTGGGAGACTTCGCCCTCATGACTTCTTTCGGAGACCGAGTCCTCCTCCTTCCTATAAATAGGGGTGGCAAGCTCGCCATGGGAGAAGAAAAGAACATAGCTGTAGGAATCATGTCCGGGAGGTGTCCGAAATCATTTGATCCGGGAGGAACCTTCGCGCCTGTGGACGGCTTTCTCCAAGGGGGAAGTCCGCCGTGGTCTGCGCGCTCTCTGAAGGAACTCCCCGTGGGCCACGCGCTCTCTGAACGCGGGTTCACGGCCATCCGTCCCTGGCCAGACAGAATGAGGATGCGCTGCAGGGGGACGGTGGCGCATTCTCGTCCGACAAGGCCCTGTGCGCCCGTCGTACGGGAGGCGGGATGAGGCCTCGCTGGACCGGGAGGCTTCTTCAAGCTTGGCTGGTCTTACTGGCCGCCGAGGGTGTTGCAGAGCCCAGCGAGGTCCAGGGCCTCCGAGCTGGAGGGGCTGTGCGATGCTTTTGGTCTGGCCGGCCATAGCGTGTTATAGAGCTTTGTGAAATTCAGGATCGCTCAGAACCTCCAGGCAACGGTCCGGCGTCGTGGAGTGAGCGAAGATCGGAGTCTTTCTGCTTTTCTTTATTTTCTGTTTTCAGAGGACTGTGATCCTCCTTTCTGTACTTCGCTCTTTGTTCTGTAATTTTTGTAATGAAGCAGTTTGCAATGGATAAAAGGAATTCTGAGATTACCCAAACTGTGTACAGTTCTTTTGAGTTCTTTTCCTTATTTCTTTGCACTGTTCTGGAACACTTTCTGTGCTGTTTGTGTTTGAGTGCCGGCACTGACCTTGGCCGAAACGGCCGGCTTTGGCCGAGATGAGCTGCCTTGCGCCGAAGTGGAGTCATCATCCCACTGGTCTCGGCCGTGGAAGCATGAGTTCGGCAATGATCTTTGAGGGGTGTAAAAACCCTGATCTTTGGAATCCGGCCGAGCGTCCGAACTCGAGGCCTTCTCCAGGGCCCAAGGCCAGGAGCTTTAGGAAACGACCGAGTCTGGACTCGAGGCCTTTTCCAGGGCGGTGGGCCCGATTCGGCTGAGTGTCTGAACTCGAAGCCTCTCCATGGCCCAAGGCCAGGAGCTTTAGGAAACGACCGAGTCTGGACTCGAGGCCTTTTCCAGGGCGGTGGGCCCGATTCGGCTGAGTGTGAACTCGAAGCCTCTCCATGGCCCAAGGCCAGGAGCTTTAGGAAACGACCGAGTCTGGACTCGAGGCCTTTTCCAGGGCGGAGGGCCCAATCTCGGCTGAGTGTGAACTCGAAGCCTCTCCATGGCCCAAGGCCAGGAGCTTTAGGAAACGACCGAGTCTGGACTCGAGGCCTTTTCCAGGGCGGTGGGCCCAATCTCGGCTGAGTGTGAACTCGAAGCCTCTCCATGGCCCAAGGCCAGGAGCTTTAGGAAACGACCGAGTCTGGACTCGAGGCTTTTTCCAGGGCGGTGGGCCCAATCTCGGCTGAGTGTGAACTCGAAGCCTCTCCATGGCCCAAGGCCAGGAGCTTTAGGAAACGACCGAGTCTGGACTCGAGGCCTTTTCCAGGGCGGTGGGCCCAATCCCGGCTGAGTGTGAACTCGAAGCCTCTCCATGGCCCAAGGCCAGGAGCTTTAGGAAACGACCGAGTCTGGACTCGAGGCCTTTTCCAGGGCGGTGGGCCCAATCCCGGCTGAGTGTGAACTCGAAGCCTCTCCATGGCCCAAGGCCAGGAGCTTTAGGAAACGACCGAGTCTGGACTCGAGGCCTTTTCCAGGGCGGTGGGCCCATGCTGTCGGAATCAGTCAGAGAGAGACGACAAGTCGATGACAAAGTGAAAGCTGCTTTTATTAATTTTGAGACTCGATACATCTTTAGAAATAGAATTTCTTCAAGTGGGAGGCATTCCATGGTCTCGGCAATGGCTTGCCTTTTAAGTCTTCGAGCTTGTAGGCCGATTTTCCTGCCAGCGAGACTACTCTGAACGGGCCATGCCAGTTTGGGGCAAGTTTCCCCTCGTTTGGTTCTCTGTCAGCTGGCAGGGTCTTCTTTAAAACGAGCTCTCCCGTGGTGAAACTTCTTTCTTTGACGTTTTGATTGTATGCCCTGGCTAACCGCTGCTGATAGTCGGTCAGTCTCAGGGCTGCTGCTTCTCGTCGCTCGTCTGCCAGCTCCAGCTCCATTGCCAGGTTCGTCTCGTTTCGGCCTTGGTCGACCAGCTCTGTCCTCAGGGTAGGAAGGCCGATTTCCAAGGGAATGACCGCCTCCATCCCGTAGGCCAGAGAGAAAGGTGTTGCCGAGGTGGATCTCCTTGGAGTTGTTCTGTATGCCCACAGCACGCTCGGAAGCTCCTCTGTCCATCTGCCCTTTGCCTTGTCCAGTCGCTTCTTCAGGCCGTCTAGGATCACTTTGTTGGAGATTTCTGCCTGGCCATTACTCTGTGGGTATGCCGGGGTGGAGTAATGGTTTCTGATGCCGTGCTCTCGGCAGAAGTCTTTGAAGGACTTGGAGTCGAACTGGGTCCCGTTATCCGAGATCAGGGTCCGGGGGATGCCGAACCTCGTGAGGATGTTTTTCCAAACGAAGTTCCTGGAGTCCCTGTCCGTGATGGAAGACAACGGTTCAGCCTCTATCCACTTTGTGAAGTAGTCCGTAGCCACTATCAGCCATCTCTTGTTCCCTGGAGCTGGGTGAAGAGGCCCCACGATGTCCAGGCCCCATTGAGCGAAGGGCCATGGGCTGGAGAGGGGACTCAGATCCTGTGCTGGCTGATGGAGGGAGTGGGAGAACTTCTGGCATTTCTCGCATTTTCTGGCGTAGACCTGGGCGTCCTTCTGCATGTAGGGCCACCAGTAGCCCTGACTGATTGCTCTGTAGGCCAATGACCGACCTCCTATATGGCTGCCGTAGATTCATTCGTGGATCTCATACAGGAAGTCGTTCACCTTGGTCGGGTGGACGCATTGGAGGTATGGACCTGTGAAAGACTTCCTGTAGAGTTTGCCTTCTGGAGAGAGCCAAAACCGAGCTGCCTTGAGCCTGATCTTGTGGGCTTCAGTCTTGTCCTCAGGGAGCTGATCGTCCTTCAGGTAGGCGACGATTGGGTCCATCCAGCTGGGGCCGAGGTCAACACAGAGGACAAGCCGAGATGAATGGAGTTCTAGACTTGACCTTGATACTGACCCGACCTCGATGGTCCTCTTCTTTCCTGCTTCAACAGCGGAGGCCAGGTTTGCGAGCGCATCTGCATGCGTGTTGGTGTCTCTGGATATTTGTCTGACCTCGGCTTTCTGGAATTGGGAGAGTAGTTTTTTCGCAAGGGCCAAGTAGGCCGCCATCCTGTCGTCCCTGGCCTGGTAGTCCCCAGCGAGCTGGCTAGTTACCAGTTGAGAGTCGCTGAAGATCTCCAGATGCTGGGCTCCGAGGATTCGGGCGCTGTTCAACCCTGCAATCATTGCTTCATACTCTGCCTCATTGTTCGTCGCTTTGAAATCCAAGGTGAAGGCTTGCTCTATGACCAGTCCCTCTGGCGATTGGAGAACTATGCCGGCGCCAGCTCTCTTGGAGGTGGACGACCCGTCGACAAAGATCTTCCATGCCGAGGTGGGAGACTGCTGGACCTCTGCTTCTACTGGCTCTTGCCCTGTGCCCCCCAGTGCCGTGCCGAGCTGGGTCGGAGCCGGGTTGGGGGAGGCGAATTCGACAATGAAGTCTGCCAGGATCTGGGCTTTGATCGCAGTTCGGGGACGGTACTGTATGTCATACTGCCCCAATTCAACTGCCCACTTTGATATGCGCCCTGAAAAGTCAGCTTTCTTGAACAATGAACGGAGTGGGTGCTCCGTGATCACCACAATAGTGTGGGATTGAAAATAATGGGAGAGCTTGCGAGAGGCAGTAACGAGAGCCAACGCAAGCTTCTCCAACAGGAGGTACCTGGTCTCGGCATCGAGCAGGGTCTTGCTCGTGTAATAGATTGGCTTTTGAACTCCCTCGTCCTCCCTGATGAGGACGGAGCTCACTGCGTGATCCGAGACCGCAAGGTACAAATACAGAATCTCCCCCCGAGTTGGGGTGGAGAGTAATGGTGGTGACATCAAATAAGTTTTGAGTGCGGCCAATGCCTGGTCGCACTCAGGGGTCCATTGGAACTTCAAATTTTTCCTCAAAAGCTGAAAGAAAGGCCTGCACTTATCTGATGAGCGGCTGATGAAGCGATTGAGTGCGGCGGCCATTCCTGTGAGCCTCTGAACTTCCTTCGTAGTGGAGGGACTCTGGATGCCTTGGATGGCAGTGATCTGATCCGGATTGGCCTCTATCCCCCTCCGCGTTACCAAGCTGCCGAGGAACTTGCCAGAGGCTACGCCGAAGGCGCACTTGGAAGCGTTGAGCTTGAGCTTGTACGCGCGAAGGATGCCAAAGACTTGGCCGAGATCAGCCAGGTGGTCGCTGGAGCGCACAGATTTGACGACCATGTCGTCGATGTACACCTCTACCGATCGGCCGAGCTGGGCCTGGAACATTTTTGTGACGAGGTGCTGATAGGTCGCCCCCGCGTTCTTCAGCCCGAAGGGCATCACCTTATAGCAGTAAGTACCGCAGGGGGTGATGAATGACGTTTTCTCCTCGTCAGGCTCGTAGAGTGGGATCTGATGATAGCCTCGGTAGGCGTCAAGGAAGCTCATTCGGTCGTGACCGGCGGTGACGTCGATCAGTTGGTCAATCTTTGGGAGGGGAAAACTGTCCTTAGGGCAAGCCCTGTTCAGGTCGGTGAAGTCTACACACACCCTCCACTTCCCAGTTTTCTTCTTGACCACCACCGTGTTGGCCAGCCATACCGGGTACTGGACTTCCCGGATGACTCCTGCTTTTAGCAGGTTGTCGACCTCTTCGACGACCGCATCTGTCTGCTGCAGCCCGGTCCTGCGGGCCCTCTGCACTACTGGTTTGTGGTCGGGGTCGACATTGAGCTTGTGGCACATAACCTCAGGGTCGACCCCAGGCATTTCGCTTGGGCTCCAAGCGAAGACGTCCACATTCCGCATCAAGAACCGAGAGAGTTCGGCCCTTTCTTCGTCCGACAGCTGGGTGCCAATCAGGAAGAACCTGTCTGGGTCTGCTGGGTCTAGTCTGACCTCGGCCAGGTCCTCGATGCTCTTCTTCTCAGGGTCCCAGCCGATCTCATCGAGGCCTTTCTCCAACTCGGCCAGGTTGACGCGTTCTGGCTCCTTCACTGCCGGGACTACGGCCAGCATGCACTGCCTGGCCTGCTGCTGATCTCCCTCCACTGTGACTACCTCCATCTTGCCCTCCTTGTTCTCATGGACGAACTTCAGCTTTTTGTGGAGGGAAGATGGAACTGCCTCTAGCTTGTGGAGCCACGTTCTGCCCAGAATGGCATTGTAGGGAGAAGGGGCGTCCACAACCAGGAAGTCGGCCAGCACGGACGCTCCGCCAACTTGGGTTTCCAAGGTGATCCGACCCTTGGGATAGACTGGCGTGGCGGATAACCCTAGCAAGGGTGCTCGGACCTCCGTGAGGTCTGCTTCGGAGAGCTTCATCCTCTTGAAGCAGTCGTAGTAGAGGACCTCGGAGGAGCTGCCGGAGTCGACGAGGATCCTCTTCACGGTGAAGTCTCTCAGCATCATGGTGAGGAGCAGGGGGTCGTTGTGAGGGACCTGGATTCCCTCTAGATCTCGATCCGAGAACGAGATGGCGGGTCGGTCGCGGCGGGCTTTCTTGGATGCCGGAGCGAGGTCGGCTTTCATTACTTCTTTCTCGTGCGAAGCCCGCCTGGCTTCGGCACGGGTTTGAGAGCTTCCCCGGGACGAGGAAGCGGGAGCCGAGGACGCCAGATGGATCACGTTGATGATCTTCTCTGAGTCCTCGCTGTCTGGAGCCTGGGCCGCGCTCTGGTGGATCCGGCCCTCGCTGCCGCCGGCATCACCTTCCTTGATGAACTCTGGGATGTGGCCCTCTTTGGCCAGCTTCTCCAGATACCACTGCAAAGTCTTGCATTCTTCAGTCCTGTGCCCGTTGCCCTTATGGAAGGCGCAGTAGAGCTTGCTTCGGGGGCCTTCAGTGGGTTCATTCCTCATGGGCTGAGGATACTTGAAGAACGGCTTCGACTTGATCTTAGCCAGGATGCGGTAGATCGACTCCTTGAAGACGACGTTGACGCTCTGGCTGGCGCTGGAGGGAGGTCTGGGCTTCCAAGTGCCCCCAGACCTGGACGACGAAGGCTTCGCCGAACTGGAGACCTAGTCCCGCTTGGGCTCCTGCTTTTGGGAGGGCCTCCCGCCTCTTTGCCGAGGCTGGCCATTCTTCTGCTCGGGCTCCGGATGCCCGTCCTGATCCTTAGCTCGGATCTCGTCTTCCTCCCGGGCGATGAAGCGCTTCACCCGGGACATCAATTCTGACATGGACTCTGGGGTGTCCCCGGCCAAGTCCTTTCGCAAGTCGATGCCGGGGATCAGGGCATGCTGGAAGGCGTAGTGGCTATCCCCTCCCTCGCGCCCTCGATCTGGCTGTAGACCGCCCAGAATCGGTGGGTGAACTTGGCGAGAGTTTCGCCCTTTTTCATTCTCAGGGCGATGAGGTCCCCTTCCTTCTTGGGGACGACGGTGTAGGCTTGGAACTTCTTCAGGAAGGAGAGCTGGAGCTCCTTCCAACTGGAAACCGACTGCTCCGGGAGAGAGCAGAACCACTTCAGGGGGAGGTCGCCCAAACTGGAGGAGAAGATTTTGCAGTTTAGGTGGCCCTCGTTTCCCCAGATGAACATCTTCTGGGAGAAGTGTCGGAGGTGTGCGGATGGGTCGGACAGTCCGTCATAGGGGACGAACCGCGGGACGGAGAACTTCCTGGGCAAGGGGGTGCGCTCGATCTCTTTTGTGAAGGGCGAGCCCCCCATATCAATGTGACCACAGATCTGCTTCTGGTCCCGCATGTCCAAGTTGTGCTGGAGAGCCAATCTGACACGTTTGTCAAATCGCTCCTGCTCATCGTCCTTCTCTGGAGTCTGAGCTCGGGGCTTTCGCTTGGGATGGCTCGGGCTACGACGGCTATGAGTTCGGCCATCGCGGCTATGGTGACTTCAGCTGTTGCTCGAGCCTTCGTCACGAATCTAGCTCCGTTTCTGGTCCAGATGATGTCTGAGGTCCTCACGAGGAGGCTGGGCTGCCCTGCTGGGAGCGTCCTTCTTTTTCCCTTGAGGCTCAGAGACCTGCCTCAAGGAGGCAGTTTGCACTGCCCTCAGCTGCTGCTGGAGCTCGGGAATCAGCTGCCCTTGCTTCTGGAGTTGCTTCTGGAGGAGAGCAGCTTCAGGAACCTCTCCAGTGGCAGGGGGTTGGACGTGGCGCGTCTCTCCTACGGCCACGGCTTTGTCCTTCCGGGGACGCTCATGCTGACGCTCACTGCGTCAGGGTGGCGCGACTTCTTCTGACGAGGTCGAGGCCTCGAGTCCCTCTTGGAGTGGGAACTCGATAAAGAGCTGAGAGCCCAAGCGGCCCTCGCCTATAGTCGTGCCATGCACCGTACGAGAGCGTCCTTGGGGAGGGACGTCCGTTGGCGGTGGTGGCAGCTCGAGCGCTGCTCTTGAGGATTCTACGCCCTTCTTAGCTTTCGGAGGCATGGCTTCTGAGAGGTTGAGGTTAAGAAGGTTGGGAAGGTTTTGAGAGGTTGGGATATTACTTTCCCACAGACGGCGCCAATTGTAGGTGCAGAAAATAATGACCCGCAATGAGATGGTGCCTTACAGGACTTATCCGAGAAGATGATGGTGATTGGGAACGTCTGAGTGCCGTCCGAAAGCCTGAAAGAGATGAACAAACGGTCAGAGGACCCTGGCCTGGGCGGCGCAAGGCTCTCCGATGCCAAAGTCAGTATGGGAACTGGAACGATGGAAGGAGAGGGAGAAGAGGGACAGAGTAAGGGCTCTGTGGATGAGATTGTGCGTACCTTGCATGGTGCATGGAGTTCTATTTATAGAGGTTTGGATCGTATCTTTCAGAGAATATCTTGGTGTGGGTCCATGATTCGACTGGGAAGTCATGATCAACCCACAAAGTAATAAATGCAGTCTAATCCGGCTCACTTAGCATTTAATGCTAGTCGGGTCAGCCCACATTGCATTAAATGCGTGTCTTGTTGGGCCAGATTGTGTTGGGCGCCTTTGGCGGTTGGAGTACCAGAGGATCTGCCCTCGGGCCTTGCCCTGATGTGGCCTCAGCCGCTGGATGTCGCCATGTCAGCGATCTGGTGAAGATAGTGGACGGCTGGATGTCACATCTGTCTTATTGGCTCGCGCCCCTATTCCTCCACGTGTCTGACATCGTGGGGAATGAGGGGCGTGAGTGGAGGTTCTTTCTTACCTCGGCTTTCGTCTAGACTCCTTCAGCCGAGGTGGTGCTCTCTACCGAGGTGGGCACATGAAACAGCCGAACTCGGCTATAGCGGTTCAGACATGCTTGACTTCGGCCGAAGACCCTGCCCTGACAGCCGAGGTGAAACTGATGCCACGTGGGTGGCACGCGGAGGGCACGTGAGAGTGCTTAGTCTCGTCTGATGGCTGTGATTAGCGTAATCTTGTGTTTCCGGAAATCTCCCCACACAATTTAGGAGGGTATCCGAGCTGAGGAGGTAACCGCTTGGGAGTCGCACAGTTGGACCCTCTACAAAGGATAGGCGGAGCCCAGGGCCCCGCGCCTATTGTATACACTCGGGCTGTAGCCTTTGGCTGTAACCCTCATGCTTTTGTCCCAGGCAGGAGCGTATAGTAGCTCAAGTGGTACTGGGTTTCACCCGGATTATCTCTTAAGGGAGAGGTCTGGTGATCGAAACCTGGGGAGGCCCCTGGGTACGCGATACGCTCCTGCCTGGGACAAAAGCATGAGGGTTACAGCCAAAGGCTACAGCCCGAGTGTATACAATAGGCGCGGGGCCCTGGGCTCCGCCTATCCCCTGTAGAGGGTCCAGCTGTGCGACTCTCAAGCGGTTACCTCCTCAGCTCGGATACCCTCCTACAAAAAGGCCGGCCTTTTTGTAGGAGGGTATCCGAGCTGAGGAGGTAACCGCTTGGGAGTCGCACAGCTGGACCCTCTACAGGGGGTAGGCGGGGCCCAGAGCCCCGCGCCTATTGTATACACTCGGGCTGTAGCCTTTGGCTGTAACCCTCATGCTTTTGTCCCAGGCAGGAGCGTGTCGCGTACCCAGGGGCCTCCCCAGGTTTCGATCACCAGACCTCTCCCTTAAGAGATAATCCGGGTGAAACCCAGTACCACTTGAGCTAGTAGCTCAAGTGGTACCAGGATGCTTCCCAAAATACCTTTATCACATGGTGAGAGGTTGCGGGTTCGAGTCCTGGGGAGGCCACTCTACGGAGCCAAAAGCATGTAAGGACGCACCGTAATAAGCCGTCCCCAAGTGTATACAAATGAGCCAGGGGCCCTGGGCCCCGCCTATCCCCTGTAGAGGGTCCAGCTGTGCGACTCCCAAGCGGTTACCTCCTCAGCTCGGATACCCTCCTACAGAAGGTCTTCTCGTCTTTAAGGCCTGCATCAGCTATCTTATTGTTTCCGTTCGTGTTGAGCCAGCTTTCTCAATTGGCATGTTCCTGCCACTCGTATGAACTGCCACAAGTGCAAGGACTAGCACTACATGCACGTAAAACCTCGCCTTCTCTCTCTCTCTCTCCCCCTCTCTCTCTTGAGATTGTTTTCCTTTTCTTTGAAGAGTATGAGGAGATTGTGGTGGTGCTTGCATGGTTTTTATTAGGGTTGTAAACGGGTCGGTTCCGGTCCGGGTCCAGGGTGGAACCGGAACCGGAACCGTTTTCTAAGAAGGGGAACCAGAACCGGAATCGGAACCGTTAAGAATAATGGGAACCAGAACCGGAACCGGAACCGTTTGTGAGGCGGGTCTGGTTCCGGGTCTAGACTAATACCTGTATTTTTCTTTAAAAAAATTATGCTTTTTTCACATTTCAATTGGATCACGTACTTACAAACACTAATGTGACATTTTGTCTATCAATAACAGACACTTTTAACCAAAAACTCAGAAATCACATCCAAATAGGTAATGAGATGTAAAAAAGTAGAAAACCCTAATGTAGAAAAGTAGAAAAGTAAAAAGGGTTCTGTTCTCATATAATAAAGTTACCTTATGTTAGTATATATTGGGTCGGGTCCCGGGTCCACGGGTTTCAGCCACTGTGGATCCGGAACCGGAACCGTTTAGGTATCGGTTCCAAAAAAAGGATGCGGAACCGAAACCATTTTCTTATCGGGACCAAAATAAGGACCCAGACCCGGATCCTAACGGGTCGGAACCTTCGGGTAATCGGAGAATCGGGTACCCATTTACAACCCTAGTTTTTATACAAGGTTGGCAATGTGGGGTGGTTAGCAGTATAGTAAAAGCAAAGTTGAATGCTAACAAAGAAACATTTCCCAAGAAGGAGAAGGTGGAAGTGATTTCTGGTAAAATCACCCACAACAGTACAAGTGTGTACAGAATGTGTGCATGTCAACCGAGACCGTCGAGATCGGAGATTAAATACAGTTTTTGGTATGAATGCTTACCCTCCATTACTGATGTCAGCCTGAAGGTGTAAGAGTGTACGTTCTCTTTTAGCAATGGAATGATTAGAGAAATGTCAGGCAAATTATAGTATTAGGATAAACTCACGAATAGTCCCTTAACTTTGTCATTTGAAGGCTCTAGTTTACGAGAGTTTGTTTAAGGTCGGTAGTAAACGCAACTAAACATATTTCAGCCGGAAGCGCCTAAATATGCCAGATCACACATTGGCATGACTGATTTACTCCTGTAACGGCCTCAATACGTCACGCATAACCATATGAACAAGTCACACAATTTAAGCCCTTGATTTAAGCTCATAATTAAGCACAATTATTTATGACTGATTTCCCCTGTAATTTCTTATAGACCAAGTTTTGAATTTCAAATGATAATGGCAATCCATAGTGATATGTATAGAAATTCTCATTTGTAAAAAAAAATTCATATGCACTCATTCTAGGCATAAGGGATAGATTCTGCGACCTTTGAGTTTTCAAAGTAAATTTTCGTGAGGGATAGATTCTGCGACCTTGCTAGTTTAATATAGCATCTGTAATCCGAATAAAAGAAATATAGTTTAGATTAATCCGACTAAAAAAAATAAGGTCAAGATGATTTGATTTTGATCTATATCCCACAATCTTCCTTCTTCTCGTTTTTTTTTTCAATTTATCAGTTTTACACAAATGTTTCTAAGATGTAACAAATTAATTTAAGTTTTGGAACAAGTTTATCTGAGACTTGTACAAATTTATTTGAGTTCTTGGACAAATTTATCTGAGTTCCGCAACAAATTTATTTGAGTTCTAGACAAATTAATCTGAGTTATGGAGGAAACTAATTTGAGTCCTGGATCAAATATATCTTAGTTCTGGACAATTTTATATGAGTTTTGGAACAGATGTATCTGAGTTTGTACAAATTTATTTGGATTCGGGAATAATTTATCTGAGTTTGCGATAGACAGATAAATAAGATTCCAACACGATGAAGGTTCGCAAATGAGAAGATATTCAACTTACTTGTCTTGGTGTGAGCGAATGTTAACAGTTTGTATGAGGAGATGTCTGAATTGGTCTAAATTCTATATTTGCTAGGTTTCGAAATCAAAGAAATTGCTTTTACAATCACCAACTTGACGATGAAACAATATCCTTGAAAAGGTTACGAATGCTTGATGTAATCTGCTTACCTGATTCACTTTCCCGCGTTTGTATGTAGCCAGAGCTGAAAATCTTTTTTTCTCCGCTTTTCGTTCCTTCTTTGGTAAGCTTCTATGATTTTAGCCTTTGCATGTTTTGAATAAAGCGATAAGAGGTGAAATGGACATTATTGCCTTTTCAAGCTTATAAAACGGTAAGAGGGACCTTTGGCTGTATGAGATTAAATCGTGGACCGTTTGTAATAAAAACCAAAGTTGAGGGACCTCATGCCAAACTTCTCTTATTATTATTATTATTATTATTATTATTATTATTAGGTACAAGAGCGTGCCTTGTTGAAATCCAAGAGTACCCACACAATTGGAAATAGGAAGTCTATAAAATAGGAAAGATAGCTCAGACAAGTGAGATAATATAAGAAAGATAGCCCATACAAGTGGGAGGAGCATCATACCTAGAATTGACCTCCGAGCACTCAGGTGACATATAATTAGATGAACATTGTCCCAAAGAAAGCTTAGGCCAAATTCAATAAATCTATACTTGTCGCGAACTAATTGATAAAACCACATCCAAATTTTATTCCTATTAGGGCAAGATTGAGTGAGTCGCCCATTTAACCTGACCCACTCAATCCTTGGTTAGGAGTCAGGATTAATCTGCAATAGGGCCCTAAAAGTTGCAGCAATTGGACAACATCAACGTTGTGACTGCGGTCTATAAATGGACAAATAATTAGAAAAATAAGTAGGATGAGCAATGTCAATCAATTCCACATCGGTAGACAAACCCCTAACCCATCGAGTTTCGAGTGAGTGAATCGAACCCATCCAATACAAGTTGTGGATGACCCACAGCCTATATGGTCAGGTGCGGGTCACAAAATATAGGTTTGACCAGTCTAATAATTGGATTGTTTATGGGTTAATTTTAAACCTGAATATCCCCCCTCTCAAACGGACCTGTTTGTCACTAATTTGAGGCAAAACCGAAGCTGATTTTTTGAACCCATCTCGGATCAGTTTCACTAACCGGCCCGCAACTTTTATGGGTCGAATAGGACTTACAAGAGTAGAATAAGGGTTGGATCTCAATCCACAGATTCTCAACCCTACCAACATGTTAGGTACCCCATGTACTGTCTAGTTAAAAGAAGTAACAGGAAATCTGAGTAGAGAAAATCCACAAGAGATCCTTGGAACTCTGTTTATGGAGTCATCTCCTATTTATGGCCCATATATAACAAGTTAAGAACATATCTAGTTCAGAGGCGAAGATTCTATTCACTGCACTTTTTATCTCCTCTCTCTAATGTCCATTTCTTATAAAAGGGGGCCTTTGATGTTCATAGGAGTAGGTCATGCATTTCAAGAATGGCAGCTCTTAGAGTAAATGTTACACCGCGTCCCGAGTTAATCAAGATTAACTCTAATTAATTAAGACTAAAGTAAATTAAGCATGATTAATTGATTTAAATGTGATTAATGAACTAGGTGACTTGAGCTAGTCTCAACTAAGTGAATTAAACATAATGAGATGGGTTTACAAGTGATTGGTTTACTTGAGTTGAATTTAGACCCAAATTAATGGAATTAAGGATTTTTCCGTAAATACGGATTTATGCGTATTTCGTTAAATGTGGTAAAACTTTATACCATCATGTGTATTTCAATGAGTATATCAATTTTCATAATACACATATTTTCATTTGACTTAAGATGAGTCAAACAGGTTTTAATTTGACTAAAGATGAAAATAAGCATGAAAAAGAGGGTTAAAATGCAAAAGGTCCTCTTGTAAGGTTTTAAAAGAACTCAGAACCCATTTTATTCGGTGGAATGATTTTACAGTAGCTCAGAAGAGCCCTAGACTCTTTCTTCTTCATTTCTTCTTCGTTCTATCTTCTTCCACGATTGTTAAACTTTGGAGTTGTACAAGTGATTTTGGAAAAGGATTTGTGATTTTCATCATCATCTTCTTCACTGTGCTTGGTTTTCTTTGAAGTTGAAGTTGAAGAGAATCTGCTATTTCTCTTCCTTGGATTAACAAGTAAGTAAATCATCATAGTTAGAGAACTTTTGAGTTCTATTAAATGAATTGGAATGATTTTTAGCTTTATAACTTCTAAGAACTTTGTTATGGGGATTTTCTTGATGTTAGGTTAAAGAAGGGTTTCAATTGAGTGACTTTGTCTCAATTAGAAGCTCAAGAGAGAAAGGACCGGGTTTTGTGTTGAATTTGAAGTAAAGGCAAGTATAAACATTTATTAATGATTTGAATGCTAAAGTACTAAGAGATGTTAATGTTAAATGTGCTTTAGTTGATTCTTATAGAAGTTTAATGGATTGATTAGATTTGTGATTTGATGAAGAAATGGATTGAATAATGATTAGAAGTGTTTTCTATTTATGTGTAAATGGTGATGCTGAGGAGGGAACAGGAGGTTCCAAGTTTATTTGTAGGTATGGAGCGAATGGAGTTCAGAACAGAATTGATTCAGAATTTCTTTGAAATTTCTGTGTCAGTTCGGTTAACCGAAATATTTAGAGGTAACCGAGCTCATCTAATATTGATTTTAAAAAAGAAATGATGCTTCTGGAATTGTAACCGAGAGGTGACCGAATGCATTTCGATTAGCCGACATGAGATATTTGGTTGACCTATCGGTCAACCAAGTTTTGTGAAGTCAACCAAGCTTTGTGAAATTGCATAGAATTAATGTTATCTAGATCCTGAACTGACGTGTGACCGAGAGATTAACTGACAGAGCTCAGTTAACCAAATGATTAACCGACGTTGCGAGTTTGGTCGATCGAAAGGTGACCAAACTGTTAACCGAAATTGTTGAATTATCAGATTTAATTCTAAATTTATGGACTAAGAGCCTATTGATTTAATCAAGGCTGGTTACACTATTTATACCTCCATAGATGTTAATTAATGAGACTTTAATGAATAAATTTATATTAAATGTGATGTTCATGCATCGAGAATAACACAAGTACATTAAATAACTGAGGATTCCACCCAATTGGATGGTATTGTTTAATTGAAAGTAATTGGATGTGAATTGTTAAGGATATGTTCTTTATTGTCTTAAGTGACATTATATGATGAATCAAACCCAGATAGGGTAATTATTGAATTGTATATTGAAAAGAATCCTGAAAGGATTATTATTAATTTGTATCCGTTCATTTATAATTAAACGAAAATTAAATGAAATGAATTGTGTTATATATTGAGTCTGGCACTATATAGTGATTTCTGTCTGCTGCAACAGATTATTTTGGAGTGTTCCGGAACTCTGTGGTGATGTCAGTGATCTCTGATCAAGATGCTGGTAGATTCCACTTATTTGATAAGTCCTTGAGGCCTGGGTCATGAATGGTGCGCCCTTCCGCTCTATACCAATATAAGAACTTCTTCCTTTTTAGGGAAATATAATTTGAATGGAAATGCTATAGTAGTCTGCCAAATTATTAAAAACTCTCATTGATTTTGAATTGTAATTTTATTTTTTAATATTGAATTTAGATAAGCCAAATGTATGATTAGCATGCATAATCATGTATCTGTTTATACATTGCTGAATTGTTGAATTCAAAGTGTTATTGATGGCTTACGGCACAACTGCTATTGTCAGTCCTTCAGAGGTTACAACACCAGTGGAAACAACCAATCCAGTTTCTTCAGAATGACTTGTTGAGTAGAAATGAAAAAGTGTTTGGAAGAGATCTTTTATCGAACGTTTTAGTATTGTTCATAGTGTAAATACAATTTTGTTAATTATGAGCAATGTATAATTATTTATATTCCGCATAATGTATTCTTGATATTTCTTGTGAGTTTTATGTAATTAAAGTTCACGGGAGTAAGTATGATCGTGACTCAGGTTAATTCGATTTAAAATTTTATCTCAAGCTCGAATCGTGACAGTAAACACGGTTTTTCTTGTTGCTTTTACACTTCTGCTTTTCAACTCCTCTTCAGTCACCGTCATGGATAAGGTTTTTTGTTTGAAGCATGATTAAAATTTGTCTTATATTTATACAATCTAAATCGAGGTTACATGTGACATGCAGATGCAGCAGATTTGCATCTCCCCAAGTATCATTGTACGAACGATTGTTTCCATCGTGCCGTGCCGACTGCATCCATCATGGATATATTGATGGCCACTGTGAGGCATCTGGTCACATGTTGTTCTGTCGCTGCCAAATTGCTGGATAACAACTTCTATATGTTATCTTTACTTACATATGTGCCCAAGAAGTATAATACTAATATATTGAAATAAACCGCATACATACCCAATGTAAGCAGTCATGTTAAAATGAAGTAAAATGAATGGTTAAGCGTAGCCTGTTTACTGTTTATTCTATTCCCTTTTTAGGTCCATGCATGTCTTGTAATCTATTAAATCTATTAACCAGTCGAGTAGATGAAAAATGGATGGTTCGTTTGGATGTATGATTATGTATCTTACGTCTTTAAATGGAACAGTCACTAAATCTATACATACCATTGTCAAAAAGAAAGTGGTCACTTTCGATAACAGAATCCACTACACTATAAAAAAAATGGATCAGTCACAATACTGAATGTATCCCATTTTTGAAAAATGTGGTTAGTGACCTTTTGTTGGGATTTGTATCAATAAGTTGTAAAATACAGGATTTAGTATAAATAATTGAATATGATTTGTCAATCATCATCATCAAAATATTTTTCCAACTATATTAAGGTCGGCTTTTACCGGCGAAGCTCAAGAAAATCCAACACATGCTAGATCTAGCGCTCTCCCTTTTAGAAAAATCACCTGAGTCTTTGACTGGGAGAATTTCTAGATGACAAAGTGGAACTCCAAAGTGGGCGTACGTACCTATTGAAAATGAGTCTTGGGATGAATGCTCGAAGCTGTATATATTTTCTAAATCTTTCATCTCTAAGCTGTATAGATTTTCTAAATCTTACTCAAACAAGAGTTAGCCCATAGTAACCATAAGATTGACCATACAATGAATATATAGCATAATTAATTCATATTATTTATAATCTATAAAATTCAGCCAAATGATAAAATGGCTTGCATATATGCAGTGTGATTTTTAAAATCAAGCAATAAGCTCCACATAGGAACATGTCCCTCCAGTAATATATTCTCAAGTTTTACTTTAAAAGGAGTTGGTTCCAAAGTAAAATTGTTGCAAGGGATTATATTCAATTTGAGCGATCCAGATTATAAATAGGTGGGCCCCACAGTGGAGTTCTACACATCCAGCTCACCGAAAACACGTAGGATACCACTTAGCTAGAGATCCGGACTCGTTGCTCGGACGTAACTCATTACAGCCAGGAGGATCGCATGCCATCAGGGGCGGACCCACATTAAGGGCATTAGGGGCAGTGGACTCCGTTAGGATATGGGAAATGCATAGATTTTTAATGGGCCGCTGGCCCATGCCCCCCTTATTGCGAAACGTATGCCCCTACCTCCCTCTTATTCCCGAAAATCTCCCCCTTCCTCAATCCCAAATCGCCCAAATCCTCTCCAAGCTCTTGCTCAAATGAAATCCCTAGAATCCAAGCCCTCAAGCAGATTTGGGCTTACATCAAGCAACACTGCAGCAGGATCTTTATGTCTCTCTCTTTCTCTTTCTTCATTTTGCTGTAAATGCATGTGTACATGTTCTTTTTTGAAACCTGAAGATGGGTTTTTTCCCACTGCACTTTTTTTCTTTCTTTTAGAAAAATGGGAGAAAATGGTCTCATTTTCTTCTATTTTTGGAACTGGGTTTTCTTGTATGGGGGTGGTTTTTATTTTTCCTCTTAGGAAATATGGAGAGAAGGAAAGCTAAAATTGTAAGTATGTTTATTGGGTGTCAGTGTTTCGTGGATTGAAGCTCAATCAAAACATTGTATTTGGAGCAGGATGGGACTTGGAGATAGCTAAATAGGAACTGTGACATGTGGCTTTTGCCCAACCTGGAATGCTCTAGTATTTATTTGAACTTTTCTCTAATTCGATGAATGGTAAAATGATGATCTTCTGAGCACACGGGAAAATATATTATCGTTACTTGTGAAGTTCGTGTACGTGTTGATTGGACAATATTCTGTCTTATTAGTGGACTTCAAATGGATGGATGACATCGATTTGGTGGAATTAGATGGTGTCACTAGAACATGATGTTATTATAGGCCTATCACAACCATTTATTTGCCAATGTGGCCCATTCACTTGGTCGCACACCTGATCAACAGAACCATGTAAATGGTGAGGTTGAAGTTCTATGAAGAGTTAATTATTTGTATCATTGTTTGTGATTTCTGATCTGAGCTCATTAGATTACTATGTATTCATTAGTTTCATAATAGATTGTAATATATTTGAGTCATGAAGGAACTGAAAAAAACATTGTAGCCACTCCTTGTCAACTAATGCAATGTTGACTTGATTGGATAGAAAAGACGAGGTTTTGAATTGTGTTAGAATTACTACACCAAAAATGAAAAATTAGAACGGATTACCGTTCCTAATTCGTGTGTTCTTAATCCGTTCATCCGTTCCAATTTCTTATTTTTGGAACAAATTAATGGATTAGGAACAGATGAATGGATTAGGAATACACGAATTAGGAATGGTAATCCGTTCTAATTTTTCATTTTTGGTGTAGTGGAACTCTGTCATTTTCAGTGTTGGGCCTGTCATTAGAGTTTAAAATTTGTATTATTTATTTCTCAAATTGATCTCTTGAGAATTGGGTATTGTGTTATTTGTGTTATTTTTCTTTTTGAATTGTTGTTAGAGAATGTTAGTTACTTGATGTAGTTAAATATTTTGTATCTATTTCAGTATAAGATATTTTTATATTTTTCTTTCGCCATGTGAATACATCACAACAAAATTATATTTGAAATCTTCAATTGATCATTATCTATCCCCTCCAACAAAAATCCCCAACAGTGCATGCCATCTAGTTCCAATTATAAAAGATTCGTTTACAGCCGTCGTCCTAGTGATCAGAGGCCATCAATGGACGGTAAGCAATAAAAGCAAAATCCCATATGGACGGTCCAAATTGACATGCATAAAATCCATCCCCATATGTACGGTGGTGGATGATCTTTTCCATAAAGTCTTTGCTTCTTCTTCTTCCGCTTCCTCGTGGAACTGTTTTCGGGATTGCATTTAACATTCCCTTTACTCCACTTAACTGTCCTACACCCACACGCATGTATAAAACCCCTGCAACCACCATCACCTCCTCATCTTCTTACCACCACAAAAACAACCCATCAACTGATAGATAGAGATAGAAAGAGAGAGATGGCGAAGTTGTTGAATCAGTATGTAGCAGTGCTGCTAGTACTTGCACTGGTGGTGGTTCACACGAGTGGCAGAAGCGTGCCAACTGAGTCAGCAGGACTCAACACGAGTGCGAAAAACGCCCCAGCTGATGACGCAGGCCTCAAAGACGAGAAGCATTTCCTCACATTCGGCGGCCTTGGCGGCCTTGGCGGCGTCGGCGGTGTCGCTGGCATCGTGGGGCTTCCTACACTCGGTGGTGGAATAGTTGGGGTCCCCTCCACTGGTGGAACTGGTGGGGACCCCTCCACCGGTGGAACTGGTGGAACCGGCTGCAGCGCGGGTGGCACGGGTGGTGCAGGGGGAGCCGGTGCATTGGATGGGGCTGGCGAGGGTAAAGCACAGGTGGCCACCCGAAGTGGTGGTGACCCAATGCCTTAGAGTTGGTTTGGTTGAAGAACCATGGTGTACGTTGTCTACTTGTTATATTTGTTAGGGTGGTGTTTGTTTGGTTTGGCAGGTATGTTAGTTATGTCATGGATCACTATGGTGAATTTCTCTCTCTAGTTCTCTTTTGTTATGTGTCTGTCAAGTAAGAAGGTTACTTTTGTAGTTTGGTTATCAGAACTTACAATAAATCAGTTGAAATCTACCCATGGTGAACTTGAATAATGCTTGAAACTATGATTATAGAGTTTAATTTTGTTTTTGTCAATTTTACAGGAGATCATATGCTCAAGTCGTGGAAAGTTTACTTACGTTTTGTTGTGTATAAGATCGAATTTTTTTTACGCGTGGGTCTTTGTAGTTTATTCAAGAACAATCCTGGGATGTCTACTTGGCTAGTGGTATGATGGGGAAAAAAGCATTAATGTGACTTGTGTTCTAATGTAACTATATGGAGTCGCTAGATATAGAGTAACAAATAGAAGAAATGATAATAATATATAATCCGGTAACAAGTCCAACCTGGATGCAGGTGATGTGCCATGGAACACAACTTCCATTGGAGACTCTAGATCCACTGGTGCTCGGATTCATGGGGAATTCGTCTAGGTCCACAGTGAGGTTCACTTATAAAATTTTAAAATGATGCGCCCACCATCAAAATGATCATGTATACGATATGCCAATTTGATAGGTCTTATACTGAATTCCAGTGATAGTTTCCACTAAGGCCTTATTATATGCTTAAAAGAAATAGAATTCATGTGAGTTTTAAGAAATCAGTTCTAAAAAGTTAAAAGTGGCTAAAAGTTATCAAATCATCTCCCCTATAAAAGTTAGTGTCCCTACCTCTTCATTTTATGTCATTCACCTCTTACCTCTCTAAAAAATCTTTGTTGAAGCTTATACTACTTGAACCCTAGAAATTCAATTTCATCTAAACAAACAAGGCCTAAAGAAGAATTCAGTTCCATCGGAAAAAAAAGGCCTAATGATATTTTTGTAATTGTCATGAAGGTGGTTGATCGAAATGCTTTGGGAAGTATAAGTTGTTATATATGTAATAATTAAAAGGAGATTTTAAAAAGGTATAGGACTTTTGGTTTCAAAAAAGTATAAGAAGATTTGAATATTTTAAAAAAAGTATAAAGTCTTTCACAATTCTTTCAATCAAGTTTGCCCCTATGTTATTTTTCAAAATATTCCTTTAATAAATCATTTAAGAGAAATGGTCTAGTAAAACCCAAACGACCTAGCTAGCGGGGCAAACTTTAACTACCTTTATGCATGGATGGTTGAAAAAAAAAAAAGGATTCCAAATGACTAAAAACTAATTTCATTAAATGGTTATTATCATCAAAATCAAAATGGCTTTTTTGGGGAGGAAAGAGGTCAAGAAAGGATAAAAATATATAATAGGGGAATGGTATTTTTGTCGTTTCTCAAAAAACCTATGGAGAAAACTTGATTGAAAGAACTATGGATAACTTATATGCATTTTTGGTCAAATATAGGATTAATCAACTCTATTAATTAGAATTATTCACACATGTAAATCAAAGGGTGAGCAGTACCACTACTATGGAGTTAGATTTGAGTCATTGACTCATGCACATGCGATAGTTAGGCCATCACAAAAGCAAGGTCACATAGGCGGAGAATGTTCTCCTATAGGGAGACTTTATATTATTTATATGAAGTCCACCTTGTGGGACTCACTTCAATGAACGTCTAATCGATGGGAAGAGGGCAAATGGAAATGTCACTTTGTGAAAAGGGAAGCCAAAATAATCATCCCATCATATATATTATTCTAGCCCTTGTTTAAGGGCCTCTTGTCGGAGAACATTTTCCCACATAGGCTTCTGTGATTGACAAATTAAGGACTATACCATTATTTTAAAGAAAAGTTCAAAAAGGTATAAAAGTTTGGCTAATTTTCGAAAAAAAGCCTACGGAGATCTAAATATTTCAATAAAAATATAAAAGTTTTCCACAATTATATCAAGAGCTTTGATATTGGCGCTCCCAAAAGTGATCGATGGAGGCGCTCCTCAAATGCACAGTGTGGCAAGGAGCGCCTCCATAAAAAACCACCCTTTTTAGAGCGCTAATATCAATTGGCTTATATCAATCAAAGTCCTCTCTATAAACTTTTTTGAAAAATGATAAAAATACGTACACTTCCCTTATGACAGGTTTTTGTCATTTTCTAATCTCTTCCTTCTCAGAGCTGGCCAATTCGATTTTGATGAAGATATATATGATTTAGTAAAACTAGGTTTTTAGTCATTTGGAATCCCCTTTTTTGAATCATCTATGCATAAGGTAGTTAAGTGGGCCTCACTAGGTCATTTGGGTTGGACTTAATCATTTCTCTTAAATATTTTATTAAAGGAAATTTTTAAAAATGATATACAGGTATCTTTGTCATTTCTCAAGAATTCTTTTATGGAGAGACTTTATTGAAAGAATTATGGAAAACTTTTATACTTTTTTGAAAGATTCAAATCTTCATGCCCTTTTTAAAAAATGAGCCAAAACTTTTATACCTTTTTGGATTTTTTCCTTTTTTAAAAGGTCAATACCATTAAGACTGCAGTAAGATGAAATAGAAAAGGTTACCCATGCGTAGCATGAAATAATACAAGAGATAATTAGCGAAAGGTTTCTCATAGAGGTCTTATAAGGCTTCCAGTCTATCAACTTTTCATCTAAGGCTTGTAGTCCAGGCAGCTTAGACATATTTCGGTGAGAGGTCCCTAGATACGCCACCTTATGGTGAGAGGTCCCTAGATACGCCACTTCATATATTTTCATGACTGGTTTGCCATTTCAACTGATTAGGCATAAAATTTTAAATTCTAAATCTTCCATTCTCCCTCTTCTTCTTCTTCAATTCGGACATGGACAAATCTAAAACACCACCATCCTTCGTTTATTTCCAAGCCCCCTAGTTTATCCTACGTTTCTCTGCAATTAGTGGGAAGGAAGAAGACGAGTTGTTGTGTTCTTATTAGGCACATAAATCGAAACAGGAAAAGCAAAAAGCAACTGCTCTTGTTTATTTTTTGTTTTTCTCATCAAAAGCCTGGAGTTGCGTGCGTCGTTGGAAATTATTTTGGAAGAAGGTATTACCATGAAAGTGTACTTTAGTTTCAAACAGGTCCTGTTTATTTTTTATTTTTCTCCTCAAAAGCCCCGAGTTGCCTGCATCATTGGAAATTGTTTTGGAAGAAGATATTACCATGAAAGTGTACTTTAGTTTCAAAAGCAGAGATGGTAGGTTTTTCTTGTCCGCTTCTGTTGCATGACAATTAAGAGACCTTTGTGTGAGTGGGACTGATGGGTCTGGACGTGGTCTTACGGTTGAGCACAATATTAATATGATATTTGGCCATGTTGTTCTTCTCCAATTAAGACAAACCGGCCGAATCCTCTGTAAACTACACCAGCAATTCGAACCCAGGCACAATCCTTCTTTGTTTTGAGTTTCTACCTGAAACCCGATCTGTGTGGGCCTTTCCTGCTGAAGATGGTGCGAGACACGATCGCGTCTGGGGAGAGCGCGAACAAGGGGTTGGATTTCGCGATTTGGGCATCGAAGTCGTTTGAGAGGGAAGCCAAGTTTGGTGATGTCTGAGTTTTTGTAAAGTTTATCTGAGTTTTTGTAAAATTTATTTAAGTTTTTGTGGAATTTATCTGAGTTTTTTTTCAAATTTATCTGTCTTTTATCAAATTTCTCTATGTTTTTGATAAATTTATTTGATTTTTTTTAAAAATTTATCCGAGTTTCTTCGCAAGTTTATTTACGTTTCTCGAAATCTATTTGCATTTTTTAATTTTATTTGCGTCTTTTGAAATTTATTTGCATCTTTTCAAAGTTTGTTTACATTTTTTAAAATAAATTTAACTGAGTTTTTGCCAAAATACTTGAATTTTTGGCAAATTTTTTAAAAAATTGAAAAATTGATTTATCTTAGTTTTGGCAAATGTGTTTGCATTTTTGGATTTTATTTGCGTCTATTGAAATTAATTTGCGTCTTTTGAAATTTATTTGCATTTTTTAAATTTTCTTTGGATCTTTTGAAATTTATTTGAGTCTTTTTAAATTTATTTATATTTTTTAAAATTTATTTGCATCTTTTTAAATTTAATTACTTTCTTTTGATATTTGTTTTTTTTAATTTATTGTATTTTTTTAATTTATTTGCGTTATTTTGAAATTTATTTGTGTGTTTTTAGAATTTATTTGAAAATCTCATTAATGAGATTTTATTAATCGTAACCAATTAAATGGTAGTTGACTATAATTAATGGGATATCCCACCAATCATGGGATGTGATTTAAAGAAAGGGTAAATTAGACATATCAGGTATGAGAATGTATTAGAGGACCTTTGGCTACATGACTTTTTTTTTTTTGTGTACTGTTTGCAACAAAGTCATGATTTGATGGACCTTCGACCAAAGCCCCCATAATACAATACTCCTGTGTGGAAACAACAAATCTAAGTATAATGGATCTAAATGTCTATTCAAACTGTCCCCCAGATCCACCCCTAAGATAATGATGCTTATGCCATTTAATAGCCAATCTAGATCAAGATCAAGAACACATGATTTGTCATTGCGTCATTGCTTGGAATCTTGATGCAATTCGAAATGAAATTTCCCAGCGTTGGCACCAATCTTTCATCGAGGAGTAATATTGACAAAAGGTCAATATCAAGAGAATTGTCATTTGGCTTATTCATTGGGAGTCGTCAGATATTTCCCATATACAAGCTTAAGAATACAATAGGCGTGCCTAATATGATTGGATAAGGATAAGAAGTTAACAATGAATAAAATACTTAATAATATATATATATATATATATATTATCTCAATTTGAGGAATGATTATGTAAGGTTAACCAAATCATACGATCAAGACACATCAAATTCGTAGCAATGGGTTTTCCTATCTTAGGCTATTAGTCCAGGTGTGTGATACTTTAACTTGAGGGCACATGGATCAATCTCTAGATATATGTGCAAAATTAAGGTGCCAACATCACTCAACAATAAGTGCATTGGCATATATATTTACTGATGCAACCCTCCATCATTCTCTTATTAGCCTGAAACTTAGCAATCTTGCCAATTTAGTGGATGCATGCATCCCAATTTGTATTATATCATCTAAACATATGATTTCATTAAAAGAACATAATAAGTACTGATGAGTCAGGCCCAAGTGGCCTAGAATATGATGAGCCAGATCCAAATCCACCAGGGAAGCCCAGGTCCAGATCCACGGAGTGACCAAGTCAAGGCAGGCATCTACGTCGCTTTGGAAGCAGTCCCGCTTCTACCAATTCCTGCGGAGAATATCTCACCTGCCTCCACCTGGCCCGTCCCTCGAGGACAGCTCTGAGGCTCCAAAGAGAAGTCGTCCCCATCTGTTAGGGGAGGACTATAAATAGAGGAGCCCTCTTATCACTGAGGGGATGAACATCTTACTCTCTCTCTCTCTCGCTTGTAATCCACCTTATCAATCAAAGATCACCATATTCAAAGTGGACGTAGGTCATACAGACCGAACCACTATAAATTCCCCCTCTCTCTCTCTCATTTATTTACTACATTTTCACCTAGCATTTATTACTTGACCGGTGGTGTCCGAAACCTATTTTTGACATCATCAGTTTGGCGCCGTCTGTGGGAACGTATTAAAGTTCTCATCCGTCTTCTCAAGTTATGGTGATCACGACGAGATCAACTAGGCGAGCAGAGGGCGAGGATGATCTCCACCAACTAATCCTCCCCCAAATGCTCCCACTCCTTAACAAATGTTGGAGACCATTAAACAGCCTACAACTCCTGCTCGCAGGGCAATGAGGAACACAGCTCGGAGGAGTACTGCCTGAAGTACCGCATCTAGGATATCCAACTGCTCCACGTCGGGAGCACCTCACCTAAGCGCCCAACCCTATGGCGCAGAAACCCCGGGCGCCCAGAAGAGATCCAAGCACCCGCCATCTGTCCTCTCTGCAAACAGGAAAGTGAGCCTACCAAGTTGCCCTTCGCAGAGGGGGTCCGTCAGCTCGCGGGGGCTCGGGGGCAGCGCCCCCGAAAAAAAAAAAAAAAACAACAGGCTCGCCCACAGGCCTGGGGTCGCCCGCGGCCAGCACCTCCTCGCCCGGATTGGTTTTCTCCGGCCTGGCCTCGCGTAGGATCCCCTCGCCCAGCGAGGATCCCTACTTCTTGCCGCTGTCGCCCGGGACGAGCCCGTGCCTGCCCTCGCCCTCTCCTGGGAGCAGGCTGTCCTCGCCTGGGAGCAGCCTGCCTTCGCCCTCGCCCGGAGGCGAGCATCCTCGCCGCCAGCCAGACGACAGGCGCCCTCAGCAGCCACGCGACCTGCGCCCTCATCAGCGAGGCGACCCTCTCGCCCGACGCCCGGGCGACCAGCCCTCTCGCCACTGCTGCTCGCCCAAGGGGGGCCTCCGCCACTGCTGCTCGCCTGAAGGGGGGGAGCGCCATGTGAAGCCTCGGGCTGGGCGCCCAAGGCCCAGCCCTCGCCACTGCTGCTCGCCCGAGGGGGGCCCACGCATGGAGAAGCCTCGGGCTGGGCGCCCGAGGCCCAGCCCTCGCCACTGCTGCTCGCCCGAGGGGGGCCCACGCATGGAGAAGCCTCTGGCTGGGCGCCCGAAGCCCAGCCCTCGCCACTGCTGCTCGCCCGAGGGGGGCCCACGCATGGAGAAGCCTCGGGCTGGGCGCCCAAGGCCCAGCCCTCGTCGAAGCTGCTTGCCCGAGGGGAGGGCACGCCCAACCTTGCCTCGGGTTGGGCGCCCGCAGCGGGATTCAATTCATGTTCGCCTGATGCCGCATCCTCGGTCTTCGTTTGTTTTTTCTCTACTGCACCCATCATTACAGCTACTTGCACACTCTTCTCATTCTCTTGGGATGATTTTGTCTCTCTTGGATGTTCCATTTGGATGAATCATCTCGCGGATCGCCCTACGTGGTGACCTGCCTCTGTACTGTTCTCAAACAGGCAGCCTATCTCCAGCTTAGCGGCTCTCTCGCGGGTCGCCAAAAAGCTTGGCCTCTGTACTGTTTTTAAACAGGCAGCCTATCTCCAGCTTAGCGGCTCTCTCACGGGTCGCCAAAAAAGCTTGGCCTCTGCACTGTTCTCAAACAGGCAGCCTATACATCCGGCTTAGCGGCTCTCTCACGGGTCGCCAAAAAAGCTTGGCCTCTGCACTGTTTTTAAACAGGCAGCCTATCTCCAGCTTAGCGGCTCTCTCACGGGTCGCCAAAAAAGCTTGGCCTCTCCACTGTTTTTAAACAGGCAGCCTATCTCCAGCTTAGCGGCTCTCTCGCGGGTCGCCAAAAAAGCTTGGCCTCTGCACTGTTTTTAAACAGGCAGCCTATCTCCAGCTTAGCGGCTCTCTCGCGGGTCGCCAAAAAGCTTGGCCTCTGCACTGTTGTTAAACAGGCAGCCTATCTTCAACTTAGCGGCTCTCCCGCGGGTCACCCAAAAAGCTTGGCCTCTGCACTGTTCTTAAACAGGCAGTCTATATATCCAGCTTAGCGGCCCTCTCGCGGGTTGCAAAAAACGCTTCGTCTCTGCACTGCTCTCAAGCAGGCAAGAAGTCTGCCTCTCTTTCCAGATTGAATGTCAATAATCGGGCCTCGACCGCTCCTGGATACTAAAGATCCTCCTGGCACCCCAGCTCCCTGCTGGCGCCCAGCACCCTAGCACCTTGGCGCCCAGCACTCTAGCACCCTGGCGCCCAGCTCCCTGGCACCTTTGCTCCTGGCGCCCAGACTGCCTGTCGACCGCCCAGGCCTCTTCCGGGCGCCCAGCCTCCTGCTGCCTGCTTCGTCTGTTGGCGCAACCACCTCCTCTCCGCCTGCACAGCAAACTGCAGATCGGCCGCTTGGTACCTCGTCCTCTGCTCCAACTTTGGGTCCGAGGCATTCTTTTTAGCAAGTTTTAGGCTCATCTCCTTCTTCTCAAAATGCCCCCCTTTCAAAGCTTCTTTGTGCGCAGAGCATTGGGGGCAAATGATGAGTCAGGCCCAAGTGGCCTAGAATATGATGAGCCAGATCCAAATCCACCAGGGAAGCCCAGGTCCAGATCCACGGAGTGACCAAGTCAAGGCAGGCATCTACGTCGCTTTGGAAGCAGTCCCGCTTCTACCAATTCCTGCGGAGAATATCTCACCTGCCTCCACCTGGCCCGTCCCTCGAGGATAGCTCTGAGGCTCCAAAGAGAAGTCGTCCCCATCTGTTAGGGGAGGACTATAAATAGAGGAGCCCTCTTATCACTGAGGGGATGAACATCTTACTCTCTCTCTCTCGCTTATAATCCACCTTATCAATCAAAGATCACCATATTCAAAGTGGACGTAGGTCATACAGACCGAACCACTATAAATTCCCTCTCTCTATCTCATTTATTTACTACATTTTCACCTAGCATTTATTACTTGACCGGTGGTGTCCGAAACCTATTTTTGACATCATCAAGTACTATGGAATGAAAACATCATGTTTTTATCATCCATACCACGATAGTTACATTATATCATAAATCTACATAAAACGTATGAATGCTTCGTAGGAACTTTTTAGATCTTTGCAGAGTAGATGTCAGATGCATGAACTTAGACCTTCCCAGAGTTTATCATGTGCTTAAGCTTACATGATCATTCCTCTTTTAGATTACAGCAACATCTAAAAGAAAAACAAACAACAAATGTTTATATAATTTTACTTTTTATTTTTGAAAGAAGTAAGCACATGTTTAAATTATTGATCATATGATAATAAAGGGTTACTCAATTGATTAATAACCCATATGTAACTTGACTGCTCGTGGATTAATTCTTAAATATGCTTTATATTCCTCTCACTTGTGTGGACTGTCGTTCTTACTTTCAATTTTTTTTCTACTTTATCTTTCTACTTAAGTGGGCTAATTCCTATAATAATAATTTGTCTGCCATGTAATCATTAGAGAACTCACTCTTACACCAGGCATCAGTAACGAAGGGTAAGCATTAATACCACAAACAGTATTTAATCTCCGATCTCGACGGTCTCGGTTGACATGCACACATTCAGTTCACAGTTGTACGGTTGTGGATGATTTTGCCAGAAAGCACTTCCACTTTCTCCTTCTTGGGAAATGTTTTCTTGCTCGCATTCAACTTTGCTTTTACTACTGCTAACCACCCCCACATCGCCAACCTTCTATAAAAACCATGCAAGCAACGACACAATCTCCTCATACTCTTCAAAGAAAAGGAAAACAATCAAGAGAGAGAGAGAGAGAGAGAGAGGGAGAGAGATGGCGAGGTTTTACGTGCATGTAATGCTAGTCCTTGCACTTGTGGTAGTTCACACGAGTGGCAGGAACTTGCCAAATGAGAAAGCAGGACTCAACACGAGTGGAAACAACAAGTTAGCTGATGCAGGCCTTAAAGACGAGAAAAACTTCCTCACATTCGGCGGCATTGGTGGCTACGGCGGTGTTGGCGGCGTCGCAGGGATCGTTGGGCTCCCCAAATTGGGCGGTGGCCTCGGTGTACCGGCCGGAACAGGTGGACTCGGTGGCCTTGGTGGTGCCGGAGGCGCTGGTGGGATCGGCGGCCTTGGTGGTGCCGGAGGCGTTGGTGGGATCGGTGGCCTTGGTGGTGCCGGAGGCGCTGGTGGGATCGGTGGCCTGGGCGGAGCCGGTGGTGGAGCTGGTGGCGCCGCTAAGGCGGGAGCCGCATGTGGTGGTGTTGCTCCATTACCTTGATTTGGTTTTGTTGAAGAGCCATTGGCATCAACTGTTTGTGTCTGGTACTTGTGTTCTTAGGGCGGTGTTGTTTGGTTTTGTGTTTGTTTGCTCGAGTTGGTACTACGTTGCATGCTTTTCGTTTTTGCTTTGTTTGGAAACTAGGGTAGGGTGCAAAGGTTGTGCTGAAAATTTTAGGGTTCGTCCTTTTGTTATAGATGGAATAAATGAATGAGAGATAGCATGGTGTTGCATGGTGCTAGAAAATGTTGTGAACTTAGATTTGCGTGGTGTGGGCCATCTTTGCCAATGAAAAATTGTTGGATGCATGTGAACTTCACCGGTTGATTATTTTATGACTTTTGAATCATGTTGGTTAGAGTGATTGCACTATTAGATTATCAAGGTGGAGAGGAAGTTAACAATTTTGAGATGAGTATTAAACGTGCTTCAATTATGTAAAGGGGGCTTTAAAATAATAATACTGAATGACTTTTTAGTCGTCCTTCACTTGTGTGCAACGAGAGGACTTGATTTGGCCTCCACAAATTTTAATTTTTACTATCGAGAGAAATCATATAATTCTATCCCTCCCATACTAAATCAAAATCCTCCTATGAAGAAAAATTATTTCCTTTTTTTTTTCCTGAAAAAGAGAGTAATGCTAAACAATAGAAAAACAATAAGTCCATATGGACCGAATGGTTAGCCCGAATGATAGCCTGAATCTGAGCTGGCGGTCCAGCTGAGGTTGTGTTGGATTTCTTTGATGTGAATTGTTTCAAATCCCCAGAAGGAGATAAATAACAGAATGAGATAAAGAACGGAAGGTCTGATTTTTTTTTGTTGATATCGAGACCCGGGTGGGCCACCCGATGGCCAATCTAATCCGTGGATCCGAAGGAGGACTCATGGAAGACCCAGTAGGTGGTGAACCTGTGTGAGGTGGACCTCGTTTGGTCCACCAGCCAAAGACCCAAAGGGGGCATGGCGGTAATGAAGAAGAAAGGGGGATAACTCCATTTTTTTGGACTGTGGGGCCATGTGGGCCATGATTTGAGATCAGGACCATAGATCTTATTGTGGGGCCCTGGGCGACTTTGAAGGTGAGGGTTGATCTTGGCTCTTGATCGAGGGGGCCACTATCAGAGTGTTGGTTGGTTGCTAGCGCGCGTCGAGCTCTGTAACATAACTCGGTTTTGTGAAGGTGATGACGTGTGTGGATAAGTGAGAAAGGAGAGATGAGTGGTCCGGTGATCTGAGGGTGTATGGGAAACCATGAAACCATGATAGGGGAGTGATTATGGAGAATGCAGAAATCGTAGGCCCCACTGATCAGGGTTCAGATCAGACCTCACCTTCAAGGTCGCTCAGGGCCCCACAACAAGATCTATATATAGTCCCGATCTAAAATCAAAGGCCCACATGGCCACACAGTCCCAAAAAAAAATGGAATTATCCTCCCACTACAAGAAATGTGGGGATAGACTACGCAACACTTACCGACGCTACATAAACGTCGGTGACTTATAATTTTACCGACGCTATGCCCAAAAAATATCGTCGGTAAATTTGTAGCGTAACTTGGAATCTGTGTTGTACAACTTACCGATGGTAATGGCGTCGGTAAGTTTTGATATTTAATTTCCCGACCCACACGGCGTCGGGAAGTTCTAGGCGCCAGATCTTTCGCGCTGCAATTTCGTTTCGCGCGTTTGACCCCAAAACTTACCAATGTCATAAGCGTCGGGAAGTTTATGAAAGAAATTTACTGACGCCATATAGCATTGGGAAGTTTATAAAAGAAATTTACCGACGCCATATGGCGTTGGGAAGTTTATGAAAGAAATTTACCGACGCTACATGGCGTCGGCAAGTTAATTATATACCCACACCCTTCCCCATCTCCCCCCTCCTCGCCACTCTCGTTCTGCAACTCCGCCTCCCCGGCCCTCTTCTCTCTGCATCTTTTCTCTCTGCTTCCTCCCATCTCTCTAGCCTTCTTCCCCTCTTTATAAGGTATGAAATATTTATATTATCAGTTTTATTTTTTTTATTTTTCTTCAAATAATTTTTCTCTTTTTTTGTTTAAATGTTTGTCAGCATCCACTCACCACCGGCGTCCACTGCTTCCGGCGTCCGCTGCTGCTGCCATTTCCCACCTATACCAGCTCTTGTTATATCTTATAATCAGTATGTAGTTTTTATTTTTTTTTATTATTGATATAATAATTAGTTTAATAATATATTTTTTATAGGTTTTGTTTTATAAATTTTAGAATAGATATGATTATAAATTTCAACGGTTTGACAGATGAATGGTAGATGTAAGGTAAGGATAGCTGTATTCAACACTATCGGTTGCTTACAACAGGGTCGGCCCAAGGGGCAGGCGGGAGAGGCTGCAGCCTTGGGCCCCCAATAATTACAAAATTTTTAGGCCCCATATTATTTTATGTATTTGTATATATATGTGTAAATATTTAGTCTAATATGTAAATTGAAAGGCCCAAATTAATAACACATGTGTATAAATATTTAGCCCAATAAATAAATTAGAAGGCCGCCTTATTTAAAATAACAATTATTTAAAAAGCCAAACTTAAGGCCCACCACCATACCACCATAAGATAAGACTTTAAAAGTCAAACATGGGCCCACCACAAAAAGATAAGACCACCAAACTTTTCAGCTTTCCTCATTTCTCGTGAGCATCAGAAAAGAAGTCTCTAGGGCTTTTCTTTTGGAATGGTGTGTGCTGTGCTGCTGCGCCGGTTCTCCTCTCCGGTAAAGTAAATTTTTTTTCGTTCTTTTTTTAAACTTAAAAATAGTTATTTGTAAATCGTAAATCTGATATCATAATTTTCAGTTTTTTTTATTTTCTTTTCTGCATCGATTCCTTTCTTTCACAGTTTGATTAAATTTTTTTATTTTGGTTTCATTAACTAAATTGGTGTGTGATGGGAGAGATTTGTATTTGGAGTTGAAACTTTTGAAAGAATACTTGCCAAAAGAAACCAAGAAAGCAATTGATGTGCTAAATTGTTTAAAAAGAATGGATGGTACTTTTCCAAATGCATGGATAGCTTATAGAATTTTGTTGACCATACCGGTTATTGTTGCCTCTGGAGAAAGAAGGTTTTCAAAGTTGAAATTCATAAAAAATTACCTTCGGTCAACTATGTCACAAGAAATGCTGAATGAGTTAACTATGATATCAATTGAAAAAAAAAAAATATGGTAGAAAAACTTGATTATATAAGTTTGATTATTGACTTTGCAGCTAAAAATGCGAAAAGATCTTGTTTTCAGTAATTCTTTTTTTTTTTTTTTTTTTTTGTTTTAGGTTTATTAGCCTTGTTTTTTAGAAGGGAATGTTGGTGTGTGAATTGTAGGCTTTTGGCCAGGGTAGGTGTTTAAGAGAACTACATCGTGCTTGATCCTTGGGATTAAATATAGCCTCCCTCGGTATGTAGGCAGTCCTAAAGTTATTTGGATGCAGCATTTTTTTGTAATAAAAAATATCAATTTTTTGTTAGAAAATTGTAATGAATTAATTTTTTTTTAAATAATTGTATAAGGGCCCCATTTTTTAGAGGTCGCCTTGGGCCCCCTAAACGTCGGGGCCGGCCCTGGCTTACAAGTGAGGTTCAACACTATGGTGATGTAAGGTAAGGATAGCTGTTATGTGGCATGACCCATTAATTTGTCACTGAAGCCCTCTTTTTTATATGGAGTTGGCTTTGTTCTTGGTACTTTCATATGAACCCTATTTAGAGCTACATTCTGTCACTAAATTATCTAACATGTTACTTTGACTCTCCTACTTCCTTTTTCTTGTATAGATATGGCAATGGGTTGGTTTGCTATGGACTGGGGTGAATCCACAGTCCACACCCAATCCTACTGAAACTTGTCCTGAAACTTGTCCTGCCCCACCCTATCACAAGCGTCTGTGGCACCCTCTCCAAGCTATTTGTTTATTTGTATCCATACTTCACACTATGGCACTATGTCATATATTAATTCTTTATTTAAAATAATAATAACTAGATATTTTAAACTAAATTAAAATGACTCAAAAAAAAAAAAAACTAAATTAAACTTTAATTTAATATAATAATAAAACGGTTCTAATCGGAGATGTGGTTTTAAAAAAAAAATATATGTAAAAAAACTGTCAGTGAGTACGCGTTTTTTGCGGAAAGTTACTGACGCCAATAGCGTCGGTAATTTTAATTTATACCTGCCGACGCAGTCAACGCGTCGGTAAGTATATTTAGCTACGTTTTTTTCTCTACGCCACAGTTAGCATCAGTAAATTTATTTACCGACGTCTTTTTAAATTTACCGACGCGTTGACTGCGTCTGTAAACTACAGTTTTGTAGTAGTATCCTTTCTTCTTCATTACTGCCATGCCCCCTTTGGGTCTTTGGATGGTGGACCAAACGGGGTTCACCTCACACGCCCCGTGGGTCCTCCTTCGGATCCACGGATCAGATTGGTAATCGGGTGGATCATCTGGGTCCCGGTATCAATCCAAAAAAATCAGGCCTTCCGTTCTTTTTTCTCCTTATGGGGATCAGGATTCGTTTTGAGTAAAACTCTGTAATGGGCCGGACCAGTCACGTCAAAAAAAAAAAAAATCAATACATCCCCCAAAACAAAAGTAGCCCTCCAGCTGGACCCGCCAGCTCGGATTCGGGCTCTGATTCGGGAAACTATGCGGTCCATATAGACGAACTGATTTATTTTTGCAAGCCTCTGTTGTTGCATCAGTAAATATGTGTCATTTTTTGTGGAATCATGACAAAAACATGTAATTATGGACGAGCCATCTATAATTTAATTTATCTAGCATTTCTACTCTTATCAATTATCATCACTTGTTACATTAGTGACAAATTTCATGTTGGTGAGACCCACCAGCCAAAATAAAAGAAAATAAAATGGTGTGTGTGTGGGGAAATTCCCGAACTCATCAGAGTCCCGGCCAGATGATCCATCTCGGGCTCCCGCACCAGCTAGGTCCATCTCAGCCAGGCATTTCACCTCGGCAGGATCCACTTCGGCCAAAGCACCCTACTTCGGCCTAGTGCTTCATCTCGGCACCTTTGCCAGAAGTCTCTAGCCAAGCCATGTCGTCCCGACTTCGGCTGCCCAGCTCGGCGACAGTGCCAGCCCCTTCCACTTCGGCAACAGTGCCAGGGCCCTACATCTCCGCCAGGTCCTCACCCGGCGAGACACTCCATTTCGGCCAAGCGCCTCATATCGATGAAAGTACTGAGCACTGACAGCTGTCCTCCCACAGACGCTCAAGCACGCTACGGCCCGTGCGACAAGACAAGGGGATAGCCCATATCTCCTGATAGATCGCCGTCCACAGCTCCCAAAGTGCCATGATGAGGCTCGATGGAACTGTAATTAAAGAAAAGTAGGCTACGATGGGACTGCGCCTCCCTAGTACCTGACAGAGTGGGCTATGATGAGACAAGTTCCTACCTCTTTGTCCCCTCTCTTCTCCTCTCTTCCTCTATATAAACACAGCTACCTCTCAAGAGCAGAGGAGGCCAACGCAGAGACCATTCTGGTACGCCATCTTCTTCCCCAAAAATCTCCATCCTCTGTCCAGTTCATATACTGACTTAGGCATCGGAGAGCCTTGCGCCGCCCAGGCCAGGGTCCTCTGACGTACGTTTCTTCTTCCTTTTCTCAGGCTCCAGGCGCAGGCATCGGTGTCCCTAATCTCATCTGGATAAGTCCTCTAAGGCACCCCCTATTCTTGTGGGTAACATTTTTTGCACCTACAATTGGCGCCGTCTGTGGGAAAGCAATATCCCAGCCTTCCCAACCTTCTCAATCTTTCCAAACACCATGCCTCGAAGAACCAAAAAGGGAAAGGAACCTATCACACTGTCGACACAGCTGCCGACGGTCCCCCACCGAGAGAGGTCAGGAGCAAGATCTGGCCCAGCAAGCGTCCAACAGCAGGATACTCGATCGAGTTCATCCTCTGAGGATTCGACCTCGACTCTGCCTTCCAAAAGGCGCACCCTAAAGAACAACAGAAGTAACCGGGCCCATGGCGAGAGCTCGGGTAACAACCGCGACTCCAGAGAGTGGCTCGATCGACGCATAGAGCAAGCAGTGCAGCAGCACGTGGAGATGGCCGGCTTCGCTCAGGTTCAGGTGAACTCTGACGATTTCGGCACATCTCCATTCTCTCCAGAAATCAGAAGCTTCCCCCTTCCTAAAGATTTCAAAGTCCCAAGGTTCGTCGTTTACGGCGGAACCTCAGACCCAGCAGCACACCTCCGGCACTTCACTCAGAGGATGTCGGTGTGGGGCGGTGCAGGCCACCTGAGCTACAGAATCTTCTATTCCAGCCTCGGGGACCTCCCCCTAAAATGGTTCTGCGCACTCCCCCCGGGATCAATCAAAAGTTGGCAGCAGCTCCGGAGTTCCTTCATGACGAAGTTCCAAGTTCACGGGGTCATCCCCAGGTCAGCCGCCGACCTGATGGCCCTCAGAATGAAGCAGACCGAGAGCGTCACGCAGTTGGCCAAAAGGTTCTGGGTTGTCTACAGCCAGATCGAGAATGCCTCAGACACAATAACAGTCCTATCTTTCCAACAAGCCCTCCTACCAGGCAACGAGCTCCGAAGCAGCTTGGTCATGTATCCCGTGGTCACTATGGCAGCCCTGATGACTAGGATAAATCGATTCATCAGGCAGGAGGCGGACGAAGCCCAAGCCCGGGAGCAGTTCAACCTCCGCGACAGCGACCAGATCGCTTCTAGCTCGGCAGACGCTTCCAGTTCGGCCGACGCCTCCAATTCGGCGGATGTCCCCAGCTTGGCGGACGTCTCCAGCTCAGCGAATGTCTCCAGCTCGCTAGCAGCCCCCAGCTCTACAGAAGTCTCTTCTAGCTCGGGGGGCGGCTAACCGTCTTCTGTCACTTAGCTTCGACCGCCCGTCAGCTTCGATCGCACGACCCTCTACCGTCATTTCGGCGGCACGGTCCTCTACTGTCAGCTTCGATGGCGCCGTCAGCTTCGATGACACCGGCACGACCCTCTACTGTCGGCTTCGATCGTACGACCCTCTACCGTCATTTCGATGGCACGGTCCTCTGCTGTCAGCCTTGATCGCACGGTCCTCTACCGCTGTCAGCTTCAGAGCCACCGAGCTCACCCTGGGGTCGTTTTATACACTCAGGCGTGACTCGCGGCACCCAAGTCCTCGGGTAGACACACCCAGGCTCCTTGGCCTCCAAACGACCTCATGCTGGTCCGTCCACGTGCTGGTTTCCACCTCACGCTGGTTTCGGCCTCATGCTGGTCTCGACCGCATTTAACGACCTCATGCTGGTCCGTCCACGTGCTGGTTTCCACCTCACGCTGGTTTCGGCCTCATGCTGGTCTCGACAGCATCTAACGACCTCATGCTGGTCCGTCCACGTGCTGGTTTCCACCTCACGCTGGTTTCGGCCTCATGCTGGTCTCGACCGCATTTAACGACCTCATGCTGGTCCGTCCACATGCTGGTTTCCACCTCACGCTGGTTTCGGCCTCATGCTGGTCTCGACAGCATCTAACGACCTCATGCTGGTCCGTCCACGTGCTGGTTTCCACCTCACGCTGGTTTCGGCCTCATGCTGGCCTCGACAGCATCTAACGACCTCATGCTGGTCCGTCCACGTGCTGGTTTCCACCTCACGCTGGTTTCGGCCTCATGCTGGTCTCGACCGCATCTAACGACCTCATGTTGGAATCGCCCCCGTGCTAGCTACGCGCTTCACAGGTTCGGCCTCATGTTGGTCTCGGCCAGTGCCAACGAGACTGCCCTCGGGTTCGTACACCCAGGCTTCTCCATCTCGGCGAGTGCCAGAAAGACTAGCTCCAAGGGTCCACCGCCCTGGAAAAGGCCTCGAGTTCGAACACTCGGCCGATTCCTAAAGTCCGGGTTTTTACCCCTCTCCAAGGGTCCACCGCCCTGGAAAAGGCCTCGAGTTCGAACACTCGGCCGATTCCTAAAGTCCGGGTTTTTACCCCTCTCCAAGGGTCCACCGCCCTGGAAAAGGCCTCGAGTTTGAACACTCGGCCGTTTCCTAAAGTCCGGGTTTATACACCCCTCAAAGACCGTTGCCGAACTCATGCTCACATAGCCGAGGCCAGCGGAATTATGGATCCACTTCGGCGCAAGGCAGTTCGTCTCGGCCAAAGCTAGCCATTTCGGCCAATGGCAGCTCAACAAGAATGCCGTAGAGACTGTTCCATATCACCTCCTCGGCCTCATGACAGTCCTCAGCTCGGCATCAGTGCCAGATTCCAGGTTGGCAGTTACACTGGTCACCTCGGCAGCATCGCCAGAATACTTCCAACGGGGCTGCGCCTCTGGCGACGGGCCAGCTGGTCATGTCTCGATCTCTTAGTTGGTGATGAATTGGTTGACTGGACCATCAATCTCAAGCGACAAACAGCTCCAAGGCACAAGTGTTATCCTCCATGATACTTAGCTTCTGACCTCAAAGAGAAGTCTAATGAGCTCAGAAGCTGGGGGGCTTTGTGTGGGGAAATTCCCGAACTCATCAGAGTCCCGGCCAGATGATCCATCTCGGGCTCCCGCACCAGCTAGGTCCATCTCAGCCAGGCATTTCACCTCGGCAGGATCCACTTCGGCCAAAGCACCCTACTTCGGCCTAGTGCTTCATCTCGGCACCTTTGCCAGAAGTCTCTAGCCAAGCCATGTCGTCCCGACTTCGGCTGCCCAGCTCGGCGACAGTGCCAGCCCCTTCCACTTCGGCAACAGTGCCAGGGCCCTACATCTCCGCCAGGTCCTCACCCGGCGAGACACTCCATCTCGGCCAAGCGCCTCATATCGATGAAAGTACTGAGCACTGACAGCTGTCCTCCCACAGACGCTCAAGCACGCTACGGCCCGTGCGACAAGACAAGGGGATAGCCCATATCTCCTGATAGATCGCCGTCCACAGCTCCCAAAGTGCCATGATGAGGCTCGATGGGACTGCAATTAAAGAAAAGTAGGCTACGATGGGACTGTGCCTCCCTAGTACCTGACAGAGTGGGCTATGATGAGACAAGTTCCTACCTCTTTGTCCCCTCTCTTCTCCTCTCTTCCTCTATATAAACACAGCTACAGCTCCAGAGCAGAGGAGGCCAACGCAGAGACCATTCTGGTACGCCATCTTCTTCCCCAAAAATCTCCATCCTCTGTCCAGTTCATATACTGACTTAGGCATCGGAGAGCCTTGCGCCGCCCAGGCCAGGGTCCTCTGACCTACGTTTCTTCTTCCTTTTCTCAGGCTCCAGGCGCAGGCATCGGTGTCCCTAATCTCATCTGGATAAGTCCTCTAAGGCACCCCCTATTCTTGTGGGTAACATTTTTTGCACCTACAGTGTGATTCTAGAATCGCCTGTCTGACGACTGGTTTCATCTCACATTTAATCATCTATGGTTTCATCTACCAATTTAGGAAGGAGGAAGTCATGTAGCGTGCTGGTTTGGATGCATGCGATCCCAATTTGCATTATATAATCTAAAATATGATATCATTAAAAGAACATAATAAATATGAAATTAAAACACGTGTTTTTATATATCATCCATACCACGAAAGTTTCATTGAATCATAAAACGGATGAATGCATCCTAGCAACTGTTTAGATCTTTGCAAAGTGGATATCATATGCATGAACTTATTGAACCTTTATAGAGTTTATCCTGTGCTTAAGCTTATATGATCATTCCTAGGAATTTTCCGCGATTCAGCGACGTTAAAATTAAAATAAAAATATATCTATTTATATATCTAAGAATGCAATAACTTAATCAAATATGACCAAATTATAAACAAAATAAAAAGAAGTAATCAGAAAGACCCCACAATCAAACAATCAGAATAACAAAGAAAACCCAGGAATGCAATAAGTTTATTAGGCATTTAGATCATCAAATACTAACCACCAAAATTCTTCAATTAAATTAAATACACCAAAAAGAAAGAAAACCCAGTAATCAGACTCCAAAGAAGAATAATGCAAAGAAAAATAAATCCTCAACCTTAACCCAATAATCAAATGCACTAAAAATAACTAACCTTCACGGAAGTTACTGCCCCTTTTTTTTCAAATAATTACAACATTACCAAGATCTCACGAAAGTTACTGCCCCTTTATTTTCAAATAATTATAAAATTACCAAGATCTTACGGAAGTTTCTGCCTCTTTATTTTCAAATAATTACAAAATTAACAAGATCTTAAATCCCTTCTCAGCCCTAGGATTTATATACAGAAATATGTACAAAAATTAAAGGGTGAGGAAAGAGTCCAGGAATTCCAAAACTGTCCCCCCTTATTATATAGATTCCTCATTAAGATCACAACAACAATTTTATGTAAAAGGAAAAAAAAACACACATATTCATATATTCATCATGAAAGAAGTCAAGACATGTTTATATTGTCGTCATATGATAACAAAGGGTTGCTCAATTGATTAGTAACACATATGCACTATAACAACTTGCACTTTTAGCGATGTTTTTATAAATTCGTCGGTAAATATAACCATTTACCGATGTTTTTAATTTCGTCGGTAAAAATTAGACTTTTACCGACGGTTTTTAAAATCTTTTACCGACGTTTTTTGGTAAAACGGCGGCAAAGGTCATTCTTAAATTATTTTTATTTTTTAAAAATCAGAGTTTTTTACTAACGAACAAAAACCGTCAGTAAAAGTTTTTTAATTTTTATTTTATTTATTTAATGACGAAAAAAAATGTCGGTAAAAATATTTTTTAATTTTTATTTTTAATTTACTGATGAAAACAAAAACGTCGGTAGACGTTTTTATAATTTTTATTATATTTATTTACCATCGAAACAAAACGTAGGTAAAATTTTTTTTATTTTTATTTATTTCTCTTTTTAATTTACAGATGGAAAAAAAACGTCGGTAAATGTTTTTATAATTTTTATTTTATTTATTTACCGACGAAAAAAAACTACCTCATGCAAAAGACCATAGTGCATGGATGGATAAAAAGCTATAATGTTGATTAAGGTAGTCAAACATAGTCTAAATAAAATAATGATCACCAAAGATTAAAGGCCCCAAGTTTTTATACCTTACCAAGAAACTATTGCATTAGTGGATGACCGTCAGATTGGTTTAAAATTGAAATACCTGTCAACTCAGTGGGGGTTTGGTGAATGTGAGGGTTTGAGTTGAATTTAAATAACCTCAGGGAGAAGGTTATTTTATCGACGAAAAAATACGTCGGAAAAATTTTACGTCGTAGTTGTGTTTAACCTTACAATGACCATGGTTTTAAAAAAGATAGATATAAATGTTTGTTGTTTTGTAAATATATCAAAATCTATGATGATCCAACGGCTAAAATTTAGTTCCGTAATCGTGCATGATCTTCTGAATATATCTAATGGTTTGGATCATGATTTTTTGTGGCTGAATTTAAAAAAAAAAAGAAAAAAAAGAAAAAAAGAAAAAACCACACTGCCCTTGTACAATTTCAAAGCTGAGTCAATAATCATGATACATCAACGGTGAGAATTTTTTTTATAAATATCCCAAGATCCACTTGGATTTAGAGGCTCATTTTTGGACATGTAACCATTTTTGGCCATCCAAAGAGAATCAACAGATCGGATCATGATTATGGGGCGCACAATGTACAGAATGTTAGATCGAAGGGCTCACATTTTTCTACAAATATCTCGAGATCCGAGATAGATCAACGACTAAAATTTTGGCACGTGGCCGTGTTTGACCTTCTGCAAATATCTAACGGTCCAGAACATGATTTCGGGTCCCATAAATAAAAAAAAATTGAAAAACTGGACTGTCCAATGAGGACGTCCATATCACTGTAGCGACAAGCATCTATCCGCTTCAGACAAGTTTGTCTGATTGAAATCTGCTATTTTTTTTTACTTCATCACTTCATGAAACATATATTATTTATCTTAATGCCATTTGAAATGGACAATGTAAAAGCTTCAACCAAACATGCTAAAACCGGATTCAATTAGTTTTAAGCCAATAAGAGGAGAAAAGTAGAGATGCCAAACTGAACGTAAGTGTTAAGAATCCAACGTTTTTAGGTCTAATTCGTTAATCGAGAATCCGATTTATCAGCCGCCAGTTCCTATAAGTTAATTTCGCCTCGAGAAAGGTACTCGTGCTGGTTTCCGATTTTTCCAGGGGCCGTTTCTTGTTCCGGACCCCCTAAGGCCTTATTTCTTTAGAAGAATTCCTGACAGGAATTCGAGGTGTCTTGAAATTCAGAATAGGACCGGCAGAAACTGACGGTTCGCAAATAAGACTCCCGGTTAGAGAATTACGAGCGAAATATGTGATTTTCTAACACTTAGGCTCGAAAAACGGTCCGCCGGGGGCTCAGAACGGGAAACGGCCTCGAAAAAAATTGAAAACCGGCACGAGCACTTCGTTCGAGGGTAGAGTAACTTTTAGGAACTGACGGTTTGCAAAAATGACTCCTGGTGAGAGAATTACGACCGAAACATGAGATTTTCCAATACTTAGGCTAAAAAACGGCTCGCCAGGGCCCGGAACGGACAACGTCTGTGGGAAAAATCAGAAACCAGCAAAAGCACTTCGATCGAGGGTAGAGTAATTTGTAGGAACTGACGGTTAACAAAAAGGACTCCTGGATAGAGAATTATGACCGAAACATGAGATTTTTCAATACTCAGGCTCGAAGACGGCCCATCGGGGGCCCTAAACGGGAAACGGCCTCTGGAAAAATTAGAAACTGGCACGTGCATTTCGCTTGAGGGTAGAGTAACTTGTAGGAATGGTCGGTTCGCAAATAAGACTCCCAGTTAGAAAATTACGAACGAAACATAGGATTTTTCTATACTTAGCCTCGAAAACAGCCCGTCGGGGTCCCAGAACGTGAAACGGCCACGAGAAAAATCAGAAATCAGCACGAGCACTTCGCTCGAGGGTAGAGTAACTTATAGGATTTGACGGTTCGTAAATAAGACTCCCGGTTAGAGAATTACGAGCGAAACATGAGATTTTCCAACACTTAGGCTCGAAAACAACCCGCCGGGGACCCGAAACGGGAAACGGCCGTGGGAAAAATTGAAAACAGGCACGAGCACTTCGCTTGAGGGTGGAGTAACTTGTAGGAACTGACGGTTCGCAAATAGAACTCCCGGTTAGAGAATTGGACCGAAAAACGTTTAATTTTGAACACTTTGTCTCGAAAATAGGCCGTCGTAAGTCAAAAACGGGAAACGGCCATCGAACAGTCTAGAAATAAGCACGAGTACCTTGTTTAATACGAAAGTAACTTGTTGTAATTGATGGTTAGTGAATCGGACTTCTGGTTAACTAATTACACGCTAAAGCCGCCTATTTGTCAACACTTAAGCTGGAAAAACTTCCGCAGAAAAACGTAGGAAAAGTTTTATATATATACATGTTTATGTTTCATTTATAATTTAATTCATTGAAAAGATTTTAATGTTGTTTTTGTCATTGCAGATTGATGGACGCTTTGGGGTCGGTTGCAGACTTGTGGAGGTGTTGGACTTCTTTTCGGTTTATTTGTATATATATATATATGTATATTGGACATTTTTATGACATTGTATCATTATTGATTGTAATATTTGTTTAATGAGGTGAATGATTTAATGAAAAATGGTGTTGATTATTTGTTTATTTAGTAACTTTTGTTTATTGCACTTTTTTATGTTGAATATAGGTATATGAACAGGTTTATTTTTTATACAGGTTTCTAAACAGGTTTACAGGAAAATAATAATGAAAAAATAAATATAATATTAAAAATAAATATAAAAATTAAAAAAATATATAAAATACTTTTCCCAATGTTTTTTTTCGTCGGCAAAAATTAAAAAAGAAAAATAAAAGAAATAAAATTATTTTGCAGACAAAAACAAAATGTCGGATAAAGTCAAAAAGAAAAATAAAAAAAAATAAAATTATTTTGCCGACGATAAAAAACATCGGTAAAAGTAAAAAATAAAAATTCAAAAAAAAAAAAAATTTATCGTGCCGACGAACAATGATGATATTGACTTTTGCTCATGTTTGTAGATTTGCAAATGAGGAAACTTTTGACCCTACAATATATATATATTTATATATATCTCTCTATCTCTCTCCCTCTCTCTCTTACTTCTTCAACTTTTAAACATCGTTCAGGCCTAGATATCGTATTTTTCTGACTCATCCGATCTCATGGCACTCTTGTTACTCTCTAATCTTTCTCCATGCGCTGCAACAAACCAAATTCCAATTATTTTGTTTTTGCTTTCCAAAATGGCAACGACAAGAGAAAAGCTAATTAGTTTATGGTCTTCTTTTCTTTTTAAATGTTATGTTCTCTACTATATGACTTTTTTTTTTTAATGTTGTGCCCTTTTAATACTATGTTTTCCCCCAACAAGACGGGCCGGGCCTGTTTTGCACATCCCTAGTTCCATTTTGGCCGGGTTTTTTAATTATTGTCCAAGCCCATCCCTCTGGGCTCAATTTTTTTTTTAAAAAAAAAGCCTTGTATTTTTTGGCTTGGGCCGAGCCGGGCCGAGTACCCTTTTCAATGGGCTCAACATGCCTAGCTGGAACCCTTCAGAGACTCACACGTGTATGGAAATAGGAAATTAAATCACTTAAGTGAGGTGGGCGTAACTCGAACAAGCAAGAAGAAGGAACACGCGCCATCTATTAAGGGATTGAAAATCTTCCACCATATGTTGTACAAAAAGTCTGAATGGACAGAGTTTTTCTGCCCGGATCCTTGCTAGATCCGGGCAGAAAAAATCCGTCCATGTAGAACGGTTGGTTGTTGTAAATCTTCTATTGGAACTGAATTCAGTTCTGATCATTGTAGGGATTTTAGCATACATTTGTATAAGGTTCATGAAAGCATGTGAATTTTGTTTTTTCACAAAATTCTCCGTAATTTCTAATTTGGTTTTCTAAAAATGTTACTCCGTGGATTTGAAAAAAAAAAAAAACTAAGACAATCAAATAACGCTTTTTTCTCGTGGAAAACTACCTGCATCAAATAATGAGAAAGAAAGTCCTTGAAAAAATTCAGGCATTTGTGGCACCTCTTCAACCAAAATATGTATTACACAAATGTGCCTTAAATAATTAGCCCTTTGTGCAAGTGCTACCGCTACTACTACTGCTACTTTCAGAAATGTATCTTAAGTATCCGTGTCAACACAAACATAGGGAAAATGATTATGCACCCACTTCCATTATAATGAAATTACAATATTAAGTTCATTTCCTGCATTCGCTTCAAGGTAATTTTACTTCATTTCATTTCTTAGTTGTAATTCTAGGACAAGGTAGAGGTAGTATCTCTTAACATTTATCATTACAGCCAAGGGCAGAACCAGGAATCGTGTTTAGGGGGGGCCAAAAGAAAAAAAAATTAACAAAATTGCAAAATCTAGTAATAAAATATGTAATAAATTAAATACATAAAAATCAAATCACATGGATAATCATAAGAAAAATAACTTTTTTCTATATTTATCCATGGTAGATAAGTTTTGATTGGATTAAAAAATTATATAATAGGAAAGAAATAAAAGGAAAGTTCTTTTGAGTGGGTTAGATATTTCAAGTATAAGCCCCGACGATTGAATAACAAAATAATATATGATACATTGGTACTTCTACTTTATGTAAATATATACTAATGGACCAAAAAATTTCTCTAAGTGGTACCGTCCTTTCTTATGCATGTAACTTATAGGTTACAATTTAAGACTTTATTATTTAAAACCTTAAAGAAAAGTAATGACATCGTCCCATATCTAAAATCTAAACCATTCAAAAGTATGGTTCCACTAGTTTTTATCTTTTTAATATAAATTTCTTTAATCATATTTTTCTAAAATAGATAATAATTAAAAAAATACAACTTTATTTCTTTATCGACAATGGATAAAACTCTAATCGAACTAAAACTTAATGTAATAATAGAACTTAAACAATGCAAACGTTATTTTTAAGCGGATTGAATTTCAATATAAGCCACGGAAATTGAAATTACATAATAACATGTAGTGAAATTAGTATATCTATGCAATGTAAAAAAAAAAATTATAAGAGAGAAAGTGGGTTTGTTGTTGTTCTTCTTTATTTATTCGTCAAAGTCTCTACAAGTCTGTCCCCTCTTGGATCATAAGATTTGGGGCAAGTGTAGATGGGTTAGAATGAATATTAAAAAATCACTTCCCTAATCTCCATCAAGCCCTTTTTATTTGTTCTCATTTCCTTCATTTCATTTTCTTTCATTTTCTTTCCTTTTTCATTTTAAATTTTTCCTAAAATCAACAATATTTTTATTTCCTTTTTTTCTATGATTCAAAATCAGTTTAAAAAATTCTTAAATAATGGAGGGGCCAAAGTGATATTATGAGGGGATTTTATGATGTTAGGGGGGGCCATGGCCCCTGCCGGCCCCCCTAGGTCTGCCCCTGATTGCAGCAACAATTATTTTCACCCAAGTTCTCACATTGGTCACTACAGAATCCATCTTTGATGCAGTCTTCATTACAGGTTAATGGGCAACTGGGATTGCAACGAATATAGGACGACTTTGTTCTAACCCCCTTTGCCTCTCCATAAGCTGCGCCAGCATCTTTCAAAGGAAACACAACATATTACAATGCATTGCTACAAAGTAATGTAATCCAATGAAATATTCTCAAGAAAAAAAAAAGTTTAGACTTTTTTTATGTCCACTTGAATGCATACCAATCATAGAAGGAGGAGTTGGGATTGAAATGTTTTTGCCTGACCTATTTTTTGGTGAACATCTGGTTGTCTTCAAAGTTTAACAATTATAACCTTTTTAATAAAATCAAATTAGTACCAAATTCTGGTAATCTCTTCAAGACTTGATTAAACTAAAAATAAGCGTCAAAACTAATTAAGAAACTACCAATTCATGGGGGTAGATGTGAATTGTGATTATAAAGGGTTTGAATTGATCCCATAGGGCCTAATGGCCATGCAATGATCCGAGATTCACCATACACTTCACATCTTGTCTGGTGGATTGGCTAGACCTTAGACTACAAGTAAAGAACCGCAAGCAGGATTGTCACAATTAGAGGTAGTAAGCTTGTTCCAAATCCAAGAAGGCGAGAAAAAGAAGGAAGCATTTGGTTTGTGAAGACTTCTTCGGAAGATCTTGATACACTTAAAAGTGTTCCAAAGTAATCAAAAGACCTCAAGAGAGACTTTCCCGGACAGACTCCTCAGGCTTCAAGTGTTTTGACAGAACCCAGTCTCGTTATAGCGAGATGCAGTTCTGTCAATGACAGAATGCAGTCTCGCTATAGCGAGCTAGGAGTTTCTGTCCCAAACGGGACTCTTGTTTGCTGCGTTTCCAAACTTCTTCTACGAGTCCTGTTTTATTTCTAAGAGGATTTTGCACAAACCTTGGGCTATTTATTAACCCCTTGCATCTACAAACAATACACAGAAGATATATTATTCACTTGAGTTTTAAGATTCATCTCTGGAGAGTTTTGTGGGCTTAATTGTGCAAGGGAGATTGTGCTGAAGACTTATTCTTTTTCCCTGTGATCAAGCACCTTGAAGGGGCATTCAAGGTGGGTTTCAAGCTAGCACGTGGAAGGTGAACGGCGGGTCGTCGGCAAGTTCTTCACAGTCCTTTTAGGTTGAGTTACAACTGCGTCAAAGGTCTAGTGAGTTCACTTGTAATCTTCATATTATAGTGCTTTGCTTTCGGTGGTCTCTACCACCCGTGGTTTTTTTCCGAGTTGGGTTTTTCACGTAAAAACCTGTATCTCTTCCTATTTTGTGGTGATTTATTCTTATTTGGACTTAACTTAATTAATTAGTTTAATTATCTGTGTTTGGAATTCATATAATAATCTGAGAAAGGACCTTAGCCTGTGTTAAGGCTTAAATAGAAGGTTGAGTAAAACCTTAAGAAGCTTCATATTTTTGATAGGCGGCGTGGTGGTGTTTTCCTTTTTTTTTCCTGGCTCCAATGTTCTGCCTGTTCTCTTTCTGTTTTATGTTTGGCCTTTTGTTTTTTGGAGTTAGCATTTTTGTAGCCCTTTTGTCGTTTTGGGTTGGCCTTTTTTGCAAGCCTCCTTTTCTGTTTTTCCCTGTTTTTTGGGTGTTCTCTTAATGCAAATTATCCTTATAGCAAAAAAAGAGAAGAAAAAAGAACTGCTTAATATTATAAGGGTCATACTGACCTGACCTATAATTCTGGACCTCCACTGGACAATATGAGCTGAGGGTTGGATACTTGGATTACATGGGATCGATTCATAGACAAGGTCAGGAATGTCACTCCCCGCCCGCTTATGTTTCTAACCATCCGTCCATTTATATTAACCACGTACCAACAAACCATTGTGTTAGAGATTAGTACGTTTGATTAAGTTTGGTTTAGTCGTTAGAGATTTTAGGTAATTTGAATTTTAAATAATTTATAATTAAGCTTTCTCTTCATTGTATAAATTAAGATCATTTTCCAATTGAAAGGTATGGTTGAATATGTAATGAATTTGTTTCTTTGAAATTATTTACATTAAGATTCTTTAACGTATATTGTGCGGGTGCATGTGCGTAGGATAAAATGGCCCTACGTCGCATCTTGTAGAGGCAATTCGTCGTTACTGCATGCAATGATCTTAGATACGTACGTTTCACATTCTGAAAAGAACCCCATAGAAGAACAGTAAAGCTCTGCCAGCATTCTTACATTAATCCATGTGTATGTTTCTTCATTCATCATCATCAACATTAATCCATATTTTCTACCAAAAAAATAAAAATATTAATCCATATGTATGTTTCTGCATTCATCATCATCATCAAAGTTTTATACCAACTATATCTCTTTATTATTTCATATAATTGTCATATATCTCATATATCAATATATGTTTACTACATTGCGCAACAGCATAAGACACCATCAGCGGTTGGCACACAATGGCCATAGTGATATCCAGAATGAATGCAGTCGTCGTTGCAAGAAGGGAGGCACACTTCCGTACAGCCATTCATGAGAGGGACATCTGCTCCTGCAGCTGCATGTCATTTTATGATATGACAAAAAAATTTTTTTTTATCATATAGTGGAATGAGAGAATAACTTTTTGCCTTTTCATTTAATAAGAGATATATTTTTTTAAAAATTTATACTTTTTTATATTACCCACCGTCTTATTCTCTTATATTTTAAAGTTACTCTTCACTTCAATTCACCTTACAAATGAATTACCCAAATAGAGTTGGCTAATTGGATATAACCTTGGTCCAATATGCTGTCAGATGGGCATTGGCCTTAGACTTTTGTACGTGGGCAAGGTCCGAATCTATAACTTGGGCTGTTTTTTTTTTTTTTTTTTTTTTTTTTTTTTTTTTTTTTTTTTTTTAATAACCCATGGAATCTCCTACCCTGTCCAACCAAAGGGCTAAAGGCCCTATGCCCGAGGGACACTCGAATTTGGACAGCCGAAAACTAATTTTGAAGGACACATACAAATCCTCCAATCATGATTGGCCTTCAATTAATTGTTAGAAAGCTTGAAGGCATACTTGGTCTTACTCGAATAAAAAATGTTTGTAATTTAGGGACTGATTTTTCCAATCAAGTAATAGAAAGCCTGGGTTGTTCTTACCCAATTGACTAAATTGGCGGCCTGCAGGGGCTGACACTAACCGCCCATGCTGCGGTTGGGGGAAATGGGCTTATATTTTTAAAGTCAAGTCAGGCGACTTTACTGGGTTAGAATACTTTTTACAAGTGGAGAACTCATCTACTTGATGTGGCAGCACATGGGGCCCACCTAATTACTGATCTGAATGGACCATGAAAACCGCACTCCCTATTTTCAATGAATCTATTGGGTCTGCACCCATCCGAATAGATTGGACCGTTGGAGCAAGGTCAAATTCTCTCTTTGATATAAAACTGTTAAATTTTGGTCCATGGATCAAGGGGTTAGATGCATGGAATTGACCTCAGTTTTGATGGATAAATCCTTCCATTCCCCTAATAAGATCATCAGTGGGGCCCTAGTGGGGTCCCATCTAGCTACCTCGTATGGAGCTTAAATGAGAAGTGCCGGAGTAGGGCCATATATATATATATATATATGAGAAATTATTAATCAAGCTCCAAATAAAAATCTTACCCATGACTGTGAATGAAGATGAGATGAAAAGTAGCAGGAGAACAAAAGCTACCGCAGAAACCTTGTTTACTCCGAGGACCGCCATTGTTTAAATGTACCTACTCCTGTGAGCATCAATGGCCCCCTTTTATAAGAGATATCAAGTGTAGTGGGTGCCCGTATTCCCCTCGAGATTAGATATGTTCTTGGTTTGTTATGGGCCAGAAATAGGTGACTGGACATAACTAGACTTCCAAGGATCTGTTTTGGTGATTTTGCTGTACGAATCAATTTTCTAGATACGTCTGGCACAAATAGGAGCCTGGACTCCATAAATAGACTTTCAAGGATCTTTTTTAGTGAAAGATTTCAAGGGGCAGCAAATGGGTTGCTATTTGACAGAGTTGAGAAGGAGAATCTGTCAATTGAGATCATGGCCGGCTCTAGCATAAGGCCAATAAAGCCTTTGCTTTAGGCCCCAAGAAATAAGGCTTAAAAAAAGGCCTCATAATAGCTGGTATCATTTGAACTTTCAAAAAATCAAATATGTCAAGTATCATCCTTTTTTTTCTCCCCAAAATATAAAGCCCCATAATAGTTCTCTCTTATGAAAATATACAATAAAGATTTTTATGGGGCCTTAAAGTGTCATTTATGGCCGATTATATTTCCAAATCTGCCCCTTATATTACTATTGCTGGGAGTCCAATTGATTTTAGCACACCATTATATTTCTAGCAGTCCATGTGTATCAAATCTCAACCATACATTCAGTCATGAATTTGTTTGACAAGCCTTTCTTATTATTTTTGTGTATCCTATTTCAATAGGGGCCCATTCAGATTTGATCCATGATGTTGTTATAATAGATCTATAGCTTGGGATTTTAGCCCTAATAATAGATCTTAAAATTTAAGATAAACAATGGGCCCCCGCCAGTGCATATGAGCACCATGCATTTGGAACATCCAATACGTGGGGCACAACTCTAAAGTTTATCTTGGATGGTCCTGACTCATGCACCGTGCGCAGGTGAAAATGCTTCAAGCCCTACCAATGGCATATTCAATTTTTTTTTTTTTTTTTTTTTAACGAATGGGGGTGGGGGGGACCAAGATTGCTATGTGAGTTTTGGGGATGGGTCCAAAGTCTTCATGTGGGTTTTAGAGGTGGACTTAAGATAGATTGACAAAATTTGAATATAAAAATTTAATTAGTCGTTTTGCATCACAAAAAAGCAAGAAAAATAAATTTTAAATAAAATATTTATAATAATATTAAAATATAGAAAATGCTTCATTAAGAATTGTCGCTTTAGGCCTCAAATTGTCTCAAGCCGGCCCTGATTGAGATCCGACCCTGCTATTCTGCTCGTATTCAACCCATATAAGTTGTGGGTCGGTTTACATTGGATGGATATGTGAGATGGGTTAATAGATTATTTATGATCTTGCCACCTCTATCAGCACACTGGTGCAGTTGGGACTCGATCCATCGAGAGGAGGGATTTGCATGTTAAAAATTATCCGTTGTCTCACCCAATGTTTCTTTTGGTAGCCCACATAAGGGGCAGTGACGTAAGTCACACAAGCAAAGAGAACACAAACTCGCACAAGTGAGTAGAAGGAACACGTATGAGCAGTAAAAACTGCACGTGGGGGTTGTTAATAGTTAGTTTTCCGCACTTTAACGTTTAGGCATCTTGGATGTATTGATTAGCAACCTGGATTTATACCATGAGTTTTTTACTTTAAAACTCTTTATCTTATCAGAGTTGAGGCCCGACGATTATCTTGCTATTAAGCCGGGTATTATCCTGCTTTCACAATTATTACCATTGATTTTTCTATTTCAATAAAATAAATCAAGTTCCTTTTCATAATCCTTATTATCTTTCCACCATCTTCTTTAAATTCCTATCTTCCTCATTAATTTGAAAAATTAAAGGACAAAGCTTTTGAAAGAGATCGTACTAGATCAGATCTAGTGGACAACCGACACTGACACCGACACCGACACCGACACCGACAGACTCAACAAGAGCAAGACATCATCGTTTATTTATTACATTGAGGTTCTTTAATTGCTGCAACCTTGACCTACTAGGAATAGTTTTGGTAGTGATCTTATCAAGTACAGGGCAGATGCAGATTAATTTGGTAGCGATTTTATCAACCTTGCCCTACTAGGACTGCTTTCCTTTCTATTCAGGGTCGGCTCACCATATAAGCAGGTGAAGCAAGTGGTAGGGGCCTCACCATGAGAGGGCCTCATAATTTTGTAGGCTTGAGTTGAGTTTTCTTCCCACTTCCAAGGCCGAATCCCAATTTTCAAGCCCAATTTATAATTATCTACAACTTAACGGTAATAACACACAGTTGAACACATTAACTACACAAGATTATCGAAAAAAAAAAAACACATTAACCATCTGCAACTTTTTGTTCTCCACAACCCACCCTGTCTATGGCTCTATTTATCTCCTCTACCCATTGTTTTATTCTCCATAAACTAGCAAATAACAACCCAAAAAAGAAATTGCTTTATATCTTTGATCTCTCTCTATCTTTGTTCTCCAAACAACCCAAAAAAGAAATTATTTTTTGATCGGTGTAAAAAAAAAAAAAATGCTCCTCCTTTGCCACACAGTTTTGAGCAATTTTTATTTGATTGTCTTATGTGTTAATGTGTTATGTTCATACAAGGGTTAGTTTGTTCACTGGAACAATCGTTTGGGATTCATTCTAGATTTTTAGTCCGCCTTTTATTAAAATCTGTTTGTTTTGTCTTTCTGAATAATTCGAGTGTGTTTAACGCAATGTAGTAAAAGAATTGTATATGGATAACTCTTGACCTCTCATTGTTAACCATTACTCTGATAATTTAGTAGTTTTTGTCATCACCATTAATGATTTTATGCTCTTTTCGGCTATTTCATTTAGCAGAAGGATTTAAATTGAGAGCTACATTTTCTGCTTGGATTGGGTATTTGGACTGTGCGTGCTCTTTTCGGACATGTACTTGGCTTTTTTTCTCCTTTTTTTTTGTATCAAATCTGCATCCAATATACTGTTACAATATATGTGATCTATATGTTATTATTATGAAACGTAAGTTTGAATCTGGTGCTCAAAAAAGTCAACGGGAAAAAAAAGAACAAGAGTTGATTTAATCTCAAAAATATGCAATGTATAAATTTATTAAAAGAAATGAAGAAGATGAGATAGTGAACCCACCTGTAGAGAATGAATAGCTAGAGGGTAATGACGAACATAAATTAGATGATAATGAAACGATTAGACAAAACGATGAAATTGAACATGAACTTGATGATAATGAAACAATTAGACAAAACAATGAAACTGAACATGTTCTTTTTAGCATAGAACCTAATGAAAGTGTTGAACCGAATGAGAATAGGAACATAAACTTAAACTCAGCGGGAGTTTTGTTGTTTGAGGAGAACCCTGTGAACCATATAACACTCTACTTGCAGATATATACGACACGGGATAATGGAATAATGTTGATATAAAACTAAGAGATTTATTAGTAGAAAAAGGTATAGTTAGGGAAAACGGTTTAAAATATCCAGTCGGTGAAAAGTCAAGGAGATTTTCAATTAGACATTATACTCAAATAGCGCCAAATGGAGAAAAGTTTGATAGAAAATGGTTGGTTTGGAAATTATGAATTTTTATTAGGTATGGTTATTTGGTATGTAATATTATCTTCTGTTAATTTGGTTAGTAAAAGTTTACAACCTAAAAAAATGCATATTGATGGTGCCATTAGTGAATTAAAAGGTCTTGTTACATTTTTTGAAAAGTTTAGAGAAAACGGATTTGAGAAATCTATAGATATTGCAAAAAGTATAGCACATGAAATGAATGTTGAACCGATATTTCGTGAAAGACGTATAATCCGAAGGGAAAAATAATTTGATGAGAGTGCCGATAACGAGGTGACTCAATCCCCAGAAGAGTCTTTTAGAACTACTTATTTTTTATGTATTGTGGATCAAGCACTTTCATCTATTAGAAATAGGTTTGAACAACTTAAGAGATACGAAGAAATGTCTGGATTTTTATTTGATATCAGAAGGGAGAGTGCTATTGGCACCGTAAGATCTTCTCTCCCCACCGCACTAGAAGACAAAAAAAATATTTTTTCCTAAACTACCCCTCCCCTCCTCCTCCTCCTCCTCCTCCTCCCTCTTCCCTTCCTCTCCCACCCTCCACCCTTTTCCCTCATATCCCCCCCCCCCCCCAAGTCTCCGGCGGGGAGGAAGCCCCGGCCGGCTGGCCGGTCTCCCTCCCTTTCTCCCTCTTTCTTCCTCCCTCCCCTTCCATTTTCTTTCCCTCTTCTCCCTCTCTCCCTCCCTCTCCTTCCCTCTCCTTCCCTCCCCTACTCCCCCACTCCCCCTCCTCCTCCTCCCCCTCCCCCTCCAAGTCGCCAGCGGGAGGGAGATCTGGCTGCTGCAGGCGGGCGGAAACCAGACAGGGAGGGAGAGAGGGAGAAGAGGGAAAGAAAATGGAAGGGGAGGGAGGAAGAAAGAGGGAGAGGGGGAGGGAGACCGCCTGCAGTAGCCCGATCTCCCTCCCACCAGTGACTGGGAGGGGGAGGGGGAGGGGAGGGAAGGAGAGGGAGGGAGAGAGGGAGAAGAGGGAAAGAAAATGGAAGGGGAGGGAGGAAGAAAGAGGGAGAGGGGGAGGGAGACCGGCCAGCCGGGGCTCCCTCCCCACCGGAGACTTGGTGGGGGGGGGGGTGGGGTGGGGGGAGATGAGGGAAGAGGGTGGGAGAGGAAGGGAAGAGGAGGGAGGGAGGGAGGAGGAGGAGGTGGAGGAGAGGGGAGGGGTAGTTTAGGAAAGCCTATTTTTTAATTTTTTTACGGTGGGAAGAGAGATTTTCGTGGTGCCAATAGAGCCCCCCTATCAAAATGTTGATGTCATTAGATGATGATGATTTGAAACATAGTTGTCTTAATCTTGAGCAATTCCTAAAACATGGGGAGCATTCTGACATTGAAGGTATAGACTTGTTTGGAGAACTAAAAGTATTAAGAGAAGCTTTGCCAACAGGAACTCAAAGTGCACTTCAAGTAGTAGATTATTTAAATTAAATTGAATCTTTTCTAAACTCATATTTTGCTTATAGAATACTATTAACAGTACCTGTTACAGTTGCTTCCACCGAAAGAAGTTTTTCGAAATTAAAGTTAATTATCTACGATCAACGATGTCACAAGAGAGATTAAGCGGGTTAGCCATTTTATCTATTGAGAAATTTTTTTTTGGAAAACCTTGAATATAAAAACTTGATCAATAAGTTTGCATTATAAAAGGCAAGAAATGTTAAATTCACTTAAAAAAAATGAATCCCTCAACAAGTTCCAAAAAAGAAACAAAAAAAAATTACAATTTTTTTTAAGTCCGCCATTGTACTACTCATTGTGTACTTTGTCGGTCCCAAGCCCGGATTAAAGACGATGATTTTCTCATGTCACACATAGAAGCTAGGGGGCTCGTTTATACTTTCGCCTGGGGCCACATATTGTTTTGAGATGGCCCTGTTTCTATTTCAGATACTTCATATGTGCTTGTGTCGACTTCCTTAGTTCCTCTTCATGGGACATTACATAAAGAATTTAGTGTTCTTTTTTGTTGTTGAAATGGTATTTCCTTCTCCTGGATTTTATTATAAACTCTTTGTTCTTTGCTAATCTTGAAGTTGTTAGCAGCAGATATGCTCCGCTGCAAAAAGAAAACGAGATGTCATGGGAAACGAACTGAAGGCTTTTGACTTTCGAGTCATATATCCGAGCATGTAAAGACCATCACAGCTCTTACATTTTCAGGTTGTTGCAGTCCCTATTTTCAGATCTGCTAGAAATGGCGGTTTCAACATTCTCAAATCATATTTTGCAGATGGAAAGAACTGGAGATTGGGAATTTGGCCATGGGATATATGGTCTACTGCAACTACCTTCAATGCCTGAGGTGAGACTGCATTCCTTCTTATTTAATGGTTTCATGCATGCCTGCTGACAATGTTTGTGTGCCACATATTAAGTACTAGTAAGCAAACTTATATTTATCTGTTTTCCTATTTGTTCTTCATGCATAAATCAAGGTGAAGCCATGACAGCAATCATGTGATATTTACCAAAAAATAAAACTGCAATAATGCATGTGATGCCCATTAGAGAAAGCATAATGTTTTTGTGCAAGCCTGCTACGTAACAGTGGGGGCCAACTTCTGTTAATCTAAGCAGTTAATCTGTTGGTGCTGGCCTCAACCACGGAATAGACAACGCCAAGATTCTTTTTTTTTTTTTTTTTTTTGGGATCATATCCCTATAGGAGGAATTTTGGTCACAAAATGTGGGCTTCTTTGCAATTATATATAGTCTGGCAGGAACAAAAATTCTTGATCAAATATATATTGACTTAACTCATCATTAACGGTCCTTACAGCTCAATTGGATTAACTATGGTTATAGGCCTAGAGCTGTAAATCTGGGTGGGCGGCCCTAGCCCAGCACGAAAATACTCAGTCTGGGCCATTGACTTGGTCAAAGGACCAGCCCGGCCTAGCAGCCCCCTGCTGGGCCAGCACCCCAAGCCCGCAGGTGGCACGGCCTAGGCCAGGCCCGCCCAGGCTCAGCAATTTGATTTTAAAGTACAATCTATTTTTTAAAATGTATCATAGGTTTTTAAAGTTGTAATTTTTTTATTTTTTCATTTATCATAAGGTTTGAATTTCATTATATATTCATCCAAGTTCAAACTTGTAATTTTCTTTGAACTTGTAACTTAAATTTCAAGGAAATCTAATTTACTCGATGTATTTTCTCAAAACATCATTAGTATCATTCTACTTATTTATTTCTCTTAATTTATTTATTTTAATGAAATTGGTCCAAGAGTCTAAGTCCAAGTTCGTGTCCGTCCAAGTCCAACTTAGAAAAAAATTTAAAAAAAGGGGAGGGGAAGCCGTGGGCCGCCCACGGGCCGCATGGCATAGCACGGCCCGTATAATTTTCATGGGCCGTGCCCATGCCTAGTTATAGCACGAGGAGTAGTAAAAAGGTTGAGTAAAAATAGGAAAGTGATGTGACATTGTTTACTTCACCATGTTTGGATAAAAAAAAAATAGAGCGAGTGGAGGACCCATAATTTTTGTTTGAGGGTTTGTATCCTAATAGGTAAATTGGTTTTGGGGACAAACTAAGGACTTTTATGTGGATTTTAAAGGTGGTATCACAATTTTTAATGGATTTTTGGAAGCAGATCTGGAATCTTCATGTAAGTTTTGAAAGCGCACCGCAGTTTGACAGGTGCGGCTGCACTCGTATACCCGTACTTGGGTCAGCCTCTAAATAGATCGAAGACATAAACGTATGGTGTAATATCCATTACCTTTTACTGTGAGGCCCCACCCCTTGTGGGCCCTCAATTTGAATTTGAATACTAAATTATAGCCTAAGTATACTATTATGCTAATTATAGGGTTTAGTTAAGGGTAGAAATATATTTTCTTAATTTTAATGAGTTTAGTCTAGTTGTGTAATTAATAGATCGAGTCAATAGGGTGTCTTTTACAATTTCTAGAGTGAGTTACTTTGTTAGAGGCCCTAACTTAGAATTAGTATTTACTATAGGGGGGTGTCCACTAGAGAATCTTCTAGAAACAACCCAAAGACCAAAATGCCCATAACCCTAGCCATAATCCTATTCAAACTAAAATGGTAGTTTTGTCCCTAGCCCAAACCCCCAACCTATATAAACTAAACCCTCCCATTGCCATACGCTAGCTACTGTTTTTCTCTCTCATTTCCCTATCTTTTCTCTCTTCCTTCCCCATTTTCCCTCCAACGACCTCTCAATTCCCTCCAATTCTCTCATCTCCCTCTCTTCCTCTCTCTGTATAACTCTAAGAAGAATAAGAAGACGAACTGCTCCAGCAGCAACTTATATTAGGGTTTCTTTCTTTCCATCTCGATCGATCGGTCATCTCTTCCCCTTCTTCACATCAAGTAAGTACCCACTTCTAGTTATGTTTCTTTAGAAAGTTCTCTTTCTCTTTCTAGATCCCTTCCCTCATAGCAATTCTCTGGTGGAAATGGGTATAGGAGTAGAGATCTCTTCTAAATCTGGGTTCTGGGCTGGTTCTGTGTTTGAGAAGACCCTACAGTTGGGATTTTCCTTTTTACCGGATTGGATCTCAGTTTTATTTCTCTTCCGTCGGCAATTGATCAAGGCAAGTGCAATATGCTTATTTAGTATAGAATGAATGTACGTTTACTATTTTTGGTTCTCTGTAATTCTAATTAGATGATGTTAGAACTGTTAGATTTACCTTTGAGCATGTTTTCATGGATTTATGACCATTCATGGATGGGTTGATCTCATTTGGAAGATCAATGGCCCACGGACTAGATGGTTGGGTGTATATTGGAGTGCTTTTCTTATTTCTGGATGTTTCTGTGGAATTTGGATGAGATTGGTTGAGTTCTGGTTGAAGAAGAAGGAAACCGGAATTCTGGAGTTGCAGAACGCTCTGCGCCATGTTAGCCGAGATCAACCCTCTCAGCCAGGTTGGCCGAGATCTAGTCCGTTGGCCGAGATCAATGGCCCACGGACTAGATGGTTGGGTGTATATCGGAGTGCTTTTCTTATTTCTGGATGTTTCTTTGGAATTTGGATGAGATTGGTTGAGTTCTGGTTGAAGAAGAAGGAAATCGGAATTCTGGAGTTGCAGAACGCTCTGCGCCATGTTAGCCGAGATCAACCCTCTCAGCCAGGTTGGCCGAGATCAACTCTCTGCCGGGTTGGCCGAGATCAGCTCTCTCAGCATTGGCCGAGCTCAGTGCACTGGCCGAGCTCAGGGTTGCAGAGCTCAGTGTCGGTCGAGCTCTGTGTTGGCCGAGCTCAGGGTTGCAGAGCTAAGTGTTGGTCGAGCTCAGTGTTGGCCGAGCTCAATATTGCAGGGCTCAGTATTCTGGCCGAGCTCAGTTATTGACCGAGCTCAATGTCCTAGCCGAGCTCAGTGTTTGGCCGAGCTCGGTGTTTTGGTCAAGATCAGTGTTTTAGTCGAGCTCAGTGCTGGACCGAACTCAGTGCCTAAACCGAGCTCAGTGTTTGACCGACCTCAGTACTTGACCGAGCTCAGAGCCAGAAGGCCGAGATCAGGTGACCGAGATCAGAATTTTCATGGAAAGAAGCTGAAACCTGGGACACCCCTTAGCCAGAATTTGCAGTGTACGCGGTTGACTGACCAAGCCAGGAGGTCGACCGAGCACACTGGAAATTCCAGAATTCAGGACTTTACCTGAAGGGTGAAGGCTCTCTGATCCCAATGTGCCAGGTCGACCGCCCAGGCCAGGAGGTCGACCGAGCACACTGTATACAATGACTTTCCAGATTTTAGTTTCTTATGTTATGATCATTTTTTGGGCCCATTGACTATCCAAATAGACTTCTATCACTGTGCCAACCACGAGTCAATGGTGTGACTTAACCTTGACTCGTGGGGCCCACTAATTAAGGTCCAGGTTATGTAATCTAAGATGATTCGACCTTTATGTGTTACCAATGATGCTCATAACTTTGGGAGCACCAAACACAATATTCCTTAGCATCTGAGGTTTTATTTAAAGATCAAATTACCTGAGATAGACCTGAACCTGAAAGTGGACCAATTACTTAGGTTGGACTATTGATATCTCCCATTGATCCTTGTACTTGGAGATTCATCTCCCTCATATTATTACTGTCACTCTTTTGTCCTTATTATTGCTTATACCTGTTAATTAAATGGAAATTGGATGACCTGAACCTAGGGCTACTTAGAGGTGACCCGGTAATATGATGGAGTGAACATTGACCCGTGTCTGTGGCTAGGCAGGCCCTTTTATGGCCTAAGCTTGAATGTGGATTACCCTAGACCGGAGAGATTAGATTATATGGGCTTGTGACTCATCATGGGTGTAAATGGATCATATGTTATTGGAAATGGACTTGTATCTCATTTGGATTGTTGTAGACCAGGCCATGTATTTGGTGGGCCTTGGTATAGATCCAATGATTGGACTTGGACTTGGACTATGATCCATGGGTTGTATTGGGTACTTGGATCTCTTAGGAACTTTGTTAGGACTTTGTTCACGCAAGGCAAAGCTTAGACAGACACATACCTTTATTGTTTCCTGAGTCGGCATATACATTCACTCAGTTGATCTAAGCTCAGCCAGTTGGACTGATCATCACTGGTAGGAGCTATTGAGAGTGTTGTGTGGCTATCATGATGAGCATTGTTCGAGACGGACGGTGCGATACCGGGTCCGATCTCAGGGTGTGTTGTGGATGTTATTTGCGGGGCTAGATAATCCCCAACATTAGTGTAGTTTCCCCTCTGCGACTATGTTCAGTATGGGAGGACCGAAGCATAATATCCCGCGGTGTCCAGCTCGTGTGAATGTGCCACATTGTGCAGGTTTAATATTCTGTATATCATGATTCTACACTGTTTCATCTTGCTCAACTGCCTAGGATCTGTACCATTGCTATTCTATTAATATCATTACTGTCTCTACTCATTTTGATGCCTGCATCTTATATTACTTGCATACTGTGACTTGTCAGACCTTTAGATCTGACCCATTCTTGGTGATTAGGTCCTGACCCCGAGTTCGAGGGCGATGCATACGCACTCGTAGAGGCGCCCGTAGTAGAAGACTACGGATGGGGACCGGCCGACCATCAGGTCGAGCCTAAGGTTGGAGAGCCGGTACTTGGGGCATGAGAGTACATCTGTTTGTTTGGGTTTTCGAGCGATCTTTTGTAGTGAGTTGGGTAGTTAGTCAAATATGTAATAAATCTTTGTTTTTCTCACTTAATATTTTTAGGTTGGACATCAGCCCGTTACACTTGATATATCATTCATGATATCTTATACTTTCGCTATCTCTGATATTGCTTCCGCTTATTTCTTTATGCTTCCGCAATTTAACCGTTGTTATAATATTGTTCAAAAAGTTTTAAAATTAGACCTCACTGCGGACCTACGATCTTGAAAGTTCTCGGATTTTCCGGGAAGTAGCGCGCCAACTTCGGTACCTTGATGGTTTTCTCGGTATTCGAAATTGGGGCATTACATTTACTCCCCTGGATGCCTCTTTATGTTTAGAATAAAATCTGTAATAAATTGTAATGTAGTAAACGTTTTTAACAAAAAGCAAATTTTACTCCCCCCACACATATACTTTGCGTCTACTATCCAAATAAGTCTCGTACCCAACCTGTGTTTCTACCTAATATATACCTTACTTTTTACTCTTTCTATGACTTTTGACATTTATCTCCCCTCAACTCCACACATGTGAACAAACAGTCCAGTCCAGAACTTGAAAGGGAATATATAGTAAATAGTAAGCAAGCTTAAGTACCGGCCAACATGCATTCTTACATTGCATGTGAATGCTTATTTATTTGTTACTCACATCATTTTGTTATATTTCAATACACACAACTATGGAATGTAGCAACAACAGAGGACCGATTCACCGGATCCTACACAACGGCCATTCGAAAATCCATTGAGGATGCAGGTGTCAGTGCACCAAGAGGGGCTCAGGCACTGGTTCCAACATTTCTTCTTAAACTCTTCAACATCTGCCGCTGCATTTCAATGTATATTGGATTAGATTTAGAAAAATTCATGAGATGTACAAAACTATACCGCCCTTATCTTCAGATCGAGTGTGTTGTAGAAAATCACAAGAAACAATTGATCATATTTTTATTTACTGTGATTTTGCAAAATTGGTTTGGGAAGACTTCCCTTCATATATATTTAGTTAGCCCTACCAACTTTGCGACCTTAAGAGACTGGTTTTGGCATTCTTCTAAAACTACTGCTTGTTTTGGCCTTATCACCCTCTGGTACATTTGGAAAGCCTGTAATTCCTATTTCTTCCTGCTTACGCCCTTACATCCGGCCAGCTTCTCTTCATGCCAAATCAGCCTCTCTTTTACATGATTGGTATATTTCAAATGACTTGTCTGGATGTATCATGTGTGCCACCTACAGTAGCCACTGCAACATAGGAACCTCAACCATCTGATTTTGTGAAGCTAAATTTTGATGGTTTAGTTGATTTGGCTACTCATTATGCTCCATAAGGAGACATATGATACAGGAGATGCCTCCCCGGTAAGAGTAAGTCAAACAAAAACATGGAGATTCCCCATATATGAAATTCCCAAAAGATGTGCACCCAAACACCTGTGCCTTAATAGTTTTTCTTTATTGTTACTAGCTAGTTGTAATTTTACTACCTTTTCTCTGTATCGCTACTTTGAATGCTACACTCGACTTTCCCTTTTAATGTAATCTCCTTTCAGCAAAAAATAAAAAAATAAATTAATTGCATGGATTATCAAGCTGGAAAGAGAAACTTTTTGTAGTACCCATGGCCAAGTTCATACTATAGCATCAATGGATGCCCATAAATATCGATATGGGCTGTTCATGGGCTAGAAGAGTTGACATGATCCGGGTCCAACATGCTTTTAGCCGGGCTTGAGCTTTGAATTCTTATAGTTGGGCAAGGGCCCAATCTAAAACTTGGACTTGTTTAATTTTAGGATTGGACTTGGATTAAGTAATATAAATCTTGAAGCCTGAGCTGTCCTGGCCCGATTGATTAGTGCTTGCAGTTTAGTGAATGGTACGTACTTTGTCCAAACAAGTGATGGAAAGGTTGTGTCATTCTGGACCGATTATACTGAAATTAGTGGGCTCACGCCTGATATGATTTGCCTCAGTTTGGCTTGACCCGACCATGAAGTCCTAGTTATAATCTACAATTATTTTAAATTCTAGCGAGAAGCGACTATCAGAAAATAGTGACACAACTTTACAATTGCAGAACTCATCTGCTTGATGTGGCAGCACATGGGGCCCACCCAGTTACTGATCTGAATGGACCATGAAAACCGCACTCCCTATTTATAACAAGGGATCTATTGGGCCAGCACCCATCGGAATAGACCGGACCGTTGGAGCAAGGGTCAAATTCCTTCTTTGACATAGCACTGCAAAACTTTTGGTCTATGGATCAAGAGGTTAGATGTATGGAATTAACCCCAGTTTTAATGGGTGGATCTTTCCATTCCCCTAATCTGATCATCAGTGGGGCCTAGAGGTACCGGAGTAGGGCCCATATATATGAGAAATTATTAATCAAGCTGCAAATAAAAACCTTACCCATAATGACTGTGAATGAAGATGAGATGAAAAGCAGCAGCAGAACCAAAGCTACCACAGAAACCTTGTTTACTCCTAGTACTGCCATTGTTTAAATGTATGACCTACTCCTGTGAGCATCTGAGGCCCCTTTTATAATAGCGATTGGAGATATCACGTGTAGTGGGTATCTGTATTCCCCTCTAGATTAGATATGTTCTTGGCTCGTTATGGGCCACAAATAAGAGACTGGACTTCATAATTAGACTTCCAGGGATCTGTTTTGGTGATTTTGCTGTAAGAATCAAATTTCTAGATACTTCTGGCACGACTAGGAGGCCGGATTCCATAAATAGATTTCCAAGGATCTTTTTAGTGAATTGAAACGAGGAAAATATTCAAGTGCATCTATCCCACCCCCCTTTGAAAAGTGTAAGTACAAAAAGGGGTTGAATACTTCCCAACAAACAATACAAGGGGCGGCAAATGGGTTGCTATTTGACCGGGTTGAGAAGGACAATTTGTCAATTGAGATCCAATCGTATTCTGCTCGTATTCGACCCATATAAGTTGTGGGTCAGTTTACATTTGATGGATATGAGATGGATTCATAGACCAGTTATGATTTCGCCACCTCTAACTGGTGTAGTTGGGACTTGGGAGGGGGCATTTTCATGTTAAATATTAACCCTTATCTCACCCAATATAGCTTTTTTGGTAGCCCACGTAAGGGATAGGTAACTTGCACAAGCGAAGAGAACACCAAACTATAGCACAAGCGAGTAGAAGGAACACATGAGCAAGGAACGGTGGAGGCCAAAGTCAAAACGCTATCCTCCTAGTAAGAACTGCACGTGGGGGTTGTTAATAGTTAGTTTTCCATACTTCAACGTTTAGGCATTTTGGATGTATTGATTAGCAACTTGGATTTATCTCTCCACCTTCATCAAATTCCTATCTCCATCATCAATTTGCCAAATTAAAGGACAAAGCTTTTGGAAGAGATCGCACCAGATCAAATCTAGGGGACAACCGATCACCGACAGACTCAACAAGAGCAAGACATCTCATCATTTCTGCATAATATCATTTATTTTTTACATTGAGGTTCTTTCAACCTTGACCTACTAGGAATAGTTTTGGTAGTGATTTTATCACGTACAGGGCAGTCGCAATTTAATTTGGTAGTGATCGCAAGAGTCTTAGTTGGCTAATTTATCTAATTTTCACAAAACTCAAGTCCACTTTGAGTTGTAAGTAGTGTTCTTTTAGATCATGTGGAATGTGATGACACTTCAAGGGAGAGATCGGAGAATTCTGGCCGCCTGAAACTCCTCAAAAACAAGCCAATACGGGGCCCCCGGTGCTCGCTATAGCGAGCCTGTCCCTTGCGCCAAGCGGAGACTCTCTCCTATTTCTTCTACATGAATTGGAAGCCTTAATACACGAACCTTAGACTATTTATATGGCTCATTGCATCCCCATAGAGATATCTTGAGCTCTCTACTCATGCATCCTTAGCATCAAGCAATCATCTAGAGAGACTTTGTAGGCTGATTCGAGCAAGGAAACTGCGCTAAAGACAGAAATTCTTTCTTCTTCTCTCAAGCACCTTGAAGAGGCGTTCAAGGTGGGTTCTTATCAAGCACGTGGAAGGTGAACGACGGGTAGTTGACAAGTTCTTCACAGTCCTTTAGGTTGAGTTCCAACTGGGTCGAAGGTCTTGTGAGTTCAGTTGTAATCTTTGCTTATTTAGTCCTTGGTTTTTCTGGTGGTCTCTGTTGGATTTGGCTCAAAAGGTCCATTGGGCCTTGATGGATAGTTTACTTAGGGCCTAAGTAAACTAGGGCAAGTTGTTTATATATACTCTCTAGGGTTATTCTTTGTTAGTTACATCACATATCAGAAAGCAAGCAAGGGAGAACAAGAGAGAGCATTGTAAGGGGAGAGACTGTGAGAGCAAGATTGAGATCTATTGGGGGAGAGAGTAGGCTAAGTGTTAGAGGTATTTCCTTGTAACGAGTTGCCCAATTTCCTGCATAGTGAAATCGAGCGGAACGCTCATAGTCCCGTGGACGTAGGCAATTGCCGAACACGTAAATCTTTTTTGTCTTGTGTGCTTGTGATTGATTGGGCGTGATTTACCCTAATTTATTTTCCAACAATTGGTATCAGAGTGAGGTTAGGATTTTTTTAGGGTTAGGGTTGCACGAGGATCAAGGCTTGGAGGATACTGTGATCCGACGATCAGGCGGGCCACGCGGATCAGTCTTAGGGAGATTCTGCACACCGGAGAGGAGGAAGACCAAACAGGGTTCTTTCAATCCTTGTGGCCGCCCCAGATAAAAAAAAATCAAAATTCCAGACACCACGCGCTGTCGCCGTCGCCGGAGAAGATAGCCGAGACCCGGACTGCCTTCATTGTGCGCAGAACCAAACCACGCAGATCACACTGCGGTTACTCGTGCACAACACATTGCCGCGTCGCAGTCGTCACCGGACTTGAAGGAGAAGAAGGATCCGGTTTCGTCATCGTCGGAACCAGAAGAGGATTCAACCTCCTGCACGCAAGGATCCGGATTCGTCATCGCTGGAACCGGAAGAGGCTTCAACACCCTATCTGCCGTTTTTCGTCGCTGGATCTACGTATCCGGAGATCCGCCGCCGTTGGCCCAACCGGGAAAAAGAGAAGAAGCAGCAAACACTGCGTTTTTTTTTTTATCTGTTGTAGAACAGATTGGAGGAAGAAGAAGGACCCAGTTGGGTCAGTTTCCAAGTCAGTTCTGACCTGGCCCAGTCTGTTAAGAGGAAGCCCAACGCAACAGTAGCCAGCAGTATTCAGCAGGGGCTGACGTCATCTTGACGCCAGCAGTTCAGTCAAACTTCCAGTTTGACTAGATCAACGGTCAGACTTCATTCTCAGTTTTCGGAGCCATCCGGACTCCGAATTGCGCTCCGTTTCTTCCTACAGATTTGCGTCGATGAGATCTACGAAGTTAACGGAACGGATTGACCATTTGAAGTTCTGAAAAAGGGGCAGATTTCAGTCATAATGGCAAACAAGGCTACAGCAGCAGGTATCAAATTTGAAATTCAGAAATTTGATGGCAAAATTAATTTTGGCTTGTGGCAAAGGAGAATGAAAAATATCTTGATTCAACAAGGAATCAAAATAGCATTGCTGGCAAGGAAAATAAGCCTACAAAGATGGATGATGATGAGTTGGCGAATATCGATGAAAGAGCCATGAGCTCTATTGAGCAGTACCTCTCTGACGAAGTTATGTTCAATGTGGAAGAGGAATCTGCAAAGGATCTATGGGAAAAGCTCGAGAAGCTGTACATGGGTAAGAATCTGACAAACAAGCTACATCTGAAGAAACAGTTGTATGGGTTGACGATGGAAGAAGGATGTGATCTGATGGAGCACATGAACACTTTCAATAGGATGATCAGTGATTTGTTCAGGCTCGATGTGAAATTCGATGATGAAGACAGGTCACTGTTATTGTTGAATTCTCTCTCCGACCCATATGAGCACTTTGTGACTACCCTGCTATATGGAAAGGAGACACTCAATTTTGAGGAGGTTACTCAAGATATCATCTCTAATGCTGCCAGAAAAAAGCCTAGCAAAGGTAATTTACATGCAGAGGGACTCCTAGTAAAGGAAGGCTCGCATAACCGTGGCAGGTCCAAGGACAGGGGTAGGTCAAAAAGAAACAACTCTAGATCAAAGTTCAAAAGCAAGAAAGACTCAGAATGCTTTCATTGCAGGAAGAAAGGGCACTGGAAGAAAGATTGCTGACATTACAAGGCGAGCAAAGATGGGAAGAATAAAATTGGGGACAAATCAGATAGCAGTGACTCCGCCAGCGTTGCCTCATAAAAAGAGTGGAACTCCTATCGGTCTCGCAAGGTAACAATCTATCTGATACATGGATTTTAGATTCCGGTTGTACATATCATATGTGTCCTAATCGTGAATGATTTGATACTTATGAGCCATGTGATGGTGGTAGTGTTCTAATGGGTAATGATGCTGCATGTAAAACCATTGGAATGGGAACCATAAGAATCAGAATGGCAGATGGAGTTGTTAGAACTTTGGGTGGTGTGAGACATGTTCCCTCACTCAAGAAGAATTTGATATCCTTAGGCACACTAGAATCCAAAGGTTGTTCATTCGGTGCAAAGGATGGCTTGCTTAAAGTGAGTAAATATATTCTGGTATTAATGGAAGGTACCAGAGTAGGTAACAACCTTTACAAATTGATGGGAAACACAGTTGTAGGTGGAGCTTCAGTCTCCACGGAAGATAAAAACAGCATTGATGAGTCTTAGTTATGGCATATGCGGCTAAGGCATATGAGTGAGAAGGGCATGTTAGAACTTCATAAAAGATAGTTGTTGAAGGGTGTGAAAACATGCAAACTGGATTTTTGCAAATTCTGTGTTTATGGCATGCAGACGAAAGTGTCTTTTAAAATTGCAGGAAAAGATTATAGAAGTAAAGGCATTCTTGACTACATTCACTCAGATGTGTGGGGACCATCCCCGGTTAAGTCAAAAGGTGGAGCTGAATACTTTGTGACTTTTATTGACGACTTTTCAAGGAAAGTTTGGGTTACTTCATAAAACACAAGTCTGAGGTCTTCAAAAATTCAAAGAGTGGAAGCAGAAGTTGAAAATCAAACAGGAAGAAAAGTCAAAGTATCTGAAATCAGATAATGGGGGTGAATACAAAAGTCAATATTTCTACAATTCTGCAAGGATGAAGGCATCACAAGACACTTTACAGTTCCAAAGACTCCTCATCAAAATGGAGTTTTGGAAAGAATGAACAGGACTCTTTGGAAAGAGCAAGGAGCATGAGACTACATGCAGGGTTGACTAAAAGCTTTTGGGCAGAAACAGTTAATCACGCATGCTATGTGGTTAATCGGTCACCATCAGCAGCATTGGATTGCAAAGTTGCAGAAGAAGTCTGGACAGGTAAAGAAGTTGATTATTCCACACTCAAGTTATTCGGAAGTCCAGCATACGCGCACATTTCAGTGATGAGAGATCCAAGCTAGATTCCAAGTCACTTCAAATGTCATATTCCTCGGATTCAAGAAGGGAGTGAACGGGTACAAGCTATGGGATCCAGTAAACATGAAAAAGATCATCAACAGAGATATAGTGTTTGATGAAAAGTCTATGATGAACAGGGAACAAGATGGTGAAGTCAAAGGGCACAGTGCTGAGAAGGCAGTTGTTGAAATAATTCCTCTTACAGATAATAAAGACAAGAATCAGTGCAGAGTCAAACAGAGGCCAGTACATCTGGTGGAGAGGAAGAAGTAGAGGTTCAGCAGGAACCCACAAGTTCTAGCACAAGGAAGAGCAAAGAGAGGCATCAAACCACCTCAAAGGTTTGGATGGGATGAGGATGAAGTCCATTTGCTCTTATCACCAGTAGTGGTGATCCAACCACACTCCAAGGAAGCTATGAACAACAGGATAGGGAGGGTTGGATGGGTGCTATAATGGATGAGATAGAATTTCTCGAAAAGAACTACGTCTGGGAGTTAGTTTCCAAAACCCAAAGATAGAAAATCAGTTGGCTGCAAATGGGTGTTTTTCGGAAGAAGGAAGTCCCAATGAAAACGAATACCAAGGTTCAAGGCACGTTTAGTAGCAAAGGGGTACTCACAGAAAGAAGGGGGTTGACTATGATGTGATCTTTTCTCCAGTTGTGAAAGCACACATCTATCCGGGTGTTGCTGGCATTAGTAACACAGTTCAATATGGAGCTTGAACAGTTAGATGTAAGACAGCTTTCCTTCATGGTGATTTGGAGAAAACAGTTTACATGGAACAACCTGAAGGATTTAGAGAAGTCGGAAAAGAATACTATGTTTGCAAATTGAAGAGATCATTGTACGGGCTGAAACAATCACCAAGGCAATGGTACAAAGCGCTTCGACCTCCTACATGTTGCGGATTGGCTACTATCGATGTGAGTATGATCATTGTGTTTACTTTAAAGTGCCTGATGATAATTCATTTATTATGTTGCTACTCTATGTGGATGATATGCTTATTGCATGTAAGAACATGTCAAAAATAGAGAACTGAAATCTCAGTGAAAAAGGAGCTTGACATGAAAGACCTTGGGTCGGCCACAAAAATGTTGGGTATGGAAATAAGGAGGGACAGAAAGGCTGGAAAGCTGTGGTTATCACAAAAGAAATACATCTCAAAAGTACTTGAGAAGTTTAAAATACAGAATGCCAAGCCCGTGTCTACTCCACTTGCAGGTTATTTCAATTTAAGTGCCAGTCAATGTCCAAGTACGGACGATGAAATTGAAGACATGTCCAAGATACCGTATGCTAATGCGGAAGGATGTTTGATGTATGCCATGGTTTACACAATACCAGATATTGCTCAAGCAGCCAGTGTGGTGAGTAAGTACATGGCGAATCTAGGGAAAGAGCATTGGAATGCAGTAAAGTGGATTCTGAGATACTTAAAAGGCACCAAAGACTTTGGAATATTGTTTGAAAGAAAACAGGGACCAGAAAGTGTAGTGGAATATGTAGATTCTGATTTTGCAGGAGATCTGGACAAAAGAAGATCCACCACAGGCTATGTTTACACATTAGCAAGCGGACCGATAAGCTGGAGATCGGTGCTTCAGTCTACAACATCATTATCCACTACCGAGGCAGAATACATGGCACTTGCAGAGGCTTCTAAGGACGCAATTTGTTTGAGAGGTTTGGTGAATGAAATCGGGATTAAGCAAGAATCAATCTCAATACACTGTGATAGTCAAAGCGCCATATGTTTAGCAAAGAATCAGGTATATCATGCCAGGACAAAGCACATCGCTGTTATGTATCACAGGATTCGAGATTGGGTTGCTACAGGTGAGATCTCCGTTGAGAAGATTCACACAGATGAAAATGCAGCTGATATTCTCACTACGCCAGTCACTACAGAGAAGTTCAGGCATTGCCTGGACTTGCTCAATCTCTCCTCTTGTTAGAGATTGAAGGTGCACCTCATCTTCGGTGAGGTGCAGATATGGTGGGAGAGCTTTCCCACACAGTACAGGTGTTATCAACACAGCATAACAATTCTTCAAAGGTCGGACATTTTTCGCCAAGGTGGAGATTGTTGGATTCGGCTCAAAAGGTCCATGGGTCTTAATGGATAGTTTACTTAGATTATAAGTAAAATAGGACAAGTTTCTTCATATATACTCTCTAGGGTTATTCTTTGTTAGTTACATCACATATCAGAAAGCAAGCAAGGGAGAACAAGAGAGAGCATTGTAAGGGGAGAGACTGTGAGAGTAAGATTAAGATCTATTGGATGAGAGAGTAGGCTAAGTGTTAGAGGTATATCTTTGTAACGAGTTGCCCAATTTCCTGCATAATGAAATCGAGCGGAACGCTCATAGTCCCGTGGACGTAGGCAATTGCCGAACCACGTAAATCTCTTTTGTCTTGTGTGCTTGTGATTGATTGAGCGTGATTTACCCTAATTTATTTCCTAACAGTCTCTACCACCCGTGATTTTTTATCGAGTAGGGTTTGCCACGTAAGAAATTGTGTGCTTAGCTATTCTTTTCGTGGTTGATTGATTTTCTGATATTAGGTTAATCTACTAGTTTAATTAATTGGAATTAGATTTCATATCATAATCTAAGTTAGGGCCTTAGCCTGCTTTAAGCTTAATTTCAGGTTGAATTAGGCATTCACCCCCTTCAGTGATTTCATCGACCATGCCCTACCAGTAATGCTTTCCTTTCTATTTCAGCTACTTCATGATATGTGCTTGTGTCGATTAATGCTCTTTCTTAGTTACTCTTCATGGGAGGATAAAACTAGGACACAATTAAATTGATTAATAATGGGTTAGGAAATTTCTTCATGATATAGTTGCCTCTCCAGTACGAGTAAGTAAAAAAAAAACATGAGATTCCCCGTGCATGAAATTCCAAAAAAATGTGCACCCAAACACCTGAACCTTCTGTTTGGTTGTATGGTGAATTGAAGTATAGTGAGATGAAGCATTAAATCAAGAGAGAATAAAATATAAGGTGTTATGATGGTGTTTTATTTTTAATTGTTTGGTATGGAATCATTTTGACTTTTTGTAAAGAAAAGTGGAGTCTTTTATTTTAATTTTTAGTGGAGAAAGGAGGTTACTTTTTTCACTTTTTTGAAAAATTCAGAGGGAATTTTTAAAATTGTGTACTTTTGATGACCCCTTGTCATTTCTTGTTTGGATTCACTTTACTTTAACTTAACTAGTTGATTGCTTAACACACCATTTTTAATAGTTTTTCTTTTTTGGTACTAGGTGTAATATTACTATATTTTCTATGTATCGTAACTTTGTATGCTACACTCGACCTTTTCTTTTAATGTAATCTCCTTTCAGCGAAAAATAAAAAATACATGACATGGATTATCAAGCTGGAAAGAAAAAAAATTTGTGGGACCCATGGCCAATTTCATACTTTAAATCAATGGATGCCCATAAATGGGCCTGATATGCTTGAGATGGGCCGAACTTTAGCCAGGCAATTTAATGCAGGAGCATAGTATGCTCTTGCATTACCATTAAGGCTCGTGTTGGGCGTGGGAATAGGAGGCTGAACTTTAAAGTCAGACTGGGCTTATATATGCCACAGCCCAGTCCATGAATAGCTCTAGAAATGATATATTATTATTTGAGCTTTTTGTATATTCCACCCTAAGGTTTGCAAGATTTGTAAATAAGCCCTTGAGGTTTAAGTATTGGTAAATAGGCCACTGGCTTTTTTTTTAATACCTTTCATGTCCCCAAAATCAATATTCTTAATGAGAATGGATAGCCACCCTGAGATTTGTGTATAATTTTTATATAAATGACAGCTTTGCCTTTACATCCATTAAGCAAAAATGAATATATTATTATTTACAAAAATACCATTATTTTACCTGAAGTCCCCAATGATTTCTCTCAAATAACTCTCTCATGCACATGATTAGGGGTGGACCCAAGTACAAGGGCCTGGGGACTAAAGCCCCCACCATATATGAGAAAAGTTTGAATCCCCCCCCCCCCCTCAAATCCTAAAAGTTTATATATATATATATATATTACATTTGCCCTGCCCTTTCCCCCAATTTTTTTTTTTACGTAGAGCCAAACCCCCCCCCCCCCCCCTAAGCATCATCATGTATTTTGAAACTTTCATCAGCCAACAGTGGGTCATGTATGGATTAGATAAATCATAATCGGTTATAAGTATATGTGTTAATTGTCGTTATAATCAATTTAGATTTAATGAAATGAGCAGTATATTGATAAAAAGAAATTATGTGGGGTTATTCTCTCTCATTAAGTGGAATCGTTAATGTTACATGCTTTATAAAAAAAATGGAGTACAAGCTTTTGAAATTATGCATATAAGGATAAAGAAATGGGCAAAAGTGTCATTTCGCTTTAAAACCTATGGTGGTTGGGAGGACTATTGATTTTAGGCACACAGAAGGTATTAAAATAAAAATATAGGGGCCTATTGTAATTACTAAAACCTCAGGGGCCTATTTACAAATCTCATAAACCTTAGGGGGTATATACAAAATGCTCTTATTATTTTACATTTTAGCTGAAAGCCGCTATTGGAAATTAGGCACTTTTTTCGCCGGCGGACTCATCCACTCATGTGGTGGGGGATACCCAATCTCTGCCGTCCAAGCAACAGATTACCCTTAAAGGATGATTTACTCCTTCACTCTAGGGTACCTCGCACCTGTGTTGGTCATCATGGAAGACTTTGGTGAAATTTCGGGGGTGCTACTTTTGGAGACGGTCTAGATGCATGCTCTCCAGGAGTGCGTGTGTGGGAGGAGAACATTTTCTCCCTTTAGTGAAACTTGAGGACCTGTTGCGTAAGCCTCCAAGAGAAACAACCCTAGGTTATCGAGACCTAGGTCTGCCCAGGTCGAAAATTAAATCCATTGAGTTTTTTGTTTTCTTAGAATCATGGAATTTGAATGGGGCCTTGGAGCAGGGGTTACCTATGTTGGAGTGATCTGGGAAGTTGCCCCAAGCCGGAATTGAAACCCCCATAGAGTTGAATGGGTTTGGATAATGCACTCACGTCTAAACTTGTCGCTCCACATATGTCTAAAAATATCCCACATATGTAAGCTTCATTGGTTAAAAAAAGAAAAAAAAAAGAGAAAAACTGAGGGAACATATCATTTCCTTTTCTTCAATCTCTTCTTTCGAAACCCTTCATAATCACTCTATACTTAAATCGAGCGTTTAATCTCCAAATCCTAATTCCAAACCAGAATCCCCAAATCCTATTCAAAACCCTAAGCCCTAAACCATCAAATCTAAGTATATCTACAAAGCTAAAGATGACAAAATCCATTCCGTTATCATCTCTTCTTACCCCCATTATGATTCAAAGATAGAATTCACTCTCATTATCCAAAGGTTGGAGGCTTTGAGAAAGTGAAAAGGAAAATGATGGTATCCTCAAAATGTTCTTGTACTAAGTTTTTTCTCACACACCCACTCACCTTGAACTTGCAGTGATCTCCGTTGGGCATGGATTTTGACGTTAAATTTAGTGAACATGATAATGTGAGTTTGAGTATCTAAAATTAAGGTTTTTTATCCATCTGATGCTTTTTGGTACTTCTGATTAACATCCTAATTCCTAACATATTCATTGCCTAATCTTTAATATTTATCATGCATCTAGTTGAGTTGCACGGATTAAACATTTTCTAAAGAAAAACTTACAGGTGCTATTTGGGTAATGTTGAGAAAATCTAGCAAAGTCTAGCAAATACTTTTATCAAATGTGAAGTCTAGCAAAATTTTAGCCCCTCCAAAATGAAAATCCTCAGTCCGCCACTGCTAGGGTTAGATCCGATATTTTGAGGCCACTTTTTTTTGGAGGAACTTACAGAGTATTAGTGTGGTAGGTTTTGCTTAATGAAACCAATAGAGTGTAGCTTTTTACTCTCCCATGATAGTGAATGAAGACGAGATGAAAAACACCAGTAGAAGTACAATGACCACAGAAATCTTGTTAACTCCTTGTGTTTGCCAGTTTTGGTATGTATGTCCGTATATAAACTGTGAACATGAATGGCCCCATTTTTATAAGAAATGGACATTAGAGTGAGGTGACATTAGGTGCAAAGGATAGCAATCTTCCTATCTAAACTAGATATGCATTAACATGTTTATGGGCCATAGATAGGAGTCTGGACGCCATAAATAGACTTCCAAGGATCTTTATTGGGATTTGTTCTATAAACATCCAATATACATATACTACGAAACAATACTAGGGCTAGCAAACGGGTTTGTAGTGCTTCGAAGGAGAATATGGAATTGATATCCAACACTTATTCTGCTGGTATTTTTTTTTTTTTGTTTGTTTAAAAGGTAATTGTATTAAGAAAAGAGAAGAACGGGGACAAAGGCACTAGAATCCTCTAGAGAAGGAGAAAAAATAGGAGAGGCAAAAACAAAAAGGCACGAGATACAGCTAATGATCCAGGATGGAAGAATTCATAGGGATTCTCAAAAGCTGAAGAGGGAGCTGAGTTGTTTACTCAAAATGTTTGGATATCTTCTTCAGTGAGAAACAGAGGTCATCGTGCAGATGAGCTATGATCTGATTCAGGGGAAGGTGATGATCTTCAAAAATAGCAGAATTCCTGGCCTTTCAGAGAGCATATAAAACAGACAAAAAGATCGACGCCATGAATTTTCTCCTAGCTGTGTCGTTTCCTCTAGAAAGAGATTGCCAAATTGATTAAGAAAGTCCTCCAAGCCCTGTTGTTATTATACTTTTTTTTTCATAGTTTTTTTAGGAATTTTTTTACAAAAATATTCTTCATGGACTTTGATTATACAAATTGATTAAGAAAAATACTAAAATATCAAATTAAGGTGTTGTACCCAAACAAAAGGCCAATTTGCCCCGAAGCGATATTGTTAGAGCACGTTTTAAAAAACTCTTTTGATTTTTCCTTCTTCTTCTCCGGAACGATATCAATAGGATTCATTCAAAAAGAAAGTCCCCTTTGGAGTTTTTACCTTCTTATTCCGTAGTATTTGTTTTTTGCTCTTTTCCCTTTTATTCGTTGTTCCCAGTTCGATGGCTGACGGCATAGGAGGGGGGCCAACTGTGGACAAGAGACAGGAATGAAATATCTTATTTTATCACAAATGCCAAAATGCATACTAATAATCTATTCAATAAGCCTTGTAGGTTGTGCCTACACCTGTAACAGAAAGTTCTATGCCCTTGTGATAGCATCTTGGATTTGGATCTCTTTTTGCAATTGACGGTAAAATTTGTGCTTTTCCAGCTGCTGCTTAAATATGAACTTAAGAACGATAATATATGTAATTGCTTTCCACAAAGAATGTATATTTTGGAGGGAAAAAATGGGAAATGAAAATGCAGAATATAGAGGCTTTGACTCACGGATAGCAAAAGAGGAGAGGGGAAACAAAGATCAGGTCCGACGATGAAGATGGAAAAAGACTTTGATCGAGGAACCAACCCTAACGACATCGTTGAGGCAAAATTAGTCATTTGGCTGCGTACGACACCCTAATTTGAAGTTTTATGGTCTTCCTTAATCAATTTGTATAATCAGGTTTTATGACTATTTTTCTTTTTTATTATTATTAAGCTCCATTCGTCCTTGTCATGATCCGGTGGATTTCATATATCATAAATCTGTCTTAGTTTTTACAAAAAAAAAAAAAAAAATCTGTCTTAGTAAAGATCGGTATAGAGCGGGACAACTGGACAAGTGGGGGAGCCAAAATGGGTTTTGAGTTTATTCTTACTCATACCAATTTATGTTAAAACATGTGCTTGCATGCCAATAAAAATGGAAGTGGTAATTTGAAATGTTTCTCTAGCCATATAATGGACGTAAGATTGACTTCAAAGTTAAATAATAATTGACCAGCATCTAAAATCAAATGAGTAGCAACCACATCATTTCAAGACTTAATAAAAGTCAAAATAAGTTTCAAATCTTAAGAAAATGCTAATTGATCATGGAGTAGTAGCTGTGATTGAAAAGGGTTTGAATTGATGGCATGCATGGGGCCTAGCTGGGGCACACATGTCTAGCCATTCTAAAGATTGCTTGAATGGCAAGGGTTCCTCAAAATTCTGTAATTCGTCATTACTTCATGTAACTTCAGTGGCCGTCAGTAAAAACTCAATGCAATTGTTAAATTTAAAATTGTATTCACTGGCGATCCTGGGGACATTTCTTTGCCCATGCTAATTCGATCGATCTCTAAACCTCCATTCAATTTTTTCCTTTTTGCTCTGTTTCTTCACTCTTTTCATGGGCCTGATAGTGTATGGTCTGAATAAAAAATGTTATTTCACGTTTTAGCAAAGCAATTTGAAATACCAGAACAACAAATGAATGCTTGGCTTTTCCCCATCCCAAAAGTGGCTACTGAAAATGCCATTCAGTGGGCTTTTGTCGACTACCCTTGGGGATGGACAAAATGTGTGGAACACTTTACATGTCTCTCTCGTTTTTTCATAAGTAATGTTTGGGGATTAATTAGGGCAAACATGTACACGATCAATCAATCACAAGCACATAACAGATTTACGTGGTTCGGCATTCTCGCCTACGTCGGCTATAGGGATCTCACTACGAGGGAATTGAGCAATTCGTTACTGTGACTGGGCCGTTGACTTGGTCAAAGGGCTGGCCCAGCCCGGCCTAGCAGTCCCTCGCTGGGCCGTGCTAGGCCAACGCACCATGCCCATGGGTGGCACGGCCGCCCAGGTTCAATGGTCTGATTTTAAAGTATAATCTATTTTTTAGAATGTATCATATGTTTTTAAAGTTGTAATTTTTTTTTATTATTTCATTTCTCATAAGGTTTGAGTTTCATTATATATTCATCCAAGTTTAAACTTATAATTTTTTTTAAATTGTAACTTAAATTTCAAGGAAATCTAATCTACTTGATGTATTTTCTCAAAACATCATTAGTATCATTCTACTTATTTACTTCTCTTAATTTCTTTATCTTAATAAAATTGGTCCAATACTTTTAGTCCAAGTTCGTGTCCGTCCAAGTCCAACTTAGAAAAAAAAATTAAAAAAAGGGGAGGGGAAGCCGTGGGCCGCCCACGGGCCACACGGCATAGCACGGCCCATATAATTTTCATGGGCCGTGCCCATGCCTACTTATAGCACAAGGACTAGCAAAAAGGTTGAGTAAAAATAGGAAAGTGATGTGACATTGTTTACTTCATCATGTTTGGATAAAAAAAATTGAGCGAGTGGAGGACCCATAATTTTTGTTTGAGGGTTTGTATCCTAATAGGTAAGTTGGTTTTTGGGACAAACTAAGGATTTTTATGTGGATCTTAAACCTGGTCTCACAATTTTTATTGGATTTTTGGAAGCAGATCTGGAATATTCATATAAGTTTTGAAAGCGCACTGCACAGAGGAAGACGCTTTCGCCCAATCAAACGGAAGGGAGGAAGGAGCACCTGCTAGCGCAATCGATCCCTTTCCCTCTCCTGGTGTCTCATATTTCTCCTCTCTCGGCATCCCATTTATCTCTCCTCTCTCGTGACGAATCGTGGCACGGTAAATCCCCAAATCGGCAAACCATCCCTCTGTCGCATAATAGTTCTGACCCGTCGTCTCCGGCCTTGGTTCCTCTCTCTCTCATCTCTCTCACTCTCTCTCAAGAAGTATCACTCTCTCAACAAAGGCTCTGGCCGTCATCGCTTCGCAGTAAGCTCCCAAAAATGTGAAAGATTTGTAAAGGCAGAAACAACAAAAAAGTAAAACATAACTTTGACAGAAGGGAGAAAGGTCAATCTTGCAAGGTTTGTGCTGGTGGTGTTGCTGAACAGCTGAAGTTTCCCCTTTTTTAAAGAAGGGTCTACTGTACTTGCCTTTGAAGAAGAGAGGTGAATCTTACAGTGCTTGTTGTGTTGTTGGGTTGTGTTAAAGAAGACCCTTTTATTCTCTCCTAATGAAAGACCAAATTTATGGGCTACCAGAATGGATTACTACTAGTTCTTAATTTAACAATCAACGCACAACAGGAATAACCAATCAGACGAACTAGCAATTAAATCTACCAAGCAATCACCACAAGAAGGCAGACACAAAATATAGCGTTGTTGAAATCCTATCCAGGGAGAAAAACAACAAACCAGAAATCAAGAGTTCACAAACAGTTTTAAGATGTACTCACTAGCTCCTTACCTGGGTCTGTACCTCAACCTAAGGACTATAGTTATTCTTGCAAAGAATCCACTGACACACATCTACTGTAAGGTCCGTGACCTTACTGGGTCAGTTGGGCCCAAAACCCGCCCGTTGACCCATTTAATTTGTTATTATTTTATTTAATTGTATTTTAGATATTTAAGTGGGTTTAGATCATGAGCGACTTAGCATTAGAATAGTGCCTGCGAAGTTTCGTTCGATTCCGAGTTCGTTTGATCATAGCAGGGGTGTAGTTTGCAATTTAGGGAAAATTGAGTGTTTTTCCGAAATATTCCAAACGCCGTGATTTATGGGTTCGTTGGAAAGGTCTCGTCGTTCTGATGACTTTTGTCTCTTGATTCATCGCAATCCGGTGATCAGAAATCTTTCAAGTGGTCCATTCTTTGACCGGACCCACTTAAAGGGCGATTCGGTTTTTTTTTTCTCTATTGTCTTCTTAAACGAGCCTAACCCTAATTTTCATTTCGTTCTCTGCAACGAAGTAACCCAGCAGCCTTCCCCCTTTCTTCCTTTTCCTTCTCAAGCCCGAACCTTAGCCTAGGAGACTCCATTCGGAGATCCGATCCGCTAGAAGTTATCCTTGCGATCTCCTCTTGCTTCCGGTATCAACCCGGTAAGGTTTCCAGTAACTTCATCTTTTCTATCATCTTCCTTTTGGTTATATTTAGGTTAGATCTTAATTCTTTTCCTTCCTATCATCTTCTTGGTTTCCTAGTTTGCATTTTCTCGGGTTAGATCGTGCATCTCGCTGTAGGAAGATTCCTCCTCGCGTTTACCCAATTTCCAATCTTCGTCCTGGTTGAGGCAAGTAGATATGCTTTTCATAATATATATGCATGTCTTGTTTTATTGATCTGATTATAATTCTGATAGGTATCTTATTAATTCCAAGTCTTTCTGATGTTGATTTGGGGAATATAAAGGTTAGGGTAGATTTGTGGAATATTGGATAAATGTTTTAAATTGATAATTCTAGGTTGTCTTAAATTGTGAGAAATGAGGTTATGTGATTGATGGATTGAATGGGGAGCAGGAGGCTCAGTTTTCTGCAGGTTAGCCATATTGGCTGGAGGAAAAAGGGAGCAGAAACTCATTTACGGGCTTCAGGTTCGCTGTCCGATCGATCGGTCGCACAGTGCGATCGATCGGACAGTGAACAGTCCCCAAATTAACTGTGGCGATCACAGTCCGATCGATCGGCCACACAGTCCGATCGATCGGTCTGTGAGAACTCTCAGTTAACTGGGAGGTGCCCAGTGCCGATCGATCGGTCACTCAGTCCGATCGATCGACTGTGCACTAATGTGAGGTTTCAGTGCCGATCGATCGCACCTTCGGTCCGATCGATCGGAGGTGCATGGTCACTGAAATTCAAAGGCTTGTAACTTTCAATCTGCCCGTTGGATTTGCACATATAATATACCGTTGGAAAGCCCTTGAAATAGAGAATCCAATGGTTCTGGTTTCATCACGATCGGAGATCGGAAAGTGATGTGATTAGTTGAATTAATGATCCGACTCTTGTAACTTAAGAAAGAGACTGTTTGGCCTAGGTTTGGGACTTAGATGTTGGAAACCATTAACTTACTATCACATGACCATAAATGGGTTTGAAATCGAATCACGTGCTTGGTGTGAATTCGACAGGTTGTCTAGGTATTCGTGTATTACATGTACTGTAACCGAATACATAAGGAATTGAATTTAATGATGCTCAACATGATTGTACACCAAGGAATTATCCTAAAAGCATCATTGATCCAATTTCCACATGTACTCCGTTAGAATACGTTGAATATAGGGATGACACCACTTACCTAGGATTGGATTGTAATTTCCCCTTGACTTGTGACTTGTATCCGTTGATAACATCTCCTTGTACACTCCCTTGACATAAAACACGTAATCAATTATGAAACATAAACTCTTATAGAATTTAGGACTTGGACTTGACTTAGAGTGTACCCTAGGAACCCGTGTCTTGTTTGATGAACATGACTGGCTAGTAATGGAAGGGGATTATCACATGGCTTGCTTGACTTGTATTATTTTGGAGAAGATAATCCTAGAATCTTGTCTTGTACATGGAACTAGCCAGACTTGCTTTCTTGTCTGTTCTTGAGTCAAAACCACTTTATTATTGTTTGCATATCATGGCCATCTGCAGTTTGGGATTTAATGACGAATCGGTTACTCCAGTTGTCGGGGTGGGCAGTCGGCGTAGGACGGCGTCCATAGCGTTGAATAGCTGGGAGCGGGCTAGGACCGTGCTGCTATTCCCAGGACAGGGAGCTAGGATCCCACTGGAGCCGGACTATGGTATCAGTAGTCCAAGGGGATTGTTATTGGTACTGGCATAGGACATCCTCGGAGTCTCCCTCTTGCTTGTCTTGCTTGCATTTGCATGGATAGTGGTTATAGTTAGATGATTGCTAGGATTCCTGTTATTGTTTCTGCTTATTAATTCGCTTTATGCCTAGCTTCATATTCTTGTATTCATATGATCTTATACCTGTCATTACTCTATACTTGATGCATGTCGTGTTTATTATATTTTGTATATCTATTGCTCAACATGTCGTTGACTTTGTTCCTTGATGTGCAGACACATCAGGTGAGTTCTTTTACGAGGAGCAGGCAGGTGAGGAGATCCCAGGGATCTCCAACCATCTGAGGAGGCACGAGAGTGGCGTGCCGATGACGTAGAGTAGCGTCATCACTTCTGGGCACGAGAGAGATACATTGGGTTTCATATAGATTATATTCTTTTATTGATTCTCTCGTTGGGTCTTTTTCTTCATTAACTCGTTTCATTTATTGGCCTTGTTTAGTGGGTTGGCCAATGTAATAAATTACTTAACTCTTAGTTCTGTTTCTTTTCTTACAAACTTTAATTTAATGAGATTTATATTCATTGCTTGTGATTCCATATGTTAAGAGTTGTTTGGACTCTATTTGCATTGTACCACATGAGGTTTGAGGTTTGAAATATTAAATCTCACCGCGGACTACGATCCGTGGGCCCAAAGGACAAAATTTTTAAATAGTCATAAAATTCACTCTCCGGATCCGGTATTTCTTTAATCGGGTTTGGGGGACGTGACAGATTGGTATCAGAGCAGTGGTTGGTTTCTCAGGGTAAAAATTATAGAAACCATAGGACGCGTGTGAGGATTTCGTTAGTTAGTAGGTTGATCTCTTAGTTTTATTTTCTAGCATTCTGATGTTAGCTTGGGGCATTTTGGAACTAACCTTGAATGTTTTACAGGATTATGGCTGGTAGGCATAATACCCGAGGTGAGGGTAGTTCATCTCAGAATGGCTCTGAGAATCAATTCCACCAGTTCATGGCAGCTTTCATTCAGTCCCAAAAGGACATGGTGAGCAGAGCCAGAAGCAAAATGAGGACCAGGCTGTATTCCAAGCACAGATGCTTGAGGTAGTGCAGAAGGTGGGCTAGCCACAGGCCAAGGAGTATGATCTCAACGAGTTGGTTGAGAAGTTCAGGAAGAGGTTCCCACCTGAGTTCCATGGCATCGAGGACCCCGCTGTAGCAGATGAGTGGGTTGTCCAAATAGAGAAGATATACGAGGTGTTTCGGTGCACTGGCATTCAGCAGGTGTAGTTAGCAGCCCACATGTTCCGTGGAGCCGCTGAGAGATGGTGGAAGACCGTCAAACACCCCTATGAGGAGATTGCTGAGGAAGTAGCCTGGAGAACTTTTACAGAGCAATTCCAGAAGAAGTTTATCCAGAGCACTATAGGATCAAAAGATGGAGGAGTTCGAGAGGCTGGTACAGGGTGACTTGACAGTGCAGGATTATGAGATTGCCTTCACCCATTTATCCCGATTTGCTGAGAGTCTGATTCAGCCAGAGTCAGAGAGAGCCGAAGATTTATCAAGGGACTGCGGGCAGATATTAAGATGCAAGTACAGCGCAGCAGATTGACCAACTATGATGATGTGGTCAAGGAAACTTATTGGGTAGAGGAGTCCCTGAAGGAGGTGATTGCTTTGGAGCAGCAGAGGATCTTAGCATTGATCCCTCCACCCAGGACACGGGATCTTCGTCTCTGTCATATCAGCAGCCTGCACCTAAGAGGCTACGGTTTGAGCCTACACTCCGACCGCAGCCACAGCGAGTCTCTTGCATGCATTGTGGCGGAATCATTTTGGCCGTGATTACAGGAAGCAGTCCGGTGCCTGTTTCAACTGTGGAGATCCAGGGCATAAGGTTCGTTTTTGCCCAGGGAAGACAGGAGTAGGACCACCACCACCTTTTCCAGCTCCGGCGCCCAGGCTACCACATCCTGCGCAGCCGTTGAGACAGATGCCTCCTGGACAGTTCAGGCCACAGCAGCAGCAGCAGCAGATGATAGTCCGACCACCTCAGCCACCGCAGCAGCGCCCTCCAGTACCTCAGCAGCGCTATCAGCAGAGACCCCCACACCCAGATTCCAGGGGCATGTCAAGACCACCGCAGCAGTATCATCAGCAGCGTCCCCAGCAGGCAGGGAGAGCTTATGCTCTGACGCATGAGGAAGCAGAGGCTGCAGGGAATGTTATTGAAGGTATGCTTTTAGTTTGTGGATTTGATGCTAAAGTTCTGTTTGATCCTGGATCCACACACTCGTTTGTTGCACCAGCATTTGCACTGCATTTGGGGGAGGATAAGGAGATACTACCCTATGATTTGATAGTAGCTACCCCTGTAGGTAGACATGTAGCTTGTAATGTCATCTACCCTAGGTGTAGTATTCAGATTGGGGAAGTTAAGCTGACCATAAGTTTGATCATATTACCGATGGCGGAGTTTGATGTGATACTCGGTATGGATTGGTTAGCTAAGAACCGAGCGGTGTTAGATTGTTTTAACAAGACTGTGAAGTTGCAGAGTGCAGATCGTAGTGTTGAGTTTATTGGAGCTGAAAAGCCCATCTCCACTCGGATGATTTCTGCATTGAAGGCAAAGCGATTGATGAGGAGCGGATGCGAAGGTTTTATCGCATTTATTGCGGAAGACAAGAGTCCAAGTCTGTTGATGAGATTCCAGTGGTGCGAGAATTCCCGGATGTGTTTCCGGAGGAGATTCCTGGTTTGCCACCTGTTCGTGAGTTGGATTTCACGATAGAATTGCAGCCAGGGACAGCACCTATTTCAAAGGCCCCTTATAGGATGGCACCAGCAGAATTGAAAGAGTTGAAAACTCAGATCGGAGATCTGTTGGATAAGGGTTTCATCAGGCCTAGTGTTTCACCGTGGGGAGCTCCGGTGATATTTATGAAGAAGAAGGACGGGACTATGCGGATGTGCATAGATTACAGACAGTTGAAACCAGATGATGTTAATAACAAGTACCCGTTACCAAGGATCGATGAGCTATTCGATCAGTTGCAGGGAGCCCAATTCTTTTCGAAGATAGATCTGCGTTCCGGTTATCATCAATTGCGAGTCAGAAAGGAGGATGTTCCTAAGACTGCATTCCGGACGAGATATGGACATTTTGAGTTTCTCGTGATGCCTTTCGGATTGACGAACGCTCCAGCAGTTTTTATGGCATTGATGAATAAGGCATTTGCTCCTTTCTTGGATCAGTTTGTGGTAGTCTTCATAGATGATGTGTTGGTGTACTCGAAGACTAAGGAGAAGCATGAGCATCAGTTGAGAACTTCTTTGCAACTTTTGAGGGATAACCAACTGTATGCTAAGTTGAGTAAATGTGAGTTTTGGTTAGAACAAGTGGCATTTTTGGGCCACATTATCTCTAAGGAAGGATTGACAGTAGACCCTAAGAAGATTGCAGCAGTTGTCAATTGGAGTAGCCCGCGGAATGTAGCGGAGATTCGTAGTTTCCTTGGACTTGCAGGTTACTACAGGAGGTTTGTGAAAGGATTCGCTACCATTGCATCCCCGTTGACTAAGTTGACAAGGAAGGATATTCCATTTGTATGGACGGAAGGGTGTGAAAAGAGTTTCCAAGAGCTGAAGACCCGATTGACTACAGCACCCATACTTGCCTTACCCGCTGGAAGTGGAGGATTTGTGATTTTCACCGATGCATCAGGAGTAGGTTTGGGATGTGTTCTCATGCAACATGATAAGGTGATAGCCTATGGATCAAGGCAATTGAAGGATCATGAGAAGAAGTATGCCACACATGACTTGGAGTTAGCAGCAGTAGTGTTTGCATTGAAGTTGTGGAGGCACTATTTGTATGGAGAGAGATTTGAGGTGCATACAGATCACAAGAGTCTGCAATACCTGTTTACACAGGGTGATCTGAATAACAGGCAGAGGAGATGGATGGAGTACATAAAGGATTATGATTTTCCGATCAAGTACCATCCTGAAAGAGTGAATGTTGTAGCAGATGCTCTCAGTAGAAAGGCAGCATTCAGTGGATGTATAATGTCTGAATGGAGATGGATGGAGCAATTCAGAGATATGGATGTGGAAGTCTGGCCAGTCAATGAGAAGGTCCTAGTTGCTACAATGGGAGTTTGGGAGCCAGAGATAGTTAACAGGATCAAAGAATGCCAGAAGAATGATCCAGAACTACAGAGAATCATCGAACATGTGGATGACAAGCCAGAGTTCAGATTGATTGATGGAGTTTTGTACTGCAAGGATAGGTTGTGTGTGCCAGATGTTCAAGACATCAAGTCAGAGTTGATGACAGATGCGCACCACACCAGATATTCTATTCACCCAGGAGTACCAAGATGTATCAGAATTTGAAGAATCACTATTGGTGGTGAAAATGAAGAAAAAGATAGCAGAATTTGTCTCCAGATGTATGACTTGTCAACAGATTAAGGCAGAGCACAAGAAGCCTCCTGGTTTACTTCACCCGTTGGAAATTCCACAATGGAAATGGGAGATATCACCATGGATTTCGTGTCAGGGTTGTCGAATACCAAGAAAGGCAATGATGCTATTTGGGTGATTGTGGATAGATTGACTAAATCAGCACATTTCTTACCATTCAAGACTGGACAGTTTATGGATAAGATGACTAAGATGTACAGGGACAATATAGTCAAATGGAGTGCCTAAGTCCATAGTGTCCGATCGAGACACTAAGTTTGTCTCTCGATTTTGGTCTACTTTTCAGTCATCTATGGGAACTCAGTTGAAGTTCAGCACAGCTTACCACCCTCAGACAGATGGACAGTCAGAGCGTACAATCCAGACATTGGAAGATCTCCTCCGAGCATGTGTTTTGGATTTCAAGGAGTTGGGATGAGAGTTTGCCTCTATGTGAGTTTGCCTACAATAACAGTTATCATTCAAGTATTGGTATGGCACCATTTGAGGCATTGTATGGAAGGAGATGCAGGACCCCGGCATGTTGGGAGGAAGTTGGAGTTCGGAGTTTTCATGGCCCCTCAGAGATTACTGATTCTAAGCGAGAAGGTCAGAGTTGTCCAGATGAGAATGAAGGAGTCACGTGATCGTCAGAAGAGCTATGCAGACAAGAGGCGGAGACCTTTAGAATTCCAAGTGGGGGATATTGTATTCCTGAAAGTGTCTCCGATGAGAGGTGTTGTCAGATTTGGACAGAAAGGAAGCTTGCCAAGAGGTTTGTGGGACCATTTGAGATCAAGAGCAAGATTGGAGACGTGGCTTATCGTCTAGTGCTACCGCCAGCGTTAGCGGGTGTGCACGACGTATTTCATGTCTCAATGCTTCGGAAGTCCATTCCAGATCCCACCCACATGTTGCAGCACGAGCCACTTCAGCTTCAGGCAGATGTCACCTATGTGGAGCGTCCAGCACAAATCATCGACACTAAGGAGGTAGTGTTGCGTACTAAGACCATCCAATGGGCCAAGGTACAGTGGGAGAATCACAGTCCAGAAGAAGCAACGTGGGAGCTGAAGGAGCAGATGCAGAAGACGTACCCCTATCTATTTCCGGATGAGGTATGTTTAGGCATTTGGGGGACCAAATGTTCTTTTTATTTGTGAGAGTTGTAAGGTCCGTGACCTTACTGGGTCAGTTGGGCCCAAAACCGGCCCGTTGACCCGTTTAATTTGTTATTATTTTATTTAATTGTATTTTAGATATTTAAGTGGGTTTAGATCATGAGCGAGTTTTTTTTAGCATTAGAATAGTGCCTGCGAAGTTTCGTTCGATTCCGAGTTCGTTTGATCATAGCAGGGGTGTGTTTGCAATTTAGGGAAAATTGAGTGTTTTTCCTAAATATTCCAAACGCCATGATTTTTGGGTTCGTTGGAAAGGTTTCGTCGTTCTGATGACTTTTGTCTCTTGATTCATCGCGATCCGGCGATCAGAAATCTTTCAAGTGGTCCATTCTTTCACCGGACCCACTTAAAGGACAATTTGGTCTTTTCCTCTCTATTGTCTTCTTAAACGAGCCTAACCCTAATTTTCATTTCGTTCTCTGCAACGAAATAACCCAGCAGCCTCCCCCTTTCTTCCTTTTCCTTCTCAAGCCCGGAACCTTAGCCTAGGAGACTCCATTCGGAGATCCGATCCGCTAGAAGTTATCCTTGCGATCTCCTCTTGCTTCCGGTATCAACCCGGTAAGGTTTCCAGTAACTTCATCTTTTCTATCATCTTCCTTTTGGTTATATTTAGGTTAGATCTTAATTCTTTTCCTTCCTATCATCTTCTTGGTTTCCTAGTTTACATTTTCTCGGGTTAGAACGTGGATCTCGCTGTAGGAAGATTCCTCCTCGCGTTTACCCAATTTCCAATCTTCGTCCTGGTTGAGGCAAGTAGATATGCTTTTCATAATATATGCATGTCTTGTTTATTGATCTGATTATAATTCTGATAGGTATCTTATTAATTCCAAGTCTTTTGATGTTGATTTGGGGAATATAAAGGTTAGGGTAGATTTGTGGAATATTGGATAAATGTTTTAAATTGATAATTCTAGGTTGTCTTAAATTGTGAGAAATGAGGTTATGTGATTGATGGATTGAATGGGGAGCAAGGAGGCTCAGTTTTCTGCAGGTTAGCCATGGATTGGCCGGAGGAAAAAGGGAGCAGAACTCATTTACGGGCTTCAGGTTCGCTGTCCGATCGATCGTCGGTCGCACAGTGCGATCGATCGGACAGTGAACAGTCCCCAAATTAACTGTGGGCGATCACAGTCCGATCGATCGGCCACACAGTCCGATCGATCGGTCTGTGAGAACTCTCAGTTAACTGGGAGGTGCCCAGTGCCGATCGATCGGTCACTCAGTCGGATCGATCGGACTGTGCACTAACTGTGAGGTTTTCAGTGCCGATCGATCGCACCTTCGGTCCGATCGATCGAGGATGGTGCATGGTCACTGAAATTTCAAAGGCTTGTAACTTTCAACCCGCCCGTTGGATTTGCACATATAATATACCGTTGGAAAGCCCTTGAAATAGAGAATCCAATGGTTCTGGTTTCATCACGATCGGAGATCGAAAAGTGATGTGATTAGTTGAATTAATGATCCGACTCTTGTAACTTAGAAAGAGACTGTTTGGCCTAGGTTTGGGACTTAAATGTTGGAAACCATTACTTACTATCACATGATCATAAATGGGTTGAAATCGAATCACGTGCTTGGTGTGAATTCGATAGGTTATCTAGGTATTCGTGTATTACATGTAGTGTAACCGAATGCATAAGGAATTGAATTTAATGATGCTCAACATGATTGTACACCAAGGAATTATCCTAAAAGCATCATTGATCCAATTTCCACATGTACTCCGTTAGAAACGTGGATACAGGGATGACACCACTTACCTAGGATTGGATTGTAATTTCCCCTTGACTTGTGACTTGTATCCGTTGATAACATCTCCTTGTACACTCCCTTGACATAAAACACGTAATCAATTCTGAAACATAAACTCTTATAGAATTTAGGACTTGGACTTGACTTAGAGTGTACCCTAGGAACCCGTGTCTTGTTTGATGAACATGACTGGCTAGTAATGGAAGGGGATTATCACGTGGCTTGCTTGACTTGTATTATTTGGAGAAGATAATCCCTAGAATCTTGTCTTGTACATGGAACTAGCCAGACTTGCTTGTCTTGTCTGTTCTTGAGTCAAAACCACTTTATTATTGTTTGCATATCATGGCCATCTGCAGTTTGGGATTTAATGACGAATCGGTTACTCCAGTTGTCGGGGTGGGCAGTCGGCGTAGGACGGCGTCCATAGCGTTGAATAGCTGGGAGCGGGCTAGGACCGTGCTGCTATTCCCAGGACAGGGAGCTAGGATCCCACTGGAGCCGGACTATGGTATCAGTAGTCCAAGGGATTGTTATTGGTACCCCGGGAGGTGGCATAGGACATCCTCGGAGTCTCCCTCTTGCTTTCTTGCTTGCATTTGCATGGATAGTGGTTATAGTTAGATGATTGCTAGGATTCCTGTTATTGTTTCTGCTTATTAATTCGCTTTATGCCTAGCTTCATATTCTTGTATTCATATGATCTTATACCTGTCATTACTCTATACTTGATGCATGTCGTGTTTATTATATTTTGTATATCTATTGCTCAACATGTCGTTGACTTTGTTCCTTGATGTGCTGATACATCAGGTGAGTTCTTTTACGAGGAGCAGGCAGGTGAGGAGATCCCAGAGGATCTCCAACCATCTGAGGAGGCACGAGAGTGGCGTGCCGATGACGTAGAGTAGCGTCATCACTTCTGGGCACGAGAGAGATACATTGGGTTTCATATAGATTATATTATTTTATTGATTCTCTCGTTGGGTCTTTTTCTTCATTAACTCATTTCATTTATTGGCCTTGTTTAGTGGGTTGGCCAATGTAATAAATTACTTAACTCTTAGTTCTGTTTCTTTTCTTACAAACTTTAATTTAATGAGATTTATATTCATTGCTTGTGATTCCATATGTTAAGAGTTGTTTGGACTCTATTTGCATTGTACCACATGAGGTTTGAGGTTTGAAATATTAAATCCTCACCGCGGACTACGATCCGTGGGCCCAAAGGACAAAAATTTTTAAATAGTCATAAAATTCACTCTCCGGATCCGGTTATTTTTTTAATCGGGTTCGGGGGACGTGACATCTACCGTGCCCCGTTCTCCTACTTGATCTCCTCGCATCTTGCCAGTCAAGATGAACTATCTTCTCCTTCGAAAAGCAGAAGCAACGGTGACCTTCTAGAGCAACCTTCAGAACAATCTCTCAATAGCTCTAGAGAATAAACTTTTTCTAATGATCTCTCTGACTTAGATTAATGCGAGTGGTTGTCTTTAAGGTTGAGAGTAATACCCTATATATAGCCCCAAATTCGTGCATAATACTTAGAGCACAAGTAGGACTCAACTTAGGAAAATAGAGTCTCAAAGGGAAACAAATTCGTGCAAAATAGGAGACTTTCCCGTTTTCTGCGCACCTGTTCACTCGAGCGAACCCTTCATCCGTTCGAGAGCGAATGAGGTTTTGTCTCGCTATCGCTCGAGCGAAGATATGGGTGCTCGAGCTCTCCTTGCTGGATGGAAGATACGGAAAATCACAGCACTCTTTTTTTCTTTCAGCTTTCTTCTTCTAATGCTTTCTGACTTTTCTTCTTAGAGTCCTTCCCTCTTCTATCTTCGGAGTCCTTTTCTAAATAAAAGATACAACTCAAAGACCCCTAGAGTTTTGTCCAACATGATGTAGCCAATTACAAAAAGTACCTACAAGGAAGAGACGGAAGGTGAAGAAGGGTCTACTGCAATTGCCTAGTATAAGATCAAATGGTGGGATTTTGGACCAATGGTCAGATTATGGATTTGGGCCTTTTGCTCTGTCTGAGCTTTTTGTGAGCTCTTTGGTTCATATGCTATATGGGTTTTATATATTCAGCACAGTTGTGGCATCAGATTTATCACAATCTCTATATGAGTGCTTTAGGCCAAGAACCCAAGTTGTTGTTAGAGAGGAAGATTGCCTGTAATTTATACCAATGTTATTGCTGATTGGGCAATTAATGCTGTGGTGGATATAAGGATAAGTTGCTGGTTTGGTTGATAATATTTCAAGATGTTTTTGCTAAATGAAATGTACACAAACAAAAATTGGTATATTGCAAGCCCGAACACACAGCAATGCTTATGCCAAATGGGAATTAGAATGAAGTGTGTGTTTGCAGGGTTCACCCAAAACAAGCAACGCTAATCATTCCAGATTTAATCAAGACAAATTAGCACTTCTCTGCAAATGTTGTCCACCTGAGAATGCCGAATTGGCATCTATGACGAATGAACTCGAATCACAAATGCTTAGTCTTGAGTTCATGCGCCATTCAACGCCAAGCTCACAAACCTCAGTTCGCAGAACAGAGTGAATCCAACTCTCCAGAGAACACCCATCTCACATCCAATCACATGCGCAGATAACACAAATCCTGTAGCCAAGAACAAAATTCTCATATACCCACCCAATGCATGAAATCCCATTCAGAAAACGATAAATATAAAACAGAAAAATGTTGTTCATCAAATCAACACATTAATTTTTTTTGCTGTAAGGTTACTTTGTATTACATAAAGGAAGGGAATTGGGCAAAAGCCCCCAATAAAAAACAAGAAAACATACAGGGGAAGCTTACAGAAATTTGCCATCCCAAAATGGCAGACCAACCAAAGAGGACACTATACAAAGGAGACAGAAAATCAAAAGGAAAATCCACAATGAA